>JANAVB010036019.1:3299224-3664424 GCA_029216955.1 Iris pallida
TAGAGTTTGATGTTTACATCATCCCACAATCAACATAGTCGAGTGCTAGCCCACGCCTTCCCCCCCGAACACTCCCGTGCATGCACGAGACAACCTGGAGTCCGTATCGAGTCCGAGCCCGCACAACAAAAATCAACTTACATCTTGTTGGAATTAATCATTTTCCTCTTAGTAAAATTACCCACATGGTTCCCTCCTTAGGGTCACCACCCCATGTGCATATCCCAACAACACATACTCATATATATGTTGAGATAACTCATGGTGCTTTTCCAATGTGGGACTAAACTTTACAAAGCATGTTGAGAGCAAGCTCTCTTCATGTCAAGGAGCAAGAGCACCAACAATTAAAATGGTTGAGTTTCATTGTTTGGATTATCACTTGCAAGTAATATACTTACCAAAATCAAAAATTGGTATGGTTACCACTCATGAAACATGAACAATGAAATCCAATCCATATTCAAAACCAGCATAAATAAAACACCAAATAATTAACATAAAATAGCAGCAAGAACATAATGGGACTCAGAATGAAACATGAACATAATGGGGCTCAGAATCAAACATGAACTGGAACATGAACATCTATTCAAAACCCCAAATAATGTTCATGTTCCAGAATGTAATCCAATCCATATTCACAACCATACAAATACAAATAAAAATGCAGATATCATTAAACTGTCAGATACTAAAAAATGCATATACTGATACTCGAAAATGCAAATATCATTAAACTGTCAGTTACTGATACTCAAAATCATCACAGCCCACATAGTATCAATTATTCCCAAATCAATAAACTATCAGAGAGAATTGAATTGAGAGAATTGAATGGAAGTCACTCGAATTACCATAAATGACCTCACTTTCACCCCACTTTGATGAAACCAAACAGCCCCTAATTGAGAAGGGGCAACACTAGAAATAGAAAAGTAGAAAAAGAACTGTCTACAACCTCACCATGAAAGAATATTGAGAAAATCAATGATTATCTATATCTTCTTCTTCTTCTTTCCCTTTTTTTTTTTCCTTTTTTTTTCCAAAAGATTGCGAAACAACATTGTTAAACAGAAAATTATGTACAGAGCAGATATTAGGATGAGAAAGCAAACTTTTATGTAATTATAATTAATGCATCGTCTTGTTTTATTTCAATTCTCATATAATTAATGCATCGTCTTGTTTTATTTCATGCCAAAAAAATAAAATTATTGTAGTTAATTTTTTTTGTCTTACTCCTAACCACCCAATTTTTTTCGGAAAAAAAAACAAAACGTCCATCTTAAGCGAGTTTCATGTCAGGAAAATGTCCATCTTAAAGACGTTTCCAAAGATGTTTTTCATGCCAAAAAAATAAAATTAATGTAGTTAATTTTTTTCGAAAAAAAAATAAAACGTCCATCTTAAGGGAGTTTCATGTCAAGAAATGTCTATCTTAAACGTTTCAAGTCAAGAAAACACCCACAATGGACGTTTATTTTTTTATTTTTATGGGAGAAAAACACCCATTGGAAAGGCATTTTCTTGACAAAGATGTCCTAGGGACAGAAAAATTCATACAAAGCAAGTTCAGTGAAATTATGGTAAGAGAACAAAGTTTGTAATATTTATCAGGAAAGAACAAAAATTCCGTCATAAGGACGTAGTCAATGAAAGCATTAATTAAAAAAATTGAATCAATGAATACGTCCATCAAAAGGATGTATCTTGCATAAAAATGCACGGGCATTTTCTAAGCAGGATATTAAAAAAATTGTATTAAAATTCAAAGCGTAAAAGGTACAAAAACTTCCTTAGGATGGCATTTTCTTGGCAAAATACGCCCATCTGAAAGCTTTTTTGACTTCAGATTAGAAACTTTAATGGATTATAATGAGGGTGGGTGGCTAACATTATAAAAATAGGTGGTGAAAAATATAAAATAATTTTTAATTCTCGTACCTGAAAATAATATTCTAAAACCTTTTATGGTATTGGTTGCTTATATAAAAAGAACAATTGCAAAATAATTTTCTGATAAGTTTATTCATTGTTTTTTCTTAATATATAAAAAATAATGCTATGTGTCCCTCCAAATTGTATCTCCAAATCGTCCCTCCTTACGTGACAACTGAGGTAGTATGTTGATGTGGCAGCTGACGTAAAAAATTTTAAAATTAAAATTAAAATTAACATTAACGTAAAATTAACATTAAAATTAATGTTAACATTAACATTAAAATTATATTTACGTTAACATTAACAATATTAATGTTAATATTAACATTAAAACAACATTAACATTAATATTAACATTAATTAATATTAATAAATTAATATTAATATTAAATTAACATTAATTAATATTAACACTAAATTAACGTGGATGAAATTAGATAATTAATTTTTTGGGTTAAAATTTGTTATGTAATCGGCCATGTCAGATGACACATAAATTATTTAACATGTCACGTCAGCTGTCACATAAGGAGGATTATATTGGAGGAACAATTTAGAGGTACGAATAGCATTACTTATACATAAAACGTACAAAGAGCATTTACAAGGAACGAATTAAAACAGTGTAATTAAAAGATATCCTAAAATTAGGAAGGACATAAAAATAGGAAGAGAATAAAGGTAAGCATTGATTAAGAATATTGTCCATAATCTCATATGGTAATAATTGATTAGAGAATAAGGACAATAATTGATGAAAAATATTGTCCCTAACCCCATAGAGATTTTACAAGCATTGATTAGAGAATATTGCCCTTAATCCCATAATTTTGCATTCCCCAACACGTGGAGCATGATTATCTACATGTCTAACTTGCCTAGAGAGTCTCAAAAGCTCTGCTGGCTAAGACTTTATTAGTAAGTACATCGACTAATTATTTTTTTAACTTTAGAAAAAGAAATAAATAGCTTCAAGTTTCTATTTGATGAAATATCTGCCAACCTCTATCACCTTCATCTAATCGTGCTGCAGGATTATGGACAATTCCCATAGCAAAGTGCTATTGTAGTTTAACTTCGTTGCACCCCTGAAATTAACACCAAAATCCCTCGACAAATTTCTCAACTACAATAATTCACACACTACAAAAACTACCAAAATACATGAAATTAGTTACGTCAATAAATGTTGCTAATCACTAAAAAAAAACGTTGCTAAATCAAATTCGCAACGTAGTTAGACATGAAACTGCCAAAGTAGATAAAAGTGAGTCGTACATCTGCTAGTCGTAGAACACCAAAACGTCGTTGTTCATCGTTCTTGCGATGCATAACTGTTGGTGTTATGTCTTTGGTTCTAGAAAAATAGTCCCACATTGCTCACACCAAAAAGTGAGTATCTCAATATATAGTTTTGCTTGTGTTAAGATGTGTACATGGGTACCATGTGGGGGTGCTTTCTAGTGGAAAAAATTATTAACTCCTTAATGAAGCATTTATGTTTTTTCATGCTCATGGGATTATTTTCTTAGGAGCTAAGCGACTCGGACTCGGGCTCAAGGGCGCAAAGTGGCATTTTGTTGGCACACTTTGCACTTCGCATGGCGCTTTGTGCGTTGTTGTTGTGCTCTTCTTGCATGGGTGCGCGGGGGCTTGCTCTATGCACGACTATGCACGTTTACGCGTATGTGCCGCTGCGGGGCTGTACACATACGCTGATGCGCATGTACGCATGCGGTCTGCGCCAGCGTTGTTGAGCGGCTGCGCACACAGGCATATAGACTGATGTGCTATTGGACGCATGGGCGTGTTGGTGCATAATCTGGTTGATTGGAAGATTTGAGCGGTTATGGAAAGATTGAATCAATTATTCAGATCCATCTTTTATGAGATTTGAATTTAATTCAGTCAAATCTTTCCATTATTCGCTCTTATCTTTTAGCAATCAGTCGGCGGCTAGGATTAGGGTTAGGGCTTCTACCCAACCCTATAAATATTCTATTCGTGCCTCCTTTGAAAATTTACTCCGAAATTGAGAGACGAAAAGAGTTGTGCGGCCGTTGCATTCAGAGTCCAGATGAGTTCGACGAGTTTGTACAGGGGGTGACGGCGAGCGTTCCAGAAGTTTCCTTAAAACTTGATGGTTTATGGAAGCATATCGCGGTAGGGAGAATCTTGCTTTGAGCAACGGTGATTCTCATCACCCCAGCAGAATTGTTTTCTTCCTTATTTCTTCTTCTTCACCGAGTGGCCTTTAGAAATTAGGAGAGCAAACTTGTTTGCAAGAAGTCTATGAAATCCTACTTAATTAGAACAGAGCAAATTTATTTGCAAGAGGCCTCTACATCTGATCGTTGCGAAATTAAAATTGAAAGCAAATTTATTTGCAAGAAGTCTCGATTTTCTGAGTGTTCCTCTATCTAGATTGTTTCGAGAATAACAATCTAAAAGCAAGATATAGATCTGATGGAGAATAGCCATACAAACCTTCATGACAGAAGTTTTAACAAACTTGAGAAGTTTGACGGGGAGCATTACAACGTCTAGAAGAGAAAGTCAGTCTTAATCATTAACTCGTGAGCGTGGACTACGTGTTGACAGATCCCGAGCCTTTAATTCCAGAAGGTGAAAATGCTCGGAGGGTCGCTGAGGCCATTGCTTTGCAGTTAAAGTGGAGGAGAGATAACAACCTCTATAAGTTACTTATCTTGAACTCAATGTATGACTCTTTAGTAGAGTCAAATAGCAAGACGGTCAATGCCAAGGACGTCTGGATTCTGTGTAGAATCTCTACAAGGCAGATAAGAATAGAAACAAGATCCACGTGACCGAAAATGTTTGGAGGATGTGATTTGAGGACAACAAGACGATGTTATCTCAAGACAAGAAATTCTTCAAGTTACGTCAGAAACTGGCGAATGACGGTATGCCCTTGGTCAATGATTTTGTTGTTGGGGTATTGTAGCCAATCTCCTACCTGGGTGGAGCAATTTTATCATGGAACCGCAAGAATGAAGAAAAATCTTGAGCGCCTCTTGTACTGGATTCATGTTGAAGGCGAGTTGAGGGCTCAACTCAAAGTGGACACCTTGTCCAAACAAATGGCCAAGGCCAACTTAGTGTAAGAAAAATGAAGAACCCTAGAGGGAGGGGGTGAATAGGGTAATAAATTAAATACCAACAATAATAAGCATGGCAAACAGTAATTTAAAGACAGAGAGAATCAAACACTCGATGTATCCTAGTATCCTTCCATGGGGCACTCCAGTCCGAACTCTCTCCGATTTTAATTAACTATTTGAGTAAATAGTACAATACGAGCTTTGATTTGAAGACTTGTCAACTTCTTACACACAAATTTTATCCGATGGCTCATCAACTTCTTACACACGATATTTTATCCGAAGGCTCGTCAACTTCAATCTTGAGAGAAAAGGTTTCAATCTTCTTGAACACTTGGAAGATCTAAGTTACAATTCTTGAATACTCTAACATTTTGATGGATAACAAATTAAAGTTTTGTAGAGTAATGGTGGACCTCTTTGGTAGATTAAAAAATTTAAGGCTCAAGTGGATAAGCATTTATGAAGAAGGAGAAAGTCTATTTATACAAATACAACAGCGAGGCATTTGCTACACAAAGTCGAATTATTCGACGGACATCCATTGAAATCCGACAGATTTTTGGATAGAAATATAGCCGTTGGATGCATTAAATGCTCTGACATCTGGCCGTTGGATTTGAATTTAAAATAGCCAGCAAGGTAACTCGGACTATCCGACTGAGATCCGTGGATATCCAAGAGATGATCCGAATTGTCACGATCCGCACCTGCTATTTTGGATACGAGACGTATCCAAGCCAGCCTATGCCACAGTCGGCGGTAGAATGCTGTATAGCCACAATGCTCAAAATCACAAATAATGCTCATTCACAAAACTAAATTAATTTATAATATTCACAAGTTTTACATTTGCAGAAAAATATAAACTCTTACAATATTGAAATGATTACATCTCATATATCTAGCTAATCTCTAGGTTTTCATCTGCAAGTACACCCGTAACTCCTTATGCTAAGTGAATCTGCGGCTAACCTGAAAAATGTTGGTTTCCAGTCAGGAATGGAACGAGTACAATTCACTGAATACAGTTTCAATAAATGAAAATGACTATAAAACAGAGGTTAGACATCAATTACATGTTTTGAAAATAAATAGAAAAGATAGAAAATCAGTAGCAAATAAATAAACAAAATACTTTCCCAACTGTTAGAAGTACCTTTGATATGTGATCAGTCCGGGACTACACCGCGAGGTCTACGAGGTCTACTTGCATGAAAAATAAACAATGTCTACGAGGTCTACTTGAAGAAATTAAACAATGTCTATGAGGTCTACTTGCAGAAAATAAATAATGTCTACGAGGTCTACTTGCAGAAGTTAAACAATGTCTACGAGGTCTACTTGCACGAAAATAAATAATGTCTACGGTCGGATCACACATCCTTGGTACTTCTTATTCCCGACTCAACAATTTATAATAGAATATAAAATTACATAACCAATGAACAATCAATGAAATATAGTGAAAATCAATATTAAAAATAGACAATAAACTGTACTCGCCTATGGTCCTTTGTTGGTGAAACCGACAATCAAAACCACTCAGTGTGCCACAACAGTCAAACTCGTACAACAGTCTCTAGATTCTGAAATAGACATTATCAACATTCTCAAAATAGTCAAATTAGCTAGAATTGTCTGTCCTTAAGTCCAATTCTGGACACAGGGGTAAAACAATAATTTTGGGTCAAAACGGTGTCCGTCGTTGGACCCGCTTTGCACCAAAAAGCGTGCCAGGGTCCATGATCTCTAAAGTCGTCAAACTATATGTCTACGGATTC
Source organism: Iris pallida (assembly GCA_029216955.1). NCBI lineage: Eukaryota > Viridiplantae > Streptophyta > Magnoliopsida > Asparagales > Iridaceae > Iris > Iris pallida. Next base: position 3,306,075 of record JANAVB010036019.1, read on the forward strand.
GTTTTGATGATACGAACTCAACTGTATGTCTAAAGTTAGATTCCGACGGACCGTGCACAAAATTGCCCGTTGAGTCGGATCGTGGGGCCCACAAAACGGCGATCCGATCAACTGTCTCAGAATCGGACCAAAAATGGCGTACAAGACCAGAAAAATGATACGGTCCAGTTGGCATAAGTTTCGTCTCGATCTGGCGAATGTGCACAAAGTAATTGAGAAAATTACGAAGGGGCCAATACGGTAAATTTTGACGGATACGCATCAAATTCGTCGCGCACACGCAAACCAATTTGAATTCCGTCAAAGCCCACAAGTCCACGAAACTATTACGCACCTTTCGATGCTCTCGATTTGCGACCATATCATCCAGATTGGTGGGACGCACGTCGTATCAAAGAGTTTTCATAAATTCTACAGTTTTAAAAACAGGTTTTTTGTAATATGGGGAACCGATTTTTCAGCGCATAGTCGATGTAATCGACTTCTGCAAAATGCGTTACGAAGTCCTATAGGTTGGCTGGGACTGTTATCATTTGGTTTCTCAAAACTGTCGATAGATCGACAGAAAGTCGCCTTCCAAATCGGGCGTTTGAACCAAATACTATTCTGTTTTCAAATAGATTTTTGTCGATCTTTGGATCGAAACACTGGAAGATGGTTCTACTAACCCAAAATCTATTTAATGGGATATGAACTTGGTTATACTGGCTTCCCAAAACATGTTACGGATCAAAAATAAACAAATGTCGACAGAGAATTCATACCACGAAGTTGGGCACGAGGACTACTGTGCTGTCGCCCTGCTGCTGCCATTGTGCGCCGTTTCAGCCACCCTGATGGTCCTACGGCAGTGCGGGATCGCCGGTGGCTGCCCAGGGTGCTGGGGTACGCGCGGCGGTGTGTTGGATTAGGGTTTTGAGTTTCACTCTCTCGATTTCTCTTTCGTCATACACATATATGCAACTCCACTCGGTTTGGCTTCGTGGAAGATGGGCTTGGGTCTGGTTAGGGCCGAGCGGTTGGGGAAAGGTGTTCTGTGGGTTTTTGTTATTATCAGTATTAGTCTCTCCTTTATATATATATTCTGATGGTCCTACGGCAGTGCGGGATCGCCGGTGGCTGCCCAGGGTGCTGGGGTACGCGCGGCGGTGTGTTGGATTAGGGTTTTGAGTTTCACTCTCTCGATTTCTCTCTCGTCATACACATATATGCAACTCCACTCGGTTTGGCTTCGTGGGAGATGGGCTTGGGTCTGGTTAGGCCGAGCGGTTGGGGGAAAGGTGTTCTGTGGGTTTTTGTTATTATCAGTATTAGTCTCTCCTTTATATATATATATATATATATATATATATATATATATATATATATATATATATATATATATATATATATATATATATATGAGTATATATCATATTATCCATACATATACATATTTTTTTTTGTTATTATCCATACATATACGTACATACATATATATATACGTACATACATATACATATTTTTTTTTGTTATTATCCATACATACGTACATACATATATATATATATATATATATATATATATATATATATATATATTATATTATATATATATATTTATATATTATAATATATAATCTAAATAAATATTTTAATAAAATACAATCTCAATATATGTACTTGTTCAACAAGGTATTGCATTGTATATTTATATATTAATATACATCTTCACATAGCATATTATATATATATATATAATATATATATATATAATATATTATATATATATATATATATATATATTTGAAGGCCCCCTCATTTTATAAATCAAGGCTCAAAATGCCGAAGCTTGATCACGTATACAAGGCACAAAAAGTCAAAGCCTATACAAGTATACTATCAAAGGGGACGAAGAGGGGGAAGGACATCTCGACCACCAAGAGCTAGGGTGGATCGAGGACCAAAATGCTCTCGGACTGTGGGAGCATAGGGTGCTCCATTTGCGACATTGGCGGAAGATTTCCCGGGTGAGCTGGTCGACCGAGTATTGGTGACCTTCGTATCTCGTCTTGTTGCGATTCTTTCAAATCGTCCATGTTGCGGCCGCTGCGACGATCTGGTGGACATGGGAAGCCGAACCCCGTGAGGCCGCCAGATCGTGGAAGCGTCCACCACCCGGAGTGATGTTGTAGAGCTGGTTAAGGGTCCTCCAGATACTGGCTGGTAGGTTCCCCTGACAGAAGATGTGGTCTATGGTCTCCATCTGACGGTAGGCGTAGCACGTGCAGGCAGAAGCTAAGCTAATCCCAATGTTGTTGAGGATCTCGTCAGTGGGCAGCTTCTTTTTAATGACTCTCCATGTAACACCCATATTCGAAATACGTATTTTATCAGGTGTATACGTATTTCGGACCTGTATTTTATTTTCTCGAATTTTGGCCTGTACTTGTAATTGACTTGACTTGCGGATTTTGGATTTCTCGTAATTGGGTTTTACCTGGCTTAGTTTTATGTTGTGGAGAAGGTTGGTTTGGTTTGGTTTATTTTGCATTGGAGCACCTTAGCTAACCTCTACCCTACACTCAACTTATCCTCCACCATTAAAATCTCCACCTAATACTCCTCTCTTCATTACTTTCCTTCATTAATTCTTCTTCTTCTTTCTCTACACAACACCATCACCCATAGGCAAGTGCACCTTGCCACCACATGAAACTACATTTATTTATTCATTAGCTAGATTAGGCCATGGTGATCAACATTAGTGCTTGACATTTTATGATTTGGAGTCTCCATTGTTCTAGATCTAGGTTTTAACTATTTTCGGATTTACATGATTTTGATCTATTTTGATTGGATTTTTGTGGGTTTTGATGCATCCATGTGGAAGAAAATTCAATTTTACTCAAGTTAGACCTTTGAAAATCTAGATTTGGTTTTGATTTGACCAAGATATGAATTTGAACTTTGGAGTTCTTGAAGAGTTCCTCTCGGCCTGGAGTAGCAGACTGCAGCCTGCGCTGTTTAGCGCAGTGCTGGACTGCGCATCCTCCTCTCGGCCTGTGCTCTTTAGCGCAGCGCCGACCGCGCAGCTTGCCCCATGGTGAACTGCGCTCAACCCCAACGCCCAGGAACTCTTGCGCAGTCTGCTCATGCGCAATCTGACCCATGCGCCATCCCTCCCGCGCACTTCACTCATGCGCAATCTGACCCCTGCGCCAACCAGCTCAGTGCAAGCCGACTTTTGCGCAGCTCACTCCTGCACAGTTGGCCCCTGGCGCACTTGACTCCTGCGCAACCCGACCCCAGGGACCCTTGCGCAATCTGTCCAATCATGGAGATTTGGTTTTATTTTTTTTAAGCTTGGCTCTTCTATAGCCCTGTATATTGATATTTATTAGATATTTTATGCCCATTTTATATCCTTACGCCTTTTGTCATGAACTTGATTTTACTTAATATGTTTGGAATGACTATTGTAAATGGCATGGTATGACAAAGAACTAGCATAACACGATAGTGACCCGTAGTGGTCCACTCCTGACATGACCAACCTGACATGATAGTGGCCCGTCGTGGCGCACTCCTGACAAGTACCCTGACATAATTTATCTTGATGATGTTACGACGGCTAACTTGACTCGTATAATCAACTTGACACCGTGGGTGTTCCTGCTTGCTTGCTTGTGCAATCCACTTGTCTTATCTTGCATCATGTCTAGGACGTGACTTCCTGGTTCCCACGGTCAGGGATTCATACTGAATATGGATTAGGCTAATGACTAGATCAAACTATAGTTCATGGAGAATTTTCAGTCATAGGCAATCTCGTTATCAGGGCGCTCTTAATTCGACTTGTAGCTTGCCGACGAGTAGAGCATATTTCCAGCACACTGTCATGTGTTGCACCCTCTAAGTCATCTAAGGGTATATCGTCTCCGGTGTACCCAACCATACTCTCAACCCGCGAAAGGATAACTGGATGGTCTGCAGGGCTTGGGACTGGGAAATTCTTATTGCATCTTGTTAGTAATTAAGGCTTGTGATAACCCTAGTTAGTTAAGTAGTAAGCCGTAGTAATTGCTTGGCCGTATTATGAATGGATGGAGTCCAGCCTTGTCTAAAGTCTTGTCTAGCCCCTGTACCTGGAGCTCTTGTACATGCTTGTTTTACTTATCTCTAACAATAAATGGATAGAGACAGAGCGCTATTCAGGCGAAGGGTTACAGCCTCGGTCCTTGTTTGGTTTAAGGGTTGTAACCTGGCTCCCGGAATAGTTCTACTTCCCTAGTCGTTATTGCCCTGATGTACTTTATTACTTGTACTTTTCTTTCATTTTCTTATGTTCTGATATGCTGGTTTTGTTTTTATTCGTGGCCTCCTTTGTGGCACTTGCTCTTTCTGGGGTTTGACCCAGCTGGTTTTGTGTGGCCAGATTTAGGAGCAGCACCCGAGGATCTACCGAACGTCCAGCCCGATGGTGGCGACTAGAAGGAACCCGGGCTACGAGTGGGTTTTCCATTTTGTTTCGCTTACTCTATTGTAAAATTATTCTTTGAGGCGTTTAGCCGACGAGCACCTGTTAGCTCGGTGCACATTTACTTACTGTCGGCCTACGGACTGTAAACATGATTAACAAATCCTAGGATTGATCATGTATGACTTAACTCTTGCTAGTCCTAGCATTTTGTACGACTAGCTTCATGATCAGCTGATATGTAATATCTGGGACGCCTTTTATTGTATATTTGATGGTCAAACATCTTGTAACTATATTACTTGCTTGAGATTGAGACAGTAGGCTCGACCTTAAGAGACCGTTGGCTTGTAGTAAACCCTTATATCTAGACAACCGTGACCGTATAGTTCAGATGTATTCTATTTTAATATACGTAGCTGGCTATGTTCGCCCCCGTTCTCCAGTATTCTGGTTCTGGGGCGTGACATGGTTTAAGTGGTGGCCCATGCAGGTCTTGGTATTCAAGATATATGAGGGTTTACCGGATAGATGTCTCAATCAGTACTCGTCCTTTATCTCCGTTCATATCCTCTGAATCTCTGGAATCTTGACCTGATCACATGCTTGTATCATTGATCTGTTCTGGTCCTTCCTTATCGTTTTCTTGTGTCGTCTTCTTCAGCGGCACTGTACCTGACCCTGCCGATCAGCAAGGTGGAGCACCTCCCGTGGACAGCAACCAGAAGATCAAGCCCAACACTCCGGAGTAGCCAACAAAGTTGTGCCTCCCGGAGGAGAGCCCCCAGTTCAGCCCGTTCAGCCTGCCGAGCCGAATGATGGCACCTTGGTAGGTCTCATCAGGACCTTGATAGCTTTCCAGGATCGTCGAGGAGACGCCGTGCACCAGACTGTGGCAGATGCTTTGACCAGAGGCGGTCATCTAGGGAACAGCGCGGCCAACAGCTTCAAGTGCTTGAACCCTCCCTTCTTCGACGGCAGCGAAGATGCAATTGCCGCGGACGCTTGGCTTCAGGATACCGAGGTGGTTCTGGAAGCAGCAAGGACCCCTGAGAGAGAAGGTGGCGGTGGTACGCCTGCAGTTGTTGGACTTGGTTCGCAGTTGGTGGGCGGCGTAAGCCATGGGATTAGTATCACCCATTGCTTGGGCAGTGTTTAGAGAGAGGTTCCAGACGAAGTATATTGATGCTGTGGCTCGATGACCTACAGACGAGATTTACCAACTTGAAGCAAGGAGGCAGAACATCGACAATTATGCATCTGAGTTTTCTAGACTCAGTAGGTTTGCCCCCACCTTGGTGGCGACCGAGATGATAGAGCCCAGCGGTTCCAGTAGGGACTGCATTTGGAGATCTTGTTGGCAGTCGAGCAGTTCGAGCACCAGACGTTCGATGCAGTATTGAGAGCGGCTAGGAGGCATGAGTATACCTCCCAGAGGATCGTGGATAGGATCGGAGGTAGGAAGCGGTCCCATAGCCAGATGCACCAATCATCAGCTCCAGCCCCGGCAGCTAGAGATTGACCATTGGAACTCTGAGGCGGGCGGCCTCAGTAATATCGGTTCAGCATTCGACCCCGACGTACCCGCAGAAGCAGAAGCAGACTTCGGCAATGGGATGTTCTCATTGCGGGAAGCCAGGCCATGTAGTGGCAGATTATCGTAGGGTGCAAGGATTGTGCCTTGCTTGTGGAGCGGCAGATCATAAGAGGAGCCTGCCCATAGGGGTAGTTCTTCCTCTTCCAACCTAACCAGTCCATCGGTTAGGGGACCAGCACCTGTGCAGCAGCAGCAGTACCCAAGGCCATTGTTGCCTCAGTCCCAGGAGTTCCAGCAGCAGTGTGCCTAGGCTCCAGTGTAGAGCAGACAGAGAGGTTTCCAGCAGAGGGGACCCACAGCTAGAGGTCAGGCCATGATGATGGCTATAGAAGAAGAAGTTGCACCAGGTGAGGTAGTGGCAGGTACTATTCTCGTCAACTCCTTTCCAGCTTCAGTATTATTTGATTCTGGTGCATCGCATTCATTTATGTCTGCACGATTCGCGACATGGATAGGATTGGAGCCCGAGTCATTATTAGTGAGGCTCAATATACTTACTGGTAGCGGACTTGTGGGAGTCGATAGAGTGTTTTCCTCGTGTCAGATCGTAGTTAGCGGTAGGGAGTTCCCCGCTAGATTGATAGAGTTCCCGATGGCCGATTATGATGTGGTCTTAGGGATGGATTGGTTGAGGAACCAGTATGCTAGAATAGACTGCCATATCGGCAGGGTTGTTTTTAGCATTCCAGGTGAGCCGGAGTTTTCCTTCTCTCGAGGCGAGGTTGAGTCTTCTTCTCCAGTATTGCGGATGGCAGTAGCAGCAGTTCAGTTGCCCAGGATAGTGGATGAGTTCCCAGATGTTTTCCCAGAAGAGCTTCCAGGTATGCCGCCAGAGCAGGAGATTGAGTTCACTATAGACTTAATCCCGGAACAGCACTAGTATCAGAGCGAGTCTACAGAATGACGCCTTCAGAGTTGGAGATTTTGTATAAGATGATTGAAGAACTCAGGACCAAGGGATTTATTCGTGCAAGTGGATCACCTTGGGGAGCCCCGATACTTCTTGTGAAAAAGAATGATGGTACGTCTAGGCTATGTGTAGATTATCGTACCTTGAACTCAGTGACAATCAAGAACAGATACCCTCTCCAGAGGATAGATGACTTGTTTGATCAACTCAAAGGGGCTTCAGTGTTTTCGAAGATAGATTTGCGGTCAGGATACCACCAGATCAGAGTCAGAGAGTAGGACATTCCGAAGACAGCATTTAGATCAAGATATGGGCATTGGAAGTTCCTTGTTATGCCCTTTGGAGCGACCAATGCGCCGGCCGTATTCATGGACCTCATGAATCGCATTTTTATGCCTTACTTGGATCAGTTCATGATCGTGTTCCTAGATGATATCCTGGTCTACAGCAAGAGCAAAGCTGAGCATGAGCAGCATCTCAGAATCGTCCTTCAGACGCTTAGGGAGCATCAGTTGTACGCCAAGTTCAGTAAATGCGAGTTCTGGCTCGATCGTATTTCGTACTTGGGTCACATCATTACTCGAAGAAGAGTGGAAGTGGATCCCCAAAAGATTGTGGCTATTGAGTCATGGCCAGTGCCTAGTACCGTTGCAGAAGTTCGCAGTTTTCTTGGATTGGCCGGCTACTATCGGCGGTTTGTTTCAAATTTTGCTCGAATTTCAGCGCCATTGACCCAATTGACCCGTAAGGATGCACAGTTTGCTTGGACAGCAGAATGTCAGGATTCTTTTGAGAAGTTGAAGCGAGGCTTGATGACGGCTCCTATTCTCGTGCTTCCAGATGGAACCGGAGGATTCTCAGTGTATTGTGATGCTTCGGGCAGGGGTTTAGGATGTGTTCTGATGCAGCATGGGAAGGTAATATCTTATGCATTATGCCAACTTTGTGACCATGAGAAGAGTTACCCGACCCATGACTTGGAGCTGGCAGCAGTAGTGTTTGCACTTAAGTTGTGGAGGTACTACTTGTACGGAGATATGGTAGAGATTTTTACCGACCATAAGAGCCTGAAGTATGTTTTCACCCAGAAGGACCTTAATATGCGACAGAGAAGATGGCTCGAGCTACTGGTGGACTACGACGTGGATTTGCAGTATCACCCAGGGAAGGCCAACGTTGTAGCAGATGCGATGAGCAGGAGAGCCGAAGTTTATTTTCTAACGGCGCAACCAGAGTTATTGGCATATTTTCAGAAGATGGGAATTGAAGTGGTTCTTCCTACCAGCGTGGCATTGATGGCCAGTCTACAAGTTCAGTCCACTATAGTCGAGAGGATCCGGATGGCGCAGTCAACAGATTCCAAGCTTCAGCGGCTCAGAGCAGAGTGTGAGGCAGGACGAAGACCAGAGTTATGCATTCATGAGAATGGTACACTTCGACATGGTAAGCGTCTTTGTGTACCCAGTGGAGATATCAGGCAGGAGATCATATCGGAAGCGCATAGTTCTCAGTATTCCATCCATCCTGGCAGTACGAAGATGTATCGTGATATCCGTCAGCACTTTTGGTGGAATGGCATGAAGCGGGAGATAGCTCAATTTGTCTCTCGGTGTTTGGTTTGCCAACAAGTTAAGGTCGAACATCAGAGACCGGCTGGACTTCTTCAGCCCTTGCCCATTCCAGAGTGGAAATGGGAGCATGTGACCATGGATTTCGTGACTGGATTACCCAGATCCCCAGCTGGTAGAGATGCTATCTGGGTTATAGTTGATCGGCTCACGAAGGTAGCTCACTTCCTTCCGTTCAGAGTTGGTCAGTCGATAGCTCAGCTAGCGGAGATGTATCTCAGGCAGATCATCAGATTGCACGGTTTCCAGCCAGTATCACCTCGGACCGAGATTCCAGATTTACGTCGCGCTTTTGGCGTAGCTTGTAAGAGAGTTTGGGAACTCGTCTCCAGTTCAGTTCGGCATATCATCCGCAGATAGATGGCCAGTCGGAGCGCACAATCCAGACTCTTGAAGACATGCTGAGATCTTGTACGCTCGACTTCGGTGGTTCATGGGAAGATCACCTGCATCTTGTAGAATTCTCGTACAACAATAGTTTCCAGGTCAGTATCCAGATGGCTCCGTTCGAGGCTCTGTATGGTAGAAAGTGTAGATCCCCGCTAGCATGGAATGATGTCGAAGAGAGGCATGCTTGGTCCAGAGATGATTGCCCAGACAGTTGAAGTGGTCAGAAGGATCAGAGATCGTCTTCGAGTTGCCCAAGATCGCCAGCGGTATTGGACCGATGCTCATCGACGTCCCTTGGAGTTTGCTATCGACGACCATGTATTCCTTAGGATCTCGCCTAACCGCGACGTCATTCATTTTGGCGTGCGGAGAAAGCTTAGTCCTAGGTATATAGGGCGTTCGTATCCTGGAGCGAGTAGGAGATGTATCCTATCGTCTTGCTCTTCCGCCGTCATTAAGTGAGGTGCATGATGTATTCCATGTGTCCCAATTGCGACGGTATATCCCGGACCCGAGCCATATCCTAGACCATTCAGATTGGTTATTGGTACCAACCTTTCGTACGAGGAGAGGCCCGTGTCTATATTGGACCGAAGAGAGAACTCAAGAACAAGACTATGTTTAGCCCGTGTTGCTTGGGGTCATCACTCTCTAGGTGAGTCAACGTGGGAGCGTACGGACGGCATCCGATCGCGATATCCCTACCTGTTTGACTCATAAGGATAATGTTCCTTATGCCTTATGGCTTCCATCCTTGCTTGCATGCGTGATTGTTTGATTTACTGCTTAGTATAGCTTGCATGTAAATAAGTATGACTTGTCCTTGTCTCTCTAGCCTCTTAAATTAAATTCCGAGGACGAAATTCTTTTAAGGTGGGTAGAGTTGTAACACCCATATTCGGAATACGTATTTTATCAGGTATATACGTATTTTGGACCTGTATTTTATTTTCCGGATTTTGGCCTGTACGTGTAATTGACTTGACTTGCGGATTTTGGATTTCTCGTCATGGTTTTACCTGGCTTGGTTTTATGTTATGAGGAAGGTTGGTTTGGTTTGGTTTGGTTTATTTTGCATTACAGCACCTTAGCTAACCTCCACCCTACACTCCACTTATCCTCCACCATTAAAAATCCCCCCTAACACTCTCCCTCTTCATTACTTTCCATTATTCTTCTTCTTCTTCCTCTACACAACACCATCACCCATAGGCGTCACCTTGCCACCACAATGACAACTCTATTTTATTTTATTATTAGCTAGATTAGCCATGGTGATCACATTAGTGCTTGACATTTGTGATTTGGAGTCTCCATTGTTCTATATCTAGTGTTTAACTAGTTTGGATTTACATGGTTTTGATCTATTTGGTTGGATTTTTGGGTTTTGATGCATCCATGTGGAAGAAAATTCAATTTTACTCAAGTTAGACCTTTGAAAATCTAGATTTGGTTTTGATTTACCAAGATATGAAGATTTGAACTTTGGTGTCTTGAAGAGTTTCTCTCGGCCTGGAGTAGCAGACTGCACCTGCGCTCTTTAGCGCAGTGCTGGACTGCGCATCTCCTCTCGGCCTGCGCTCTTTAGCGCAGCGCCGACCGCGCAGCTTGCCCCATGGTGAACTGCGCTCAACCCCAGCGCGCAGGGACTCTTGCGCAGTCTTCTCATGCGCAGTCCGCTCATGCGCAATCTGACCCACGCCATCCCTCTCGCGCACTTCACTCATGCGCAATCTGACCCCTGCGCCAACCAGCACGCAAGCCGACTTTTGTGCAGCTCCTCCTGCGCAGTTGGCCCCTGGCGCACTTGACTCCTGCGCAACCGATCCCATGGACCCTTGCGCAATCGTCCAATCATGGAGATTTGTTTTTATTTTTCCTTAAGCTTGGCTCTTCTATAGCCCTATATTTGATATTTTATTAGATATTTTACGCCCATTTTATATCCTTACGCCTTTTGTCATGAACTTGATTTTACTTAATATGTTTGGAATGACTATTGTACATGGCATGGTATGACAAGGAACTAGCATAACACGACAGTAACCCGTAGTGGTCCACTTCTGACATGACCAACCTGACATGATAGTGGCCCGTCGTGGTGCACTCCTGACAAGTACCCTGACATGATTTATCTTGATGATGGTTGCGACGGCTACTTGACTCGTATAATCAACTTGACACCGTGGGGTTCCTGCTTGCTTGCTTGTGCAATCTACTTGTCTTGTCTTGCTCATGTCTAGGACGTGACCCTGGTTCCTACGGTCAGGGATTCATACTGAATATGGATTAGGCTAATGACTATATCAAAATAGTTCATGGAGAATTTTCAGTCACAGGCATCTCGTTATCTGGCGCTCTTAATTGGACTTGTAGCTTGCCGACAAGTAGAGCACTTTCAGCACACTGTCAGTGTTGCACCCTCTAGTCACCTAAGGGTATATCGTCTCCGGGGCGATGTACCCAACCATACTCTCAACCCGCGGAAGGATAACTAGATGGTCTGCAAGGCTTGGGACTGGAAAATTCTATTGCATCTTGTTAGTAATTAAGGCTGTGATAACCCTAGTTAGTTAAGTAGTACCCGTAGTAATTGCTTGGCGCGCATTATGAATGGATGGAGTCCAGCCTTGTCTAAAGTCTTGTCTAGCCCCTGTACCTGGAGCTCTTGTACATGCTTGTTTTACTTATCTAACATAAATGGATAGAGACAGAGCGCTATCAGGCGAAGGGTTACAGCCTCGGTCCTGTTTGGTTTAAGGGTTGTAACCTGGCTCCCATGGTTCCACTTCCCTAGTCGTTTTGCCCTGATGTACTTTTTACTTGTACTTTTCTTCATTTTCTTATTGATATGCTGGTTTTGTTCTTATCGTGGCCTCCTTTGTGGCACTTGCTCTTTCTGGGGTTTGACCCAGCTGGTTTTGTGTGGCCAGATTTCGGAGCAGCACCCAGGATCTACCGAACTCCAGCCCGGTGGTGGCGACTAGAAGGAACCCGGGCTACGAGTGGGTTTTCCATTTTGTTTCGCTCACTCTATTATAAAATTATTCTTTGAGGCGTTTAGCGACGAGCACCTGTTAGCTCGATGCACATTTACTTACTTTCTGCCTACGGGCTGTAAACTGATTAACAAATCCTAGGGTTGATCATGTTGACTTAACTCTTGCTAGTCCTAGCATTTTGTAGACTAGCTTCATGATCAGCTGATATGTAATCTACGGGGTCTTTTATGTATATTTTGGTCAAACATCTGTAACTATATTACTTGCTTGAGATTGAGACAGTAGGCTCGACCTTAAGACCGTTGGCTTGTAGTAAACCCTCATATCTAGACAGCCATGACCGTATAGTTTGAGATGTATTCTATTTCAATATACGTAGCGGCTATGTTCGCCTCCGCTCTCCAGTATTCTGGTTCTGGGGCGTGACACTCCACTTGCGAAATGACCATTCAAAGGATACAAGTATGCCATAGCAGACTAAGGTGTGATGCGACTGCCTTATATATATATATATATATTAATTATATATATATATATATAATATATATATATATTATATATATTATAGTAAATTTATATTCACTTCAAAATCGTAAATCTATTAAACAAAACAAATACATATACCCATATTATCCTAGTTAAATCCCAATTCCGAAAGGTACTTCAAGCATATTATCATATTTTGAAAACTATATTATATATATATATATATATATATATATATATATATATATATATATTATACAATAATATATATATATTATACATATCTTATATATATATATTATTTTTTTTTTTTTTTTTTTTTTTTTTTTTTTTTATATATATATATATATATATATATAATATACAAATATACTTAACTTGTCCTTTCTAGAAGTACTCACTAGATTATAAATAACTATGGGTATATACACATCTTTATATCCTCATGGACACCGTTGGTCGCAATACACGACCATATGGGGCTTGGACTCGTTTGGGTCCAAATATGGACTAGCTTGGTACATCGGGTTCCCTTAACTCAATAGTATAATTTTAATAAATCATCAGTAGGGTTAAGTCATAACTTTGCCTGGTTTTCCTAGTTAGGACATCACTATGGCTCGGTCTTCCCTACCAGGGCTAATACCTAGTCAAAGCACGCCATTGCACTATCTGTGTCATGATTTCTAGTCACCTGTACTCCAAAACTCTACCATGGCTAAAGTCATCTACCGCATAATTAACTAAGTAATTATTTATAAAAATTTAAAAAAATCACCATTTAATTTAAATAAATAATAAATATTATAAATTTTGGGAAGTGGGGTTACAAATCTACCCACCTTAAAATAATTTCGTCTTCGAAATTCTAATTCATAACTATTCCTTAAAATCAAGTCTACTATTACCTAGTCTCCTCTAATTTAATTCCTCCAAAATATTTTATAACCTTCTCTAGCCATTTTATAACTCCGAATACTGAGGACTTCTACCCACCTTTGGTCACACTACTCCCTAAACTTCCTATCGCTAAACTTATAATCTTCCAACTAATTGCTAAAATTTCTACCAATAGATATCTACTATATTGGCATCTTATCCTCTCCTATCTATCAAGCTACCCAAAAATTTAACAAGCAACAAATTTATACAAGTAGCTAAGAATGATAAATTCTAATAAGCATGACCATCTTCGTTCTACAATAGAAGGACATGAAGATAAGAAAGAATAATCGAGAGCAATTGTAAATTTTCAAGAGCAGTAGAGGGTATCCAATGACGCAGATAGACAGAAAGTTTATGAACATTGACTTATTTGCTAGATTGGGCTACTCTAGTCCAATTACTTGCTAAATCGAAGAACCCTTCATTCTTAGAGGCTTGTAATCTGTGTAATACAAAAGTTCTGTTCTCGAAATTAATCTAAACAAGGTTCGATAATAGACAAAATTGAGAAATTAAGATTGTGATCTTTTCCGTGGTATTTAAACACGAGCAAGGGTATAAATGCAATACAAGATCGTATCGCAACTTTCGGATAGATGGAATAAGGTTACGAATGACTTCACTTCTAAGGGGGAGACTACATAATAGGTATAGGGACCTATTTCAAATATTCGATTTTAGTCCAATATGGTGGTATGTAGGATGGGATTTTCTGGGTCTCTTAATGGATTCCCTATTTGGACATCACTCGTTAGTTGGGGAACCTTCAGTTTTAATCTATATTGATAGACATCCCAATGATAAAACTATTTCTACTAGGTTAGGGTCTTAGAATAGGTTTCCACCCAAATGGTTGAACTAGTTGCCAGTTAGGTTGGTAGCTAGGTCCTTAAAGCCCAAAAATGTGCTTTCAATGACTTTTGTGTTTAATAGCACGAGAAGACACAATTGGCGTGCATACTAGTGACATGTGCATAGTGGGCTTTGAGTAGAATCAAAACCATATTGGGTCGAAAGGTTTGAGTCGAGGTTGAGTCTCTAATTGTAGTTGGAAAGTATACGGGTATTATGGTAAGGGTATAGCTAGTCCTTTTGACCTGAAAATCGTACCATAAAAATAGAGTACATGGGGACGTGTTTGAGTGAGACATGATATACCTAGATGAAGGTAGACTCGTCTAGATCTTGTATATGAATTTTGTTGGAATGTAAACAACTGGTCTCATGCTCCGAATATTAATGACACGGCTGGAGACACAAAATGATCTACATGAAAAGTGGGAGTCCATGGGGCACTAATTATCATCATAATGGAAATTATTAATCAATCGGTAATCCTCGCATACTCTAAAATTTTAGAAGGCTTACAGTCTACTCACCCTAGAAGCTAGGACATGATTTTAGGAATAATGAGGTTAGAAGGATTTCAAAGTTCGGATATTGTACCTCGACTCTTGTTAATAAGATTAAGGCACGGCGTAACGGGATACGGTAGATATAAGTCAAGTTAAGGATCGTTCCTCAATAATTGAAAAATGAGTGTATACAACGACACATGGTCGATAAAATAGATGATCTACTCATCCATAGTATACAAGAGTTATCGACGGGGCAACCAACTCTAAGGTACATCATATGAAAAGATTTTTAACAACTGAGTCATAAATTTCTATTTGTGTCAAGCTGCCAAAACTATTGTCACAAGAGTTCTAGTGGTATGGGCTACAGTGATCATGTATTATTGTTGATAACTGGTAGATCATAATATGACAAGGTATTTAAGCTATGGTATTGGCTAAGCTAGTGACTGTGGTGTACCAACACTAGCTAGGTCTTAATAACAAAATTTACATAACTAGGGCAATATTTGTTGGAACCCAATCTCGGGATGAGTGTCTGCCATAGTCACGGTAATGATTGTCCTTACCTTTGTCTATCCATCTCATGTCTAAACTGTGTGCTTTGGTTGTGGAAAGGTTGGGTTAAGGCTTAAGGGTTGCTAGTTAAAGCAAGCTTCAAGCAAAACTAAGACTCGCAACATTTGGTTCTTGAGAATAGATAGTCTCCTAGGTTGGTATTTTGACTAAGGATAAAATCCTAATCATTCTCAAATTCAGATGGCTAGAAGGTCCCAATAGCAGTTTCGGGGTCGAGAGGAGAACGAGTAACTCAAGGCAAGGTTCTAGTCACATGGCTGGCCGATGGTAGCTACCTGTGTATACAACTATCATAGCCATGGGGATACTCTGTATCTCTCTACCAATTATGAGCTTTCGTCTTTCCAAATCAATAAAAGACAAAAACAATAAAGAGTTCAAGGGAGATGTCACTGAATACAATTCGTGATTCAAAGACGAATGTATAATTCAAGAGAAATTGTCAATGCAGTTGCGGATGAGATCATAGATACCTCGATATCTCAATCCACGTAGGATAATTAAAGAGAGAGCGAACCGAGTGCACTAAGGTTGATCAGACCGTAATACACCGATTCTGATTCGACAATATATAGTAGCGTCCCCAATAAACATATATCTTGAATCAAGCTCGATAAAAGCGTAAGCTTGCAAAACTAGGCTGTAATAGCAGCGTTGGTCTAGATAGTCAAAAATACAATTAGACAAGATTTTTTTTTTGAAAGGAGGTAATGGTAGTTCGAGTTTTGAGAATTAAAAACTCACCTGTGTTCTTGCTTATACGGTCATCCTACTATCTTCTTATTCATAAGGCCTGGTCAACTAATGGGTTATGGACCTCTAAATTCTATATTTCAGGTAAACCTATTAGTGTCAGTCATTACCTTGTCAATAGATCACAAGGACCACAGAATGCTAGGTTGGGAGACATGCTACTCGACCTACAAACTTTCACTAGTATTATTTTGGAACTTAGGGGACATACAGGGCATTTTCTATCCTCTATAGAATCCTAAACTTGTAATCACGTCTGAAGTCATTTTACCGAGGATTATGCCTCGTCCGTATAATCGGCTGTGGTAAACCCTTGGTTTCGTAACTCAAATATGATACAAATCGAACATTTCTTTACTCTATCCATATTGACTCAAGGTAACTACGATCAAAAGAAGACCACTAGCCATAGTTTTAGCAATATTCTATAACTTATATTTTCCTTAAATAATTTCAACTCTAGGGATTGTGTCTCGCCAGTGCGCTGCTGGCTGCAGTGTCTCCATAATCAAATGACGACAGTGTGCTGCTGTCCTGCCATTATGAGTTAACTAACATTCCTTTAACTATATCTGTAAAAATTCCTGAGCTTCTAGAGATTCAAACAAGTTGACTATGGAATAAAGCGTAAGTATTTGTCCTATCAGTCACAACCCTTATAATAAAAGATTGAACATGGAGAAATAACAAGACAAAAGAAATACACACTCTAGTATTTATTTCATGTTATTCAAACCATTAAGAAAACTTTGGATCGAAACTAATTCGAGGTTCGTATAGGATAACATAATCAAAAATTATAAAAATAGTAATTCTTAGGGCAAAATAGGAACTAAATAGGCAATTTGACAAGATATGAGGATGATGTCTAAAGAGGCAAAGAAAGGAATTGCATAATTTATCAAGGTTAGGTCATTACTTCTATGAAGCCCTGTCTCACCAAGTGAATATCTATCCACATTGGATCATATCGTCATATCAAGAGTAATAGTTATGGGGATCTGACAAACTATCAAATTAATAACCATCATCTAAATTGCATGGCCTAGACTACCCATCAGTAGATTTGTATAAGGGACTCCTAGTCCTAGTCATTCTCTTAAATTAAATTATCCCTAACTCGTGAATGAGAATTTCCTAGTTGCAGGCTCGAAATAGTACGACTAACTTAGTACTATCACGAGTTTGCATAATTTGCAAAAACTGACCTGCATGGGCCACCACAAAAACTTTTCACAACCCGCACCCTCTATTCGGATACGAGACGTGTCCAAGCCAGCCTACCCCACACACATCGACGGTAGAACGCGGTATAGCCACAATGCTCAAAATCACAAATAATGCTCATTCACAAAAACTAATTAATTTACAATATTCACAAGTTATAAATTTGCAGAAAAATAAACTCTTACAAATATGAAATGATTACATCTCTCTATCTAGCTAATCTCTAGGTTTTCGTCTGCAAGTACACCCGTAACTCCCCATGCTAAGTGAATCCACGGCTAACCTGAAAAATGTTTAGTTTCCAGTCAGGAATGGAACGAGTACAATTTACTGAATACAGTTTCAATAAATGAAAATGACTATAAAATAGAGGTTAGACATCAATTACATGTTTTGAAAATAACAAAAAGACGGAAAATTAGTAGGAAATAATAAACAAAATACTTTACCAATTGTTAGAAGTACCTTTGATATATAATCAGTCTGGGACACTACACCGCGAGGTCTTCGAGGTCTACTTGCATAAAAAATAAACAATGTATACGAGGTCTACTTGCAGAAATTAAATAATGTCTACAAGGTCTACTTGCAGAAAATAAACAATGTCTATGAGGTCTACTTACAGAAATTAAAACATGTCGAGGTCTATTTGCACACGAAAATAAACAAGTCTACGTCGAATCACACATCCTTGGTACTTCTTATTTCCGACTCAAGAATTTATATAGAATATAAATCACATAACCAATGACCACAATAAAATATAGTAAAAATCAATATTGAAAACAGACAATAAACTGTACTCGCCTGTGGTCCTTTGCTGGTGAAACCGACGATCAAAACCACTCAGTGTACCACAACAGTCAAACTCGTATAACAGTCTCCAGATGCTGGAATAGATATTATCAACATTCTCAAAATAGTCAAATTAGCTAGAATTGTCTGTCCTTAAGTCCCAATTCTGGACACAGGGGCAAACGTAATTATGGTCAAAACGATGTCCGTCGTTGGACCCGCTTTGCACCGAAAAGCGTGCCAGGGTTCATGGTCTCTAAAGTCGTCAAACTACATGTCTCGGATTCGATTTGATGATACAACTCAAATGTATGTCCAAAGTTGGATTCTGACGGGCCGTGCACAAAATCGCCCGTTGAGTCGGATCGTGGGACCCGTAAAACGACGATCCGGTCAACTGTCTCAGAATCGGACCAAACATGGCATACATGACCAAAAAATGATACGATCCTGTTGGCACAAGTTTCGTCTCGATCTGGCGAACGTTGCACAAATTATTGAGAAAATTGCGAAGGGTCGATACGGTGAATTTCGACGGATACGCATCAAATTCGTCGCGCACACGCAACCAATTTGAATTCCGTCAAAGACCACACGTCCATGAAACCATTATGCACCTTTCGATGCTCTCGGTTCGTGACATCGTCGCCCGGATTGGCGGGACGCACGTCGTATCGAAGAGTTTTCATAAATTCTACAGTTTTGAAAACAGGTTTTTGGCAATATTGGGGAATCGATTTCTCGGCGCTTAGTCGATGAAATCGACTTCTGCAAAATGCGTTACGAAGCCCTATAGGTTGGCTGGGACTGTCATCATTTGGTTTCTCAAAACTGTCGATAGATCGACAGGAAGTCGCCTTCCAAATCGGGAGTTTGAACCAAATTTGTGTTGTTTTTTATAGATTTTTATCGATTTTTGGATCGAAACACTGGACAGATGGTTCTACTAACCCAAAACCTATTTAATGGGATATGAAATTGGTTATTACTGGCTTCCCAAAACATGTTACGGACCGAAAAATGAACAAATATCGACAGAGAATTCATACCACGAAGTTGGGGAGGATACTGTGCGCCCTGCTGCTGCCATTGCGCGCGATTTTAGCCGCCGTCCGGTGGTCGTACGGTGGCATGGGATCGCGATGGCTGCCCAGGGTGCTGGGGTGCGCACGAGGGGTGGTGGATTAGGATTTGAGTTTCACTCTCGTCATACATAATATACGCAACTCCGCCGGTTTGGCTTCGTGGGAGATTGGCTCGAGTTGGTTAGGCCGAGCGGTTGGGGAAAGGTGGGTTGTGGGGTTTTGTTATTATTATCACTATTAGTCTCTCCTTCCTATAATATATATATATATATATATAGATATATATATATATATACATATATATTATCCATACATACATATATATATATATATATATATATATATATATATATATATATATATATATATATATATATATATATACATATATATATATATATCTAAGTAAACATACTCATATATTTATATACATACTAAATCTCCATAAAATCTAAATAATATTTTAATAAATACAATTTCATATGTACTTGTTCAACAAGATATTGCATTGTATATTTATATTAAATATATCTTCACATAACACGTATTGCATTGTATATATATATATATAATATATTATAATATATATATATATATATATATATATATATATTCACTTCAAAATCGTTAAATCTATTAAACACCAAATACATATACCCATATGTCCTAGTTAAATGTCCCAATTCCGAAAATGGTACTTCAAGCAATATTTCCATTTGAAAACTATTTTTATATATAGATATATAATATATATATATATATATATATATATATATATAAATAATAAATAGCAAATAATACTTTAATTGTCCTTTCTAGAAGTTACTCACTAGATTATAAAATAAGCTATGGGTATATACACATCTTTATATCCTCATGGACACCGTTCGTCGTACTACACGACCACATGGGCTTGGACTCGTTTTGGTTCCAAATTTGGACTAGCTCGGTACAATCGGGTTGCCTTAAACTCAATAATATAATTAAAATAAATAAATCATCAGTAAGGGTTAAGTCGCAACTTGGCCTTGTTTTCCTAGTTAGGACTTCATTATGGCTCGATCTTCCCTACCAGGGCTAATATACTAGTCAAAGCACGCCATTGCACTATGTGCCATGATTTCTAGTCACCTTGTACTCCAAAACTCCACCATGGCTAAAGTCATCTACCGTAATAATTTACTAAGTAATTATTATAAAAATTTAAAAAATCACCATTTAATTTAAATAAATAAATAAAAAAATATATTAAAAATTCTGGGAAGAGGGGTTACACGAATGACTCAACAATACTTCTTATTTCAGTTCGGATGATCTGACGGAGATCTTCGGTAATCCGACCGATGATCCGAAAGATCCAACAAATACTTACTGTCTCAGTTCGAACTTTTCGACGAAAGTCTGCGGATATCCGAAAGATGATCTGATTGATCCAACAAATAATTATTGTTTCAGCTCGGATTATCTGGCAGATTTTTGCGAAAATCCTTCGATTTTTTCGCTCCTTCGTACATACTTAGTTCAATGATGTAGTGGTTTTAGCTTTTAGTTTTGTCATCCAAGCATGAGTGTTTACAATTTTTCCTAGACACTTACAGACACTTTAGGAGCCCAGTCGAGTTTGTAATTTGAATATTTTTTCTATATTCTCGAGATTTGTTGAGTGTGCTTTATTGGCTATGCTTTCATTTGTAAGTGTTGGAAAACAACTTTTCTTCTAGCTGTGAGTGCTTCATTATGAATCTGTAAAGGAATAGAACTAAAAAGTATGGAGGTTAATTAAAGTCAATATGTCAAATCAGTGTGCCAATAATATCTCCTATTTTGATAATTAACAAACATGGGTTTTGGAGATAGCTCCCCCGTAATGTGATATATCCCCCTCAATACAATTTTTTTTCCTTTGACATTTATTCAAAATGAAAGCAGGAATAAAGATAGAATAACCAGTATAGATAGAGAAGAAGAAAAATAATATTTGATAACAACAAACTTTTGTTGAAACATAGTGTCCATGCTAGGACAAACGGTGAAGCAGAAACATCACTATAACGACATGATAACTAGTCCCCGAAGGACTACACAAGACCGACTTCTAAAACAAACTTAATAGATTAGTCCCGAAGGACTGCACAAGACAACGACCACATATACTAGAAAGCCCACGAAGGACTGACACAACAACAGAAAACATAAGCTTTTGAGACACATCACCATAAAGTGCAAAGTAACCATCAACTATCAGGTGTAGCCGGAGGGTCGACATCAGCCGAGGGATCCTCATCATCACCCGGGGCAGGGGTAAAAGCACCATAGGGATCTATGCCTCCTGGTACATGAAGCATAGACGTTGGGTTGGTAAAGCACGCCCGGGGTAGTCAGGATGAGCAACTTGGGATCAACGTAGAGATCATGCTCCTCAAGTATACGGATATAGTGTGCTGATCCATAAAGCCATGATGGATGAGGGTGCCAAGGCCTTGGGTTATAGTCTGAATGTGCTCAGAGGTAGAGATCGAAAGAGAGTTAAACTGGCGATCGATATAGCGGCGAACCTCGGGAGTAAGAATCGTAGAAGCTGAAGGGTGAACCAGCGGCAATAGCTTGAACAGATCGATAATGGGTTTTGGACTTGACAAGAAGGATAGGCCGGTCTCCTTTGGGCAATTCGTCAGATTAACCCGTTTGTCTCTAGTATCGTAGTAATGTACATCCCATAGACGAGAGAGAGCGATAAGAGGATTGTCGGATCTGGATCATGATGAAAATGATGGTAACGAGTGAGAAGGATTTGGATACAGGGTAGTGTATGTGTAGTGTTATATACTAAAAGCATCACTTTTGTATTAAATTTATTTCCTTAAATTTTGAATAAGAACCATATGGGCAAAATTTGCATATTATATTTGTTACAAGTGTATATTCTATATTGTAGATAATATGGTATGTTGTGTCACACAGAAGATCATATTATCAGTTTCCAATGGAATATATAAATAGTTCACAACCTAGATGGACTTGGAAAATCCATTGGAGAGGTTGTAGTGTAATCTGGTATTAGTCTATCTTGACTATAGGTTTACACTAGTACACTTTGTGTGTATTGAACATGACCATTGAGGTTGTTCTCTTTGTACTGACTACATAAGAGAACACAAATACCTCTGTTATTATAGATGTTTGTTCTCTTAATCCGGATAATAACAGACATGTATATGCAGTGTGTACTACTTTGACTCGTAAAAAGAGTGAGATCTATGGATCAACAATTTCTATGAATTGGGTAATAAACATTGTATGTATGATGAGTTATGATTATAAAAGAAATCATCCATGATACGTCGGGTTGATGAAGTCCCCTTAAGGATCTCATAATGATTGTCATGTAAACTCTGCAAGTGGATTATATCCGACATGACAAATAAAGTTGAGTGATACTTAATGATAAAAAATGTCGATCAATATAGTGTCAGTAACTTAATTTGATCGACGGACATTCGATATCTTAACATAGGAAGCCAAACGTACATATAATAAAAGGAGCCCATAACCATAATTTGGAATTAGGAAGGTAGTACAACAATAGCTCTCTAGTGGATCGAGCTATTGTTAATGGACATGGGTTGTGTGTTCAGGCTGAATATGGGATACACAGATCCGTTAGGAGACCTAACCCTAATTTCTCCTCATGGTCCTTGTCGTAGCCTTATATATCCTCTATTCTTTAGTCATCATAATATCATCAGAAATAAGAAGCTTTATCTAAATTCGTGATTCACGTAAGGAGAGAAAGGGAGGGCTGCCAAGGAGAAAAAAGGTTGGAAGATGGTCGTCCACACGATGTCCAACCCGAGGAAGGAATACGTGCAGAAGATCTTGGGGTCGTGAATGCTCGAGATTAATAGGAACTGTTGACTTCTTTCCGCCGCAGGTATAATTCGTGAACCCTAGTTTTCTCCTATGAAGGGTTAGAACTTATATCTGTTTAACTTTCTATCGATCAATACGCACACTAAACTAGGGTCTTAGAAATCTCCAGATCCATCAGTATGGCAATTAGTTCTTCAATGGCCAGTTTTATCCATATTGCCATGTTTTGGAGTGATGGTGTGGCAGAGGATATAATGGAGGTCATAAAAGAATGGGTTGAGGTTGAGAATAGCAGGATGCTCATAGATGTTGAAGATGAATTCTTCGTAGGATAGAGTACTGGAGATGTTCATATGCTCAAGCGTCGGTGGTAGAGAGCGGTATGATGACCGTTCAGTAAGGCCAAGAATACTGGCCAGAGAGCAGCGGTGACCGTAATTTTAACCCCACCGACTTTGTTTTCAAACTCCGGGCTGTCCTCAACAGGGACGATGTTGCAGTAAAACATCTTGATGGCATTAGCGTAGATGTCGACTTGCCACTCCAAGAGGTCGGCGATACCGGCAAACTCCAGATATTCCCGATGGTTGGGGAAGGTGAGAAAGGAGATTGGCTTTCCTGGATAGATGGGGAGCTTTTGGAATATGGAGAACCATTTGCGAGAATATTGGGTAGACTTCAAAATGGTAGGGTTGTACCCTTGTGTGGGTGATGGAGAGAATAGAGAGACGGAAGGTAGTACGGAGAAAGAGAAGGAGCCGTCGTGGTGAGATCTCTTCCCGTAGGAAGCCATTGGGAGCGAAAGAGTTGAGAGAGAAGTCAGTAGAGAGTTTTGAAGGAGTGGTGAGAGAGGAAGAAGAATAGGGGGTTTATATAGGAATAAGGGGGGGATGGGGTTTTAATGTGAGGTAGATGAAGGGTTTAAACAGATTTTGGGGAAGAGACAAATTGAAGTCGAATTTTTGGGGAAGAGATGAATTGAAGTCGAATTTTTTGGGAAGAGAGACAACCAAAACTGTTCGATTTTTTCGTCCTGACGTTCAGAACAAAAAATTGACAAAAATCTACTGATTATCGACGAAAAATTCGGTTAACTATATGAACACATTAAGATTGGTTACTGAAAAGTAAATGTTTTGGGAGACGAGACGTCAGATGTAGAGTAATTTGTGCTAAAAATTAATTGTCGGATAATCCATCATTTTTTTGCATAAATCCCGTAGATGATCCGAATGAAACAGAAAATACTTGCTATTTTAGTTCGGATTATCTGACGAATTATCGCAGAATACCTTCGAATTTTTTGAAATAATAAAATATATTGTAATAAAAAAGATTTTTCAAGAAGACCGATCTCGTGACAAATAAATGAAAAATGATCTTAGGTAAGAGGTTTAACGAAGATATCAGCAAGTTGATGGTCAGTTTTAATGAATTCAAGATGAATGTCTCCTTTGAGTTGATGATCACACAAAAAGTGGTATCGAATCTCATTGTGTTTCGTACATGAGTGACAAATAGGGGTTTTAGTGAGATTTGTGGAGCTAGTATTGTCACATTTGATAGAGATGCCTTTTGAAAAAATATCGTAGTAAACAAGAGTTTGTGTCATCCAAAAAATTTGTGCACAACAACATCCAGCCATAATGTATTCGGCCTCAGTGGCGTAAAGGGCAACATAATTTTGTTTCTTACCAAACCATAAAACCATGGATTTCCCAAGGAATTGGCATGTGTCACTAGTGCTTTTTCGGTCAAGTTTGCATCCAGCTAAATTTGTATCCGAGTATCGGATAAGCTCAAAAGATGAAGATTTTGGATACCAAAGTCCCATATTTTTGGTACCTTTGAGATAATAAAGAATGCGCTTAACGGCACATAAGTGTGATTCATTGGGATTTACTTGGTATCGTGCATATAAGCAAACACTAAACATGATGTCGGGACGACTAGCAGCTAAATAGAGTAAGCTATTAATCATACCTCGGTACTTATGAATGTCGATCGAGACACCATTTTCATCTTGACCAAGCTTAGTTGTAGTGGCCATAGAAGTTCTGATTGATTTGGATGCATCTAGTTGGAAGCACTTTAGAAGATCCTTGGTGTATTTGGCTTGGTTGATGAATGTGTCTTGAGGTCCTTGCTTGATTTGCAACTTAAGAACAAATGATAATTGTCACGCCCCAGAACCAGAATACTGGAGAGCGGGGGCAGACATAGCCAGCTACGTATATTGAAATAGAATACATCTCAACCATACGGTCACGACTGTCTAGATATGAGGGTTTTCTACAAGCCAACAGTCTCTTAAGGTCAAGCCTATTGTCTCAATCTCAAGCAAATAATATAACTACAAGATGTATGATCATTAAATATACAATAAAATACATCCCAAATATTACATATCAGCTGATCATGAAGCTAGTCGTACAAAATGTTAGGACTAGCAAGAGTTTAAGTCATAGATGATCAACCCTAGGATTTGTTAATCATGTTTACAGCCCGTAGGCAGACATTAAGTAAAGTGCATCGAGCTAACAGGTGCTCGTCGGCTAAACGCCTCAAAAGAATAAATTTACAATAGAGTGAGCGAAACAAAATAGAAAACCCACTCGTAGCCCGGGTTCCTTCTAGTCGCCACCATTGGGCTGGAAGCTTGGTAGATCCTCGGGAGCTGCTCCAAAATCTGGCCACACAAAACCAGCTGGGTCAACCCCAGAAAGAGCAAGTGCCATAAGGGGGCCACGAAATAAGAACAAAAGCCAGCAATCAGCACAGAAAATCTAATATTAAAACTAGAATTACGAAAATATGTCAGGATGATATACGACGAGATAACCATGGAACTATTCCGATAGCCAGGTTACAACCCGTAAACCAAATAAGAACCGGGGTTGTAACCCTTCATCTGAACAGAGCTTGGTTTCCCACCATTTATCGGCAAGATAAGTAATGTAAGTAATCAAGACAGGAAGCAATCTCGCACGGGATCAAGACATGACTAGACTGGTTATACCTCATTCAATCAAACACGGCCAAGCAGATACTACGGCTTACTACTTTAACTAACTAGGGTTATCACAGGCCTAATTACTAACAAGATGCAGTGAGATTATTCTACAGCCACAAGCCCTACAGACCATCCAGGCTATCCAGGACGAAAGATTAGGGTTGAATTCAGGTGGGTACATCGTCCAGGAGACACATGTACCCTTAGGTGACTTAGAGGGTGCAACACTCGACAGTGCGCTGGAAATGTGCCCTACTCGACGGCAGGCTACAGATCCCAAGAGCGCCCAGGTAACGGGATTGTCTGTAGCTGTGTCATCTCTTCATGACTACTGAGTTATTCTAGTTATTAACCTTAATCCATTTTAGTAGGTACTCCTGACCGTGGTACTCAGGAGTCCCCTCCTAGACATGATGCAAGATAGGACAAGTGGATTTAACAAGCAAGCAAGAAAAATCACCCACGGTGTCAAGGCAGGTCAAGTTAAATTATCAAGATAAATCATGTCAGGGTACTACTCAGGAGTGCGCCACGACGGGCCACTATCATGTCAGGTTGGTCATGTCAGGAGTGCACCACCACGGGTCACTGTCGTGTTATGCTGGTTCCTAGTCATATCATGCCATGTACAATAGTCATTCCAAACATATTAAGTAAAATCAAGTTCATGACAAAAGGCGTAAGGATATAAAATGGGCATAAAATATCTAATAAAATATTAATATACAGGACTATAGAAAAGCCAAGCTTAAAGAAATAAGACCAAACTCCAAGAGCCTGTGGGTTAAGCAAGGGGTCAGGGGAGCAGCGTACGAAAAAGTCACGCACGCTATAGAGCAGCGTAGGTGAAAGTCACGCACGCTACAGGGAGCAGCTGCGTAAAAAGTCACGCACGCTCAAGGAAGCAGCTGCATGAAAAGTCACGCACGCTACAGGGAAGCAGCTGCATGAAAAGTCACGCACGTAACAGGGAAGCAGCTGCGTGAAAAGTCACGCACGCTACAGGGAAGCAGCTGCGTGAAAAGTCATGCACGCTCAAGGAAGCAGCTGCGTGAAAAGTCACGCACGCTACAGGGAAGCAGCTGCGTAAAAAAGTCACGCACGCTACAGGGAGCAGCTGCGTGAAAAGTCACGCACGCTCAAGGAAGCAGCTGCGTGAAAAGTCACGCACGCTACAGGGAAGCAGCGTACGTACAAAAGCACGCAAGCAGAGAGCTGCGTACGCGTAAAAAAACGCACGCAGGGTCTGGGTCTTCTTCTCCATGGCTGAGAAGAAGCTCCAATGGCTCCAAAACTTCAAAATCTCATAACTTGGCTATCCGAACTCCAAATCCAGATTTCTAAAGTTCTAACCAGGGTGGAATTGAATGCTCTTCCACAAGGAAACATAAATAACCCATAAAATCCAACTTAAGTAGCTCAACCATGCAAAATCCGAAAATAGATATAACTTAGATCTACAACAATGGAGGCTCCAAATCACAAAAACCCAAGTTCTAATGTTGATCACCATGTCCTAATCTATCAAATGGACAAGGAAAAGAGGGTTCTTATGTAGTGGCAAGATGCACTTGTCTAGGGTTGGGAGAGTTGTGTAGAGGAAAGAGAAGAAGAAGAAGAAGAAAATTAATGGTGGTGGTAATGAAGAGAGAGAGTGGTAGGTGGGGATATAAAGAGGGGGAGTTGTGGTGGGGATGAGGGGTAGCATAGGTTAAGGTGCTCCATGCATAAACCGAACCAGACCAACCCAATAAAACCGAGCCATGAGAAAACCCAAAATACGAGAAATACCAATATTCCCCCAAGTTAAGAAAAATAAAAATACATGCCAAAATCCAGATACGAGTAAAAATACGAAATACGGGAAAAAAATACGGAAATATGGGAAATGAGGGTGACAACTCTACCCACCTTATAAGAATTCCGTCCTCGGAATTTAATCAAGGAGCCAGAGATTGTCACGACAAGCTACACTAAGCACAGGCAAGCTACACTAAGCAGTTCAATCATACAATCATTCAAAGCAAGCAAGGAAGGAAAAATGTAAGGCATAAGAAAGACATTATACCTCACGAGTCAAACAGATAGGGATATCGCGATCGGATGTCGTCCTCACGCTCCCACGTTGACTCACCTAGAAAGTGATGACCCCAAGCAACACGGACTAATTTAATAGTCTTGTTTTTGAGTATCTTTTCCCTCCGGTCCAATATAGACACGGGCCTCTCCTCATACGAAAGGTTGGTACCAACAACCAATTCCGAATGGTCTAGGATGTGGCTCGGGTCCGAAATATACCGTCATAATTGGGACACATGGAATACATCATGCACCTCACTTAGTGACAGTGGAAGAGCGAGACGATAGGATACATCTCCTACTCGCTCTAGAATATCGAACGGCCCTATATACCTAGGACTAAGCTTTCCCCGCACGCCAAAGCGAATGACGTCGTGGTTAGGCGAGATCCTAAGGAATACATGGTCGCCGACAGCAAATTCTAAGGGACGCCGATGAGCATCGGCCCAATGGCGCTGGCGGTCCTGGGCAACTCGGAGGTGATCTCTGACCTTCCTGACCACTTCAACCGTTTGGGAAATCAATTCGGGTCCGAGCATCTGCCTCTCTCCGACATCGTCCTATGCTAGCGGGGATCTGCACTTCCTGCCATATAGAGCCTCGAAGGGTGCCATCTGGATACTGGCCTGATAACTGTTGTTGTACGAGAATTCTACCAGGTGCAGATGATTCTCCCATGAACCACCGAAGTCAAGGGTACAGGATCTCAACATATCTTCAAGAGTTTGGATTGTACGCTCTGATTGTCCATCCGTCTGCGGGTGATAAGCTGAGCTGAACTGAAGGTGAGTCCCCAAACTCTTCTGCAAGCTGTGCCAAAAGTGTGATATGAATCTTGAATCCCTGTCTGAGGTGATGCTGACTGGCATACCGTGAAGCCTGACGATCTGCCTGAGGTACATCTCTGCTAACTGCACCGTCGACTGTCCAACTCTGAATGGGAGAAAGTGTGCCACCTTGGTAAGCCTGTCCACAATTACCCAAATAGCATCTCTGTCGGCCGGAGATCTGGGCAATCCGGTCACGAAATCCATGGTTATATGCTCCCATTTCCATTCTGGGATCGGTAAGGGTTGAAGAAGTCCAGCGGGCCTCTGATGTTCTGCTTTAACCTGTTGGCAAACCAAACACCGAGAGACAAACCGGGCTATCTCCCTCATCATGCCATTCCACCAAAAATGCTGACGAATATCACGGTACATCTTCGTACCACCCGGATGAATAGAATACTGTGAACTGTGGGCTTCTGCCATGACTTCCTGTCTGATATCTCCACTGGGTACACAAAGACGAGTGCCGTGCCGAAGGGTACCGTCTTCATGGATACATAACTCTGGCCTTCTTCCTGCTTCATATTCTGTTCTGAGTCGCTGAAGCTTGGAATCTGCTGACTGCGCCATCCGGATCCTCTCAACTATGCTGGACTGAACCTGTAGACTGGCCATCAATGCCACACTGGTAGGAAGAACCACTTCAATTCCCATCCTCTGAAGATCTGCCAATAATTCTGGTTGCGTCGTCAGGAAATAAACTTCGGCACTCCTGCTCAATACATCTGCTACAACGTTGGCCATCCCAAGATGATACTGCAAATCCACATCATAGTCCACCAGTAACTCGAGCCATCTTCTCTGCCGTATATTAAGGTCCTTCTGGGTGAAAACATACTTCAGGCTCTTATGATCAGTAAAGATCTCCACTCTATCTCCGTACAAGTAGTGTCTCCACAACTTCAAAGCAAACACTACCGCCGCCAATTCCAAGTCGTGGGTCGGGTAATTCTTCTCATGATCATGAAGTTGACGTGACGCATAAGATATTACCTTCCCATGCTGCATCAAGACACACCCCAATCCTCTGCCTGAAGCGTCGCAATAAACTGTGAATCCTCCGGTCCCATCTGGAAGGGTGAGAATGGGAGCCGTTACCAAACCTCGCTTCAACTTCTCAAATGATTCCTGACACTCTGCTGTCCAAACAAATGGCACATCCTTGCGGGTCAACTGGGTCATCGGCGCTGAAATCCTGGCGAAATCTGAAACGAACCGCTGGTAGTAGCCGGCCAATCCAAGGAAGCTACGAACCTCTGCCACTGAGCTGGGTACCGGCCATGACTCGATAGCCACAATCTTCTGGGGATCCACTTCCACTCCTCCTCGGGTAATGATGTGACCCAAGTATGAAATACGATCGAGCCAGAACTCGCATTTACTGAACTTGGCGTACAACTGATGCTCCCGAAGCGTCTGAAGGACGACTCTGAGATGCTGCTCATGCTCTGCTTCACTCTTGCTGTAGACCAGGATATCATCTAGGAACACGATCACAAATTGATCCAAGTAAGGCATGAAAATGCGATTCATGAGGTCCATGAATACTGCCGGCGTATTGGTCGCTCCAAAGGGCATAACAAGGAACTTCCAATGTCCATACCTCGATCTAAATGCTGTCTTCGGGATGTCCTGCTCTCTGACTCTGATCTGGTGGTATCCCGACTGCAAGTCGATCTTCGAGAACACTGAAGCCCCTCTGAGCTGATCAAACAAGTCATCTATCCTCGGAAGAGGGTATCTGTTCTTGATTATCACCGAATTCAAGGTACGATAATCAACACATAGCCTGGATGTACCATCCTTCTTTTTCACAAGAAGCATCGGGGCTCCCCAAGGCGATCCACTTACACGGATGAATCCCTTGGTCCTCAGTTCTTCAATCATCTTGTACAAAATCTCCAATTCTGAAGGTGCCATCCTGTAGACTCGCTCTGACACTGGTGCTGTTCCGGGAATCAAGTCTATAGTAAACTCAATCTCCCGCTCTGGCGGCATCCCTGGAAGCTCCTCTGGAAAGACATCTGAAAACTCTTCAACTATCCGGGGTAACTGCACTACTGCTACTGCCATCCGCAACGCTGGGGAAGATGGCTCTACCGCGCCTCTGGAAAACGAAAACTCTGGCTCGCCGGGGATACTAAAGACAACTCTGCCAATATGGCAGTCTATCCTAGCATACTGGTTCCTCAACCAATCCATGCCTTGGACTACATCATAGTCTGCCATAGAAAACTCTATAAATCTAGCGGGGAACTTCCTACCGCTAACTACGATCCGACACGAGGAAAACACTCGATCTACTCCCACAAGGCCATTACCAGTAAGTATATTGAGCCTCACTGATAATGACTCGGGCTCCAATCCTATCCGTGTCGCGAATCGTGCAGACATTAATGAATACGATACACCAGAATCAAATAATACAGACGCTGGAGAGGAGTTGACGAGAATAGTACCTGCCACAACCTCACCTGGTGTAACTTCTTCTTCCATAGCCATCATCATGGCCTGACCTTGTCCTCTGGCTGCTGGTCCCCTCTGCTGGAAACCTCTCTGCCTACTCTGGGTCTGAGCTTGGGCTTGTGCGTACTGCTGGGGGTGTTGTTACTGGAATGCCTGAGACTGAGGAGGCAAGGGCCTCGAAGACTGATACTGCTGCTGCTGAACTGGTGCTGGGGCCGGTCCTCTTATCGAAGAGCTAGAAGGGTTGGATGCTGACGAACCACCCCTATTCAGGCAAGCCCCAACCCTATGATCTGTTGCTCCACAAGCCAGGCACAATCCCTGCGCCCTGCGAAAGTCTGCCACCACATGCCCTGGCTTCCCGCAATGAGAACATCCTATCGCGGAAGTCTGCTTCTGCTTCTGCTGCTGCGGGTACGTCGGGGTCGAATACTGAACCGACGTTACTGAGGCCGCCCGTCTCGGAGTTCCAATGGTCAATCCCCTAGCTGCCGGGGCTGGAGCTGATGATTGGAGCATCTGACTATGGGACCGCTTCCTACTTCCGGTCCTATCCACGATCCTCTGGGAGGTGTACTCATGCCTCCTAGCTGCTCTCAAGACTGCATCGAACGTCTGGTGCTCGAACTGCTCAACCGCCAACAAGATCTCCAAATGCAGTCACTGCTGTAATCGTTGGGCCCTATCAAACTCGGTCGCCACCAAGGTGGGGGCAAACCTACTCAGCCTAGAAAACTCGGTCGCATAACCATCGACCGTCCTGCCTCCTTGTTTCAAGTTGGTAAATCTGGTCTGCAGGTCGTACCGAGCCACAGCATCGAAATACTTTGTCTGGAATCTCTCCCTAAACACTGCCCAAGCAATGGGTGCCACTAATCCCATGGCTTGCGCCGCCCACCAATTGCGAGCTAAATCCAACAACTACAGGCGTACCACCGCCACCTTCTTATTCTCAGGTGTCCTGGCTGCTTCCAGAATCACCTCGGTATCCTGAAGCCATGCATCCGCGGCAATCGCATCCTCGTTGCCGTCGAAGAAAGGAGGGTTCAAGCGCTTGAAGCTGTTGGCCGCCTGGTTCCCTGGATGTCCGCCTCGGGTCAAAGCATCTTGAACTGTCTGGTGCAGGGCGTCGCTTCGACGATCCTGGGAAGCTATCAAGGTTCTGATGAGGCCTACTAGGGTACCATCATCTGGCTCTGCGGGCTGGACGGGCCGAACTGGTGACTCTCCTCCAGTGGGTATCACCCTGGAGGCGACTCTGAAATGCTGGACTTGATCCCCAGGTTGCTGCTGGTCCACGGGAGGTGCTCTTCCTTGCTGATCGGTAGGGTCAGGTACAGTGCCGCTGAAGAAGACGACACAGGGAAACAATAAGGAAGGACCATGACAGATCAACGATACAAGCATGTAATCAGGTCAAGAATTTCAGGGATTTGAAAATACAGGCGGAGATCAAGGGCGAATACTGATTGAGACATCTATTCGGTAAACCCTCATATTTCTTGATTGACAAGACCTGCATGGGCCACCACTTAAACCATGTCACGCCCCAGAACCAGAATACTGGAGAGCGGGGGCAGACATAGCCAGCTACGTATATTGAAATAGAATACATCTCAACTATACGGTCACGGCTGTCTAGATATGAGAGTTTTCTACAAGCCAATAGTCTCTTAAGGTCAAGCCTATTGTCTCAATCTCAAGCAAATAATATAATTACAAGATGTATGATCATTAAATATACAATAAAAGGCATCCCAATTATTACATATCAGCTGATCATGAAGCTAGTCGTACAAAATGTTAGGACTAGCAAGAGTTTAAGTCATACATGATCAACCCTAGGATTTGTTAATCATGTTTACAGCCTGTAGGCAGACAGTAAGTAAAGTGCATCGAGCTAACAGGTGCTCGTCGGCTAAACGCCTCAAAAGAATAAATTTACAATAAAGTGAGCGAAACAAAATAGAAAACCTACTCGTAGCCCGGGTTCCTTCTAGTCGCCACCATTGGGCTGGAAGCTTGGTAGATCCTCGGGAGCTGCTCTGAAATCTGGCCACACAAAACCAGCTGGGTCAACCCCAGAAAGAGCAAGTGCCACAAGGGGGCCACAAAATAAGAACAAAAGCCAGCAATCAGCACAGAAAATCTAATATTAAAACTAGAATTACGAAAACATGTCTGGATGATATACGACGAGATAACCATGGAACTATTCCGATAGCCAGGTTACAACCCGTAAACCAAACAAGGACCGGGGTTGTAACCCTTCATCTGAACAGAGCTTGGTTTCCCATAATTTATCGGCAAGATAAGTAATGTAAGTAATCAAGACAGGAAGCAATCTCGCACGGGATCAAGACATGACTAGACTGGTTATACCTCATTCAATCAAACACGGCCAAGCAGATACTACGGCTTACTACTTTAACTAACTAGGGTTATCACAGGCCTAATTACTAACAAGATGCAGTGAGATTGTTCCACAGCCACAAGCCCTGCAGACCATCCAGGCTACCCAGGACGAAAGATTAGGGTTGAATTCAGGTGGGTACATCGTCCAGGAGACACATGTACCCTTAGGTGACTTAGAGGGTGCAACACTCGACGGTGTGCTGGAAATGTGCCCTACTCGACGGCAGGCTACAGATCCCAAGAGCGCCCAGGTAACGGGATTGCCTGTAGCTGTGTCATCTCTTCATGACTACTGAGTTATTCTAGTTATTAACCTTAATCTATTTTAGTAGGTACTCCTGACCGTGGTACTCAGGAGGCCCCTCCTAGACATGATGCAAGATAGGACAAGTGGATTTAACAAGCAAGCAAGAAAAACCACCCACGGTGTCAAGGCAGGTTAAGTTAAATTATCAAGATAAATCATGTCAGGGTACTTGTCAGGAGTGCACCACGACGGGCCACTATCATGTCAGGTTGGTCATGTCAGGAGTGCACCACCACGGGTCACTGTCGTGTTATGCTGGTTCCTTGTCATATCATGCCATGTACAATAGTCATTCCAAACATATTAAGTAAAATCAAGTTATAAAATATTAATATACAGGACTATAGAAAAGCCAAGCTTAAAGAAATAAGACCAAACTCCAAGAGCCTGTGGGTTAAGCAAGGGGTCAGGGGAGCAGCATACGAAAAAGTCACGCACGCTGAGAGAGCAGCGTAGGTGAAAGTCACGCACGCTACAGGGAGCAGCTGCGTAAAAAGTCACGCACGCTCAAGGAAGCAGCTGCGTGAAAAGTCACGCACGCTACAGGGAAGCAGCTGCGTGAAAAGTCACGCACGCTACAGGGAAGCAGCTGCGTGAAAAGTCACGCACGCTACAGGAAGCAGCTGCATGAAAAGTCACGCACGCTACAGGGAAGCAGCTGCGTGAAAAAGTCACGCACGCTACAGGGAGCAGCTGCGTGAAAAGTCACGCACGCTCAAGGAAGCAGCTGCGTGAAAAGTCACGCACGCTACAGGGAGCAGCTGCGTGAAAAGTCACGCACGCTCAAGGAAGCAGCTGCGTGAAAAGTCACGCACGCTACAGGGAAGCAGCGTACGTGCAAAAGCACGCAAGCAGAGAGCTGCGTACGCGTAAAAAAACGCACGCAGGGTCTGGGTCTTCTTCTCCATGGCTGAGAAGAAGCTCCAATGGCGCCAAAACTTCAAAACCTCATAACTTGGCTATCCGAACTCCAAATCCAGATTTCTAAAGTTCTAACCAGGGTGGAATTGAATGCTCTTCCACAAGGAAACATAAATAACCCATAAAATCCAACTTAAGTAGCTCAACCATGCAAAATCTAAAAATAGATATAACTTAGATCTACAACAATGGAGGCTCCAAATCACAAAAACCCAAGTTCTAATGTTGATCACCATGTCCTAATCTATCAAATGGACAAGGAAAAGAGGGTTCTCATGTAGTGGCAAGATGCACTTGCCTAGGGTTGGGAGAGTTGTGTAGAGGAAGGAGAAGAAGAAGAAGAAGAAGAAAATTAATGGTGGTGGTAATGAAGAGAGAGAGTGGTAGGTGGGGATATAAAGAGGGGGAGTTGTGGTAGGGATGAGGGGTAGCATAGGTTAAGGTGCTCCATGTATAAACCGAACCAGACCAACCCAATAAAATCGAGCCATGTGAAAACCCAAAATACGAGAAATACCAAAATTCCCCAAGTTAAGAAAAATAAAAATATATGCCAAAATCCAGATACGAGTAAAATACGAAATACGGGAAAAAAATACGGAAATACGGGAAATGAGGGTGACAATAACTCTTCCTTCATGCTCATTTCTAACTCATCACGCATAGTTTTGGCAAACTCTTCACAAAGTATCTTATTAGTGGAACCAAAAATAATTTCATCAACATAAATTTGAACTAATAGTAGTATTCCATTGTGAGATTTTATAAAGAGTGGTATAAACTTTGTACTTAGAGAAGTTGTGAGAGATTAGGAACGAGCTAAGACGCTTATACCAAACTCGAGGAGCTCATTTGAGGCCATAAAGGACTTTATGTAATTTGAAAACATGATCTGGAAAGTAAAATCTTCAAAGCCAGGAGGTTGCTAGACATATACCTCTTCTTTAATAACATTATTCAAAATGCACTTTTGACATCCATTTAAAAAAGTTTAAAGTCGTTAAAATAAGCAAAGCACAAAGCATTCGAATGGATTCGAGATGCGCAACTGGTGCATAGGTTTCTTCATAATCAATGCCTTCCTCTTGGTTATAGTCTTGAGCAACCAATCGAGCTTTGTTACGAGTTATGATCCCATCCTCATGAAGCTTATTTCGAAACACCCATTTTGTTCCAATAATAGGGTAGTTATGGGGCTTAGGAGCGAGTGCCCAAATGTTGTTTCGCTTGAACTGATTGAGCTCTTCTTGCACTGCAAGTATCCAAAATTCATCATTAAACACATCGATTTAGGCTCTATTTGAGAAATAAAAGCCACATTTTCATAGTGATCTTGTGTAGAGGATCAAGTGCTTACTCGTGAGGAAGGGTCACCAAAGATAAGTTCCTTGGGATGTTGAGGGATAAATCTCCATTATTTGGGGAGATGTAACTCCTCTTCCAGAAAATTTTTGAAATATTTTTTATTGTTTATTTGATTTAAATGGTGATTTTTAGAATTTTATAAATAATTACTTAGTTAATTATTACGGTAGATGACTTTAGCTATGGTTGAGTTTTGAAGTACCAAACGACTAGGAATCATGGCACGGATAGTGCAGTGGCATGCCTTGACTAGTGTACTAGCCATGCCAAGGAAGACCCATCCGTAAGTGTGTCCAAACTAGAAAAACCAGACCAAGTTGCGACTTGACCCTTATAAAATGATTTAATTAGTTATTATTATGATTATGACTTGTTAGGAGACCCGGTGAGACCATGCTAGTCCTGACTTGACCCGGACCAAACCCAAGTCTACGTGGTCGTGTAGTGCTTCCAAAAAGAACCATGTAGATATATTTTGTGCATAAATTTCGTATTACTTTAATTGTCTATTAATTGTTATTTTCTATAAGTAAATAAATTTTATATATATTAAATAATATTTATCAGGTCAATAATTATTATGGAAATAGCATGACAGTTTTTCCTTATGTTTATTTCTTATGTTTGGGTTTTTGGTCAATGTATATATGTGTGAATGGTACTTAGTATACACACACACACACACACACACACACACACACATATATACATGTATGGGTTTGTTATTAATCATAAAGGCTAGAAATTGTTTTTTTATCATATATGTGTTATTGCTATCATTAATAAAAGTTTATTTTGGAAATATGGGAGCAAATACTAAAATTGTTCTTTTTAGAATTTCTTTTTGTATTTGTATTCATATAGGAATATATATATATATATTTTTATAGGAATATATATATATATATATATATATATATATATATATATATATATATATATATATATATATATATATATATATATTCATATAGGAATATATATATATATATATATATTTTATATATATATATATATATATATATATATATATATATATATATATATGAATACACATATATATTAAAAAAATACATATATATATATTTTTTAAAATATATATATATATATATATATATATATATATAAGAATATACATAATTAAAAGAAAAGAAAAAGGAATAAGAAAAGGAAAACAAAATAATAATAAAAGTCCAACCAAACTCAGCCCTGCTAAACCACCAGCCCAAGACCCCCAAATCCCCATAGACTCGACCCCTAGTATTATATACGTAGTATATATACATATAGTAACAGAGAGAGAGAGAGAGAGAGAGAGAGGTGAGCAGCAAAAACTCTAAATCTACACCTCCAAGCCAACGACCCTGGCCGCGACCCCCACCCTGGGCGGCCACCCGCCGCCGCCGCCACCGCCGCATGCGGCCAGAGATGTCGGAGGCAGAGCGCGCACGCGGCAGCACCGCAAAGGGACGCGACAGCAGCAGCGTCGGCCCAAGTTCGTGACAGAATTTCTCGTCACACAGTGGATTGTTTGTCGATCCAATTGATCAGGTGTGTTCCCAAGCTATACGGCTCCGATCCCCTTCAAATAATTCGATTTATTTTGCGTCATGTGCAACGTAAAGCAAGCCTAAAGATTGGCAAAAACTTTCCAAACACAAAACAGTAAACCCGGCCCCAACCCCTGTTTTCGAAGTGAAATTCTGAACCCAATAGTACTAAAAAATTTTAAAATCAACTTAAAGATAGTCCTAGACAATACCTAGGGCTACAGAACCTATTTTGCAGAAGTCGATCTCATCGACGACGCGTCGAAAAATCAGATCCCAAAAGTTTACCAAAAAACTATTTTAAAAACAATAAAATCCATCGATACGACGTGCGTCCCGCCAATCCGGGCGACCTAGTTGCGAACCAAAAGCATCGAAAGGTGTGTATCGACTTCGCGGACGTGTGGGCATTGACGGAATTCAAATTGGTCACGTGTGCGCGACGAATTTGATGCGTATACTTCAAAATTCAACGTATCGGTCTCTTTGCAAATTTCCCAATTACTTTGTGCACGTTCGTCAGATCGAGACGAAACTTGCGCCGACAGTGTCATGACCCGCTCCCGAATAATAGGACACAAGTCGGACATGCCCAGCCTACGTTGAGAGATACAACGTAGTAAGTTGTACTAAGTAT
Organism: Iris pallida; assembly: GCA_029216955.1. Lineage (NCBI taxonomy): Eukaryota > Viridiplantae > Streptophyta > Magnoliopsida > Asparagales > Iridaceae > Iris > Iris pallida. The sequence continues at coordinate 3,344,741 of JANAVB010036019.1, forward strand.
CTAATATCTCAAGTCACATCATGAAATCACATCACAACATCTAAGCACGTGCTAAAAAAATAGTATAAATCACCATGTCTTATAATACAAAATCACCAAATTTAAAGGTAAACCTGTATAACAAAGTCCCATCCCATCACTAATCTCCTCGTAGCCTCCAAGCTAGCAAAATATCAACCAGTCCTGTCACCCATAATGCTATGGTAGAATGCCTCGACACCTGCAACGTATCCAATCAGAAAAGGAGCAAAGTACAACTCCGACAAGAATCACTAAACAAAGTAAACAGAAATGCATAAATAAGGAGCTACAATATGAACTATGGTACAAGAACCAGAACATGAAACTACAGTACATGAATAACGATGAAACTATAGTACCAGATCCAGAACAATGAACTATATTATCAGTGTAACATGCATTTGAAATAACTATCAGAGTATGTGACCGGCTGGGTAAACAATGAACAAGAGCACATGAATAATGGTACGGCTTAGAGTCCCACGTGTACGATGTGAGACCTAAGCTATTAGTCAATGCCTAGCTAAAATAGGATTGGTCACATATCTGTAGTATTTTCCCACCCAATGTACAAGTAAATAACAATGAACTATGAACAATGAACGATGAACGATGAATAATGAACAATCGTGTGTACAACGTGTCAATATGAGAACATGAAGCAAGACAGAAATACAAAGTAAAGGGTTCGAGTCGGTGTACTTGCCTTTGTCCTTGCAAATCAATATGTCATAATGTCCTCCTAGAAGTATGGCAAGAATAGGTTAGATTCTAACAGAGCAACCTGCTAACTATCACTATTTACAAATACTGGCTAACTGACTATCTCTCTCTCTCTCTCTATATATATATATATATATATATATATATATATATATATATATAAAATATATATATATATATATATACTAACAATTTAGTCTTTAACTAAAATTATGACAAAATATTTTGAAATGATAGTAGTACAATAGGAAAATTATTAGAAGCTAATCCTTAACAGATAATTTATAGGAAAAATATATTTAGATGAGATAAAGATTTTATGAAAATAATTAGATGTCAAAATTCATTCCTCTTTTGAATCTAGATGGATGCAAAGTCCTTTGCAAAATATTTATTATATAATCATTTAATATACATGATAATTATTAATGAAATAATATGAATTTAATTTCTTATTAATACATTACAATTACTAATACAAATATAATTTACTATTTTAATAAATATAATTACTAATTACTAATTATTACTACTAATCACAAAAATAGATAATTCCAGCCCAATCAGAAAATAATCTCCAAAATATACAACTAATTATTTTATAAAACTATAAATAATAACAATATCAATAACAATACATCATATTTTAGCCCAATCCAACAGATCCCAAAATCTGTTCCCAAAACCCACATCCAAATTAACAATTTCCTGAGCCCAACTGACCTTATAGTCTCAGTCCAGGCCCAAACCCAATTTAGGGTTTAATTACTCAAGTCTCTCTCCTCTCAGGAGAGAGAAAAGCTAACAGCCCCCAAAAATTTTAGAAAGGAAGGAGAAGAGAAAGAAATCAAGAGAAGAGGTAAAAGGATTATACCAAGTGGTGGGCGAAGACGCGGCCTGCTAGAGGCGGTAAAAGGCCAGGTCCGGTCAACTTGGCTCTACGGACAGCGAGGAGAGGCGTTCGTGGAGATCCCAAGACCCAGATCCGAGGCGGAGATGATGGCGACTGCGACGATCGCTGGCTTCAGATCCAGAGAAGGAGCAAAGCGGCGCTCCCTACGTGCTCGGCAGCAGAATGAAACGGCTAACCCCGACGGTGCTTTGGTGGCAGCGGCCTCCACTTTTGGTCGTCCGAAAGCGACGATGCTCGTGTAGAGAGGAAAATGGTCGGGGTACGGCACACGGAGGTGGTGAGAGCCTAGATCGGCTGGTCATGAGAACCACGACAGCCTCCCAGAGGCGACAGATTCGGAGCAGTGGTTGCTCTCGAGGTCGCGACGGTGGCTTTCGACCAGATGATAGGGGAGCTCGATGGAGGGAATGGCCGAATCTGAGCTCGATTCGGCGATGGATGGCTCAGATCTGGCCGAAAACAGCGATCGAAGGCGAACCCGGTGGCCACAACGAAGAAAAGAGTCGGCGAGTCACCACAGTCGCGGCAGCAGCGACACCAAATCCGAAGGTCACCGGCACGGCGGCGAGCGGTGGTGGGCGACCATGGCACGGCTCACCGAGATCGTCCGCACGGTTGAGGAAACGGCCCAGATTCGGTCGTCGGTCATTTCTCAGAGGTCAGGTGAGCTTCTTGACCTCTGGGGGTGGCTGTGATGTGTTCTGATTTGTGGTGGTGGATCTGTGCTGTGATTCGCCGGTATCGGCGGTGGCTTGTGGTGGTGTTGGGGATACCAAGGAGGAGGTGGCGGAGAGAGGGGGTCGACCGGTGTCGATCGGAATACGACGGTCCCGGCGGCGGACAGACGTAGCAGCAGCAGAGAGAAAGGGATGATGTGACAGAAATATTTGTATTAATTAATTACTGGGGAACACCCCCAATATTTATATTATAATAGTAGTATGTGCTCCAAGTCATCATGATGGCATTGCTAGTAATTTCTAACAGATCTGGGGGTAGTGGTAGAAGGATCATAACGAACCATAACCAACCTATAACGAACCAATAGCCCATTACTAACTAATTTACTAACTTGTAACTAATTTATTTTTATCATGACTAATGATTTGTTATTCCTAATCCAATGCACCCGTAAACAATCCAAGCTAATTTGGTATGACTCACTAAACTATAATAATTCGAAATAATCTTATAAATTACAATATTGTCTTCAAAAATAACTTTAACCCCAGGAAAAAGGATTAATAATAAAAAAATTAATACAAAATTTTCAATGGTAGAAATTAGAAATGCAGTAGTTACAAATCTACCCCTCTTACAAAAATTTCGTCGTCGAAATTTCAGATAGCACGATGAACACTATTAAGATTTACCAAACACAAAAATTTGAAACGATTAAATTTAGTTAATTATAGAATCAAAATCTAAACAAGACTGTTAGAGTCAATATGATCAAAAAAATACAGTCATGGTAAAATAACACAAAATGATTGGTCATGATTAAATTCCAGTCAAAATTTTAGTCGTAGAGAGAAAAATAATAAAAAAATGATACAGTTATGATTAGATCCTAATCGTGGTCAAGAATAAATCGTGTTCTAAATCCAAAAAGAATTCGTTAGGCATAATTATCATGTCTACGACTAAATTTTAAATCATTTAAATACTATTTAAAAATTTGGTCAAAATATTTAGGCTATTAGAGCCACAAGTGCTAAAATATGACTAAGGTTTAAATCAAGAAGATTGAAAATTTAGTCTTACCCGAAATCAAATTTAACATAAACGGAAATCAAGTTCTAGGATTGATCGGGAGTATGCTTAAATCGTGTTTGACACAGATTGATCAAAACTTCCAAAAGTATAATTGAAGTCACATGTTTGATCAAATTATCAAAATTAGTTATGAATAAAATTAAAATTATTCAGGTATAACCTAGTCATGACAAAAGAACCAAAATCAATTAGGCATGATGAAGTCATAATCAAAATTATTTAGGCATACTAACACGGCTAGAAAATTCCAAACATCCAAAACTATTAACACGATTCCTCAAAATTCGATCAAAGTGATATAGTTATGTCAACCAATGAAAGATAATCAAAACATTTTTTTATAATAATCAAAAATGATATAGTCGCGACCAATAAAGTTATCCAAAAAGACTAAGATTAATTAAACAAAAGTTTTGAAAGTTTGACTTGACTAAATCAATTTTTAAAAGTGAGCGAAATCAAATTCTAGAATGGCCATCGAACCCGATTAAAGAAATTATGTCGTTTAAGCACAGTTATGTTTAAAACCAAAATCAGTTAGAAACAAAACCCAATCTTATAAGTTTGATCATTATCAAGCTAGACATGATCATAATAGTCCAGGTATACACAATATATAATCCTTACTAAGAAAACTAAAAAAATGTCATGATATGATTATATCATCAAGGCACGATCAATGTTAGAAATAAAATCCCGCTATGATGAAAATCCTCTAAATATGTTTTAAATATTTATCTAGATATGGCATAATTATTAATGAAATCCAGTATACGCTTTTATTGCAAACATTATATTAATTAGAGAAAAAAATCAGGTCACATGTTTAGAAAAAAATCAAGACGGTTATAAGATAATATATGCATGAAAGGAATAAATCACAAGCTTTATAATCTATAATCTATAATTTCTTATTACTAACTAATTTACCTAATATCTCCTTCTACCATATTTCCTACCCTAACCCAATTGAAAATGTCAGTTCTCAAGAATACCTAGAAATGATCTAGGTAGCCTATCTATGCCTTTCCCCGTATATTTATATAGCTATCAAACATATACATATAGCTTACACATAAAAACATTTATCCATAATTACATATCGATTATCTACTATACGTAGCTATCAAATCATGCAACCATCAACAAAAGTTATACCATCACTAGAGTTGAATCATGAAGAAGATTTGGTCAATGGAAGTTGAAAGGATAGTCCTAATGAGTTCTAGACAATGTGGTAAACATTTCTATATGGAATACATGGTATTAGAAATAAGTTCTGAAACTTGGAGTAGATACTAAAACTTGAATAAGACCAAAGTTTAAACAATTAAAGAAATACTGGTAAAGTTGTTAATAACGATAAAAGACCAAACAGGGGATTATGAATATAGTCTCAATAGTATCCGAAAACCATACATATCTGAAGTCACCTCACCTAGAGTTCATGCCCCGCTAGTGTAGTATACATCTGGCTGCAATGAACCTTTGGTGTCCATAACTCCTGTAGTGATAGATTACCGAATATTCTATCAACTTCATCCAGGATTTTTAGAACAACTCAAGCGGTCAAAACATTATGAATTTAGAACATAGTCTCAATAATATTTGAAAATCCATGAATACCTAAAATTACTTCAACTTAGAGTCCCTACCTCGCCAGTGCACAGCTAGCTGCAGTAAACTCGCGGTCTCCATAATTCAGATAAATGACTGTAATGCGCAACTGCCACGCCATAGTAGGTTGTCGAATATTCTCTCAATTTTATCCATAGGAATTTAAAAAGGAGTTTACAATAATTCAAATGAGTTCTAAAAGTCATAATCATGATGAAAGTGACGTAAGTATCTGTTTTTTGGAAACTAAGAGGTTATCTGTGTAGTATCCGTCCATTAGATATTAGGTCTTCAGAATCATGAGGTCAATTACTAACAGAGGAAAAATTGACTGAAATCAAGAGGAGTATCTGTTCTTCTACCTTATCTCTATTGAGAATATAAATATGTGGACTTGATCAAACCTGATTCTAACTGATAGAAATAGCAACTTCAAGTTGAGTAGGATAACTAGTAAAAAATATTTGTCTTTAGAGAATTTCTAAGAGATATTGATCTACATCAAAATTATTTTGAGAAAATAATTGTTTATGGTTAATAAAAGTTTGAGGTAATCAGGTAAATAAGTTGGAATAAACAGTTTGTCTAGAGTCCTATGATTGACCAAAAAAATAATAGATTGAAATGGTCTAACAAAATCATCAAAAATTTGGAGGGCTTAAAAATATTAGTCATGAATGAGCGATTTTCTAAAAAAAGAGATCAAAGTCTACAAATAGTAATTAGTCTAATCCTAGAAAATTTTAGAATCTAATAGGGATGGAAAAATAATACTTAGGAAGACACAAATAGTAAATATGTACAACCATACAATCGGCCTAAGCTGTGATTGAACATTCCTATGTTGCTGGTTCCCAATGGTACTCTAATCTTAGGCACCATTGGACTGACCTGCATGGGCCACCACTAAAAACATGTCACGACCCGCTCTCGAATAATAGGACACGAGTCGGACACACCCAGCCTACGTTGGAAGATATAACGTAGTAAGCTGTACTAAGTATCTAATATCTCAAGTCACATCATGAAATCACATCACAACATCTAAGCACGTGCTAACAAAATAGTATAAATCACCATGTATTATAATAAAAATCATCAAATTTAAAGGTAAACCTGTACAATAAAGTCCCATCCCATCACTAATCTCCTCGTAGCCTCTAGGCTAGCAAAATATCAACCCGTCCTGTCACCCATAATGCTAAGGTAGAATGTCTCGACACTTACAACGTATCCAATCAGGAAAGGAGCAAAGTACAACCACGGAAAGAAGCACTAAATAAAGTAAACTGAAATGCATGAATAAGGAGCTACAATATGAGCTATGGTACAAGAACCAGAACATGAAACTGTAGTACATGAATAACGATGAAACTATAGTACCAGATCCAGAACAATGAACTATACTATCAGTGTAACATGCATTTGAAATAACTATCAGAGTATGTGACCGGCTAGGTAAATAATGAACAAGAGAACATGAATAATGGTACGGCTTAGAGTCCCACATGCATGACGTGAGACCTAAGCTATTAGTCAATGCCTAGCTAAAATAGGATTGGTCACATATCTGTAGTATTTCCCCACCCAATGTACAAGTAAAGAACAATGAACAATGAACAATGAATGATGAACAATGAACAATGAATAATCGTGTGTATAAAGTGTCAATATGAGAACATGAAGCAAGACAGAAATACATAGTAAAGGGTTCGAGTCGGTGTACTTGCCTTTGTCCTTGCAAATCAACATGTCATAATGTCCTCCTAGAAGTATGGCAAGAAAAGGTTAGATTCTAACAGAGCAACTTGCTAACTATCACTATTTATAAATACTGGCTAACTGACTATCTCTATCTATAAATTTAGTAGCTACCATAGAGATTAACATAAATATATATATATATATATATATATATATATATATATATATATATATATATATATATATATATATATACTAACAATTTAGTCTTTAACTAAAATTATGACAAAACATTTTGAAATGATAGTAGTACAATAGGAAAATTATTAGAAGCTAATCCTTAACATATAATTTATATAAAAAATATATTTAAATTATATAAAGATTTTTATGAAAATAATTAGATGTAAAAATTCATTCCTCTTTTGAATCTAGATGGATGCAAAGTCCTTTGCAAAATATTTATTATATAATCATTTAATATACATGATAATTATTAATGAAATAAAAAATATATATATATATATACTAACAATTTAGTCTTTAACTAAAATTATGACAAAACATTTTGAAATGATAGTAGTACAATAGGAAAATTATTAGAAGCTAATCCTTAACATATAATTTATATAAAAAATATATTTAAATTAGATAAAGATTTTTATGAAAATAATTAGATGTAAAAATTCATTCCTCTTTTGAATCTAGATGGATGCAAAGTCCTTTGCAAAATATTTATTATATAATTATTTAATATACATGATAATTATTAATGAAATAATATGAATTTAATTTCTTATTAATACATTACAATTACTAATACAAATATAATTTACTATTTTAATAAATATAATTACTAATTACTAATTATTACTACTAATCACAAAAATAGATAATTCCAGCACAATCAGAAAATAATCTCCAAATTTTACAACTAATTATTTTATAAAACTATAAATAATAATAATAATATCAATAACAATACATCATATTTTAGCCCAATCCAACAGATCCCAAAATCTGTTCCCAAAACCCACAGCCAAATTAACAATTCCCTGAGCCCAACTGACCTTATGGTCTCAGCCCAGGCCCAAACCCAATTTAGGGTTTAATTACTCAAGTCTCTCTCCACTCAGAAGAGAGAAAAGCTAACAACCCTAAAAAATTTTAGAAAGGAAAAGGAGAAGAGGAAGAAATCAAGAGAAGAGGAAAAAGGATTATACCAAGAGGTGGGCAGAGACGCGGCCTGGTAGAGGCGGGGAAAGGCCAGGTCTGGTCAATTTGGCTCTACGGACAGCGAGGAGATGCGTTCGTGGAGATCCCAAGACCCAGATCCGAGGCAGAGATGATGGCAACTACGACGATCGCTGGCTTCAGATCCAGAGAAGGAGCAAGGTGGCGCTCCCACGTGCTCGGCAGCAGACGGAAACGGCTAACCCCGGGGGTGCTTCGATGGCAGCAGCCTCCACGTTCGGTCGCCAGGAAGCTGCAACGCTCGTACAAAGAGGAAAATGGCCGGTGTACGGCACTCGAAGGTGGTGAGAGCATAGATCGGCTGGTCATGAGAACCACGGCAACCTTCCAGAGGCGACAGATCTGGAGCAGTGGTTGCTTTCGAGGTCACGACGGTGGCTTCCGACCAGATGGTAGGGGAGCTCGATGAAGGAAATGACCGGATCTGAGCTCGATCCGATGATAGATGGCTCAGATCTGGCTGGAAACAGTGATCGAAGGCAAACTCGGTAGCCACAACGAAGAAGAGGGCCAGCGAGTCACCACAGTCACGGCAACAACGATACCAGATCCGAAGGCCACCGGTGCGATAGCGAGCGGTGGTGGGCGACCATGGCACGGTTCGTCGTGATCGTCCGCACGGTTGAAGAAACTGCCCAGATTCGGTCGTCGGTCGTTTCTCAGCGGTTAGGTGAGCTTCTTGACCTCTGGGGGTGGCTATGATGTGTTCTGATGTGTGGTAGTAGATCTGTGCTGTGATTCGTCGGTATCGGCGGTGGCTTGTGGTGGTGTTGGGGATACCAAGGAGGAGGTGGCTGTAGAGCCTAAAAATCAAGTTGTGCCCTGAACATACTAATCAGCGATCAAGTTGTGCCACTGATATGAAGCTCAGAGAACAGACTGCACCATTGATCAGGTTGCGCCTGATATCAGACTGCCCCCAGTCTTTTTGTGCCAAAACCAACGTGGCATCTGATACTTGATGGTCATCATTATCTGACAATACTGACGACTGACACAACAGTGAATGAGGAAAATCTCTTCGAATCCCGTAAATTATGCCGCTCAAGGAAAGTTGGTGGACAGCTGTTATGTACACTTCGTGAGTTGCTCCCAGGCGTAATCTAAACAAAATCTTTAGTTACGCTTCGGCACAATCTGATGACATCTGCTCAGAAGCTGCCACATGTGTACGCACAGCCCAAATCAAGCGCAGTTTGACTTGTTGACTGAAGTTGCAACCTGATAAAGTTGAGACAACTTATATTCTAAAATAGGATAACGTGACACACATGCCACTAATCTCTCAAGATGTGTCTACTATTCTGTACATGACCATGCATATCTCAATCATACGATGCCATACGTCTAAATACAGTTAGTACACGATTGACAACTGAATAAAAGTTGGCACAACAGGAGGTTAGCGCAACTCAATGTGGCGCAATCCAGCTTCGCGCACCATCAGAATAACTGCTAAAATAGTTATTTCAAGAAATCTATAAATAAAGTTTCCAATCATTGTGAAATCATCAGAGACATTGGCATAGAGGTCAAATACACACAGACAGAGATCAAGAACTCTTGCAAAATTGCTGCTGCATTCTCCAGAGGCTACAGTCTTCAAGTTCACATAGTCCAAGGGATAAAGTGATCGTCTTCTGATCAGATTCCTAAAGTTGTACTTCTCCAAAATTCATTGTACTTTATACTCTTCTACAAGTTTGGAATAAACAAAAGATTTTGTTTTTGCAAACAAAATGGCGACTCTGCTGGGGACGACTTTCTCCTCCGACGAGAAAGTGACAACTCAATTTAACATTGCGTCGATCGGCAAGACGCAGAAGACTCTGGTTGTTCAAGTCAACCAGACAGCCTACGAGAATATGATCAACACCAAGAGCAACAAGCGCACGATGGCCATCTCCAAGAACTGGACTGTGTGGACTCCTAAATCTCCTACAGTCGTTGTTGCCCAGATGCAACTTGAGTGCTCAATGACCAAGGCACAATCCGCCTCAGTGGCTTCAGTACAGCCTATTTCTGTTGCTAAGGCACAATCTGCTTACCCTGCTGCCCGTGCGCAGTCTATTACTACCATTGCTGCCAAGGCACAGTCAGTTCAAGCTACTGTCGAGGCACAGTCTACCAAAGTTGCTGCCAAGGCGCCATTAGTAGTCCGTAGGACTATGGCACAACCCAAGCAATCGGCAACCCAGGCGTAGTTTGCTACTCTGGCGCAACTCAAGGGAACTAGTCTTTTGGCTATTTCCTCTTCCAATTCTCAAGTTCTGAACTTGGAGAATTCATGTCCTTATACCAACACTAGACAGAACAAAGGGAAAAGTCCTTTGACATTTCCTCAATTGGCACAATCTATGCCTAAAATGGTCACACAACAGAACAAAGGGAAATGCTTCTTAGCTAACCCTATTCAAAATAAAAGGAAAGCACCCTTTGGTCTTTCCTCAAACTTTCCTGGTCTATGACTCAGAGGAAGACGTATCAGATTATATTCCAGTAAACAGAGGTCCTCGGATCTCTGATACCGAAAAGAATACTGATCAGAGAGGTATCTTACCTACCCCTATAGGGTCTGGTCAAGACCTTCCTACCTTGCAAATTTCAAGATCCAAGCAAAAAAAATTGAGGGTATCACAAACAGAGACACCGGGAGCAGAATTTTCAGATTTACGTGCTTATCTCAATAGGCGTCAACCAATATCAACTTTGGCAAAATGCAAGAACCCTATGCCGAAGGCCAATCTGTACTAAAAGCCAAAGTTTGAAAAGAAAGACCCATCTACCTATGCTAATGAGTTGAGTACGTCTTTGTACACTTAAGGAACTAAACACCTGAAGAATAGGAGACATGTTCCTAACATCATTAAGGAATATGTTCCTTCGACTTTTTCTCGTCCTGTGGTTGTAACTGATCTCCGGCAACATCTTACACAAAGGCGGGAGACTACGGGAATGTTTTCCTCACCTCCAAATTATGCTTCAAATTGCCACTACCTACATGAAGTTGTCATCAACTGTTGTTGCCAATCGGCTCGACGATCTGTCTTCGATCGTCTGAACTATTCTTCAACTCCTGAACATATAATAGAAGACGAAGATGAACTATTATATGCTTCTGTTAACATGACTTCTCAAGGCACTGGGATAGGAAACGTCCAAGACGTAATGCATCCCATAATCCCAGTCAACAATACTTAGACCGGATCCATGCATCCAGTGAAGGTGTCTTTCAATACACTAGATCAAGAAATCGACATTTGAACCAAGGTGTCTTTAATCAAGAAGATCTCCCTATCACACATGTGGGAGAGGACACTTTTTCAGAATTTAATACAGATAGTGAAAGTTCTGAACAAACTATCTCATCAACAGCTGCAAGAGAAGTGACGGCATATACTATTACGAAAGATCAAGATGCCTCTACGTCAACTAGCCAAGAGCAATGAATTGTTGTATTAGAAGGCAAATTGAAAACCATGGCAGAAATAGTTGCAAGTATGCACACCATAATGGTGGCTCAACATACAGTGCCTCCGATTGTAAACCCTGTTACAAATCCTGAGCTTATACCAACTTCTGTACCTGTTAGTCTGGGGGTACCAGCCCCTCAGGTTGCTTCTGTGCCAATTTAAGCTGATTCAAGTCAGTCTGGTACAGGGGGTGGTAATTACCACGCTGTTTCTCCTCCTAACACTTCTAACCAGCCTACAAATTCCTAAACATCAGGGATGCTAATGAAGCTGTAAAACTCTTACGCACTCAGTTTGAGGCCTTTAAACAAAAGGATGGCCAACAAAGACCAGGCATAAAGCAACCATATCCTACAGAGTTGTCACAACCCGCACCCTAGAGTAAGGGTACGAGAAGTGGGTACGTCCAGCCTACGTCGCAGTATCGGCGGTAGAACGCTGTCCTAGGTCACAACATCTAACAATATAATGCTAAGCAGTTTATATTTCCCGAATGGGGGTGACATAGCAGAATGTAAACTCAATCACAACTAAGAAAAAAGAAGTACGATATGATATAAAACTCAAAATGAAATACAGAAGATCAGAAGAGTCTAAGTGTCTAAGATAACATCTCAGTAAACATTCAGAAATACAAGTCTCAACTACTGAATATGAAAGAATATATACAATCCAGATCCCAAATGACAGTAATAGTAAAACCTAGACTAGGGAGCCTCAGTCTCTATAACTAATGGATCCGGCTGGAAATTCGGATCACTGGTGCATCTAGAGCTGCCCCGTAGTAGGTATCCACACAGGCCTCCTCCTCGTCCTCTGTAATATTTTTAACAGGTCCAGTCAGGACAGGAGCAAGCACAATACATCTCAACAGATCATAGTAGGTTAGAAAATATAAACATGCAGTAGAGTAAGATACAGGAAACTGAAAGAAAGTACAGAATGTAAACAGAGAAAAAACTGTAATAGAATTATCTACTATAAATAGAGAACTAACAGTGGCTAGTGAGTCAGAGTACAATATAGACATGTGAATGGCATTAGAGATTCTGGGAACTGTACTATGGAGTGATTCTGGGAACTACACTACTTGGATATTATTCACATGTCCACTTCTACTCCCCCGTACCCCCAATCAATACACAAGGATCCAGCCAGGTTATGTTATGATCCATGTAATGGCCCACGAGGGGTGATACATGGTAGGCCCATAAATGGGTGATTCTGGGAATGCCCATAAATGGGTGATTCAAGGAAGACTCTGTGATCATGAGAGTACATGTCACAAGTGATCAATGAACCATGAAGCATAGTGATACACCATGTAAGTGAAACGCACAGAACATGTAGTATCCGATGCTCCTGAGGGGATAACATCTCAAAAAGGGATCCATATAGTACTAATTCGTGTTACCAACGTGACAGCATCAAGTAAAGTAATATAAAGCAGGAAAATAATTCTAACAGGATATAAAATGATCAGAGAATGTACTCGCCTAGTATCTGAGTGTCCGGATGAAAAGTACTGTCCGAGGAGAGGTGTCTGGCTCCTAATCAGAACAGCACAAGTCACAACAAGTCCAAAATGGTAACATAAATTTCTACTATGTATTCTACATGATTCTAGGTCAATCTAAACCAAAGTCAACTCTTGGTCAACCCTAGAAGTCAAACTAGGTCAACCATGTCAAACCTAAGTCAAACAAGTCTATACTAGTCTAACTAGTCTATTCTAGGCCTAATCAAGACTAAACAAGTCTAACTAAGGTCTCACTAGTCTAACAGACACACCATAGGCCAATACCATTATGGATATATATCACTATTCAGATATATGAATAAATATATATATATATATATATATATATATATATATATATATATATATATATATATATATATATATATATACATATATATATATATATATATATATATATATATATATACATATATATATATATATATACATATATATATATATATATACATATATATATATATATATATACCATTATGGAAATGTGCCTAACACATATTACACATATTGAAATACCCATTACATCCTACACTACCATCCCACCTTCATATTAGATTAGGCATACTCACATATAGAGATATATACATGGTAGTTCATAGAGAGGGGTTAACCATATGATGTGTGTGTGTATGTGTTCAGGACCCTGTGAATGTAGTGTACAGGTGACAGAAAATATATGGTGTTGGCAGGACATGTATGTGTGTGTAGGAAAACATAAAAAACAGTATAGTGTCAAGGGAAATCAATGGCATATGAATACAGTAAGCTAATACTGGTGTGTGTGCCACAGGAAACCCAAGACAGAAACATATGTGTTGACGGAAAAAATGGGGGTTTAGAAATATATGACAGGTAAAAGTGTATACTAGAGTGTGTGTGATAGACATTGCACTCAAGTGACAGTGAAATATGTGTAGGTGAATCCTGAAACAGTGAGCATGATTATATGATTTTGTGTGACAGGAAAATATCTGTGCACAAGAATATAAAACAGTGAACTAATATCTAGTGAAAGAAACCTGTGACAGTGTTCAGTATGTGTGTTAATGAGAGGAACTTGTGTGCTCAGTCACCCATGAAGCTAACCAATAGTGAACACAAATAGTAACTCAAAATTCAGTCGAACAAGGAGCATGGAAGAATACCAAAACAGTCCCAGGTTATTGCTATTTACAGTTTAAACAAGGTTCAATCATTGGGAAGAATAACTTAGATAAGGAAATGGGAATCAATCCTCAGAGTTCAGGATTGAACAAAATTGGAAAACTTAGTGTTCATACATGGCATTAACAGGAAATATTAGTGAAGGAACATTTAGTGTATCAGGAAATTGACAGTTAATACAAATGCAAGTCCAACATTTGAAACCCAACTCATAACATCGATTATCCATTTAATGATCAAGGACCTATCCTAGTATGAAAAACCAACTTAACTGAGATTAGGGATTATGTTAGGACATAATTTAGCATCTAAAACATGACTTAACAATGTATTTAATCATAAGAATAGGAAAAAGAAGAATCAGTGATACACATTGATACCTGAGTATCAGCCGACTGGCCTGTCCCAAATCCCCATTCGATTTCACAATTAAAAGATGAACATTAGGTAGATAATAATTAGGGGTTATTAATAGGTAACATACACACAAAATGGTGTCCTAAAATAGCACACAAATGTGTCCAAGCATCATGCAAAACTCAAACACACAGACTGGGTTTAGTCGACAGTTCCTGTGTCCAGTGCGGGCCGGATTCCTCACCCTACACGAATCATCAGGACACGAAACCTTGGGGAAGATACGACAGTCATTGCCCCTCACTCCATGTCCAACCACGCGTGTCCACGTGCCCTGTGCACTGAGCACGAACACACTGGTAGCAGGAGAATGCCACCCGCGCACGTGCGTGGTGCACCCCGCGTGTGCACGTGTCCAAAGCGATACGACATGACACAAGTAACACCTCAGTCAAGAAAAAACACGTAAGCCACATACAAACACAACTTCCTATTCATTTATATTTCAAAATCTCGATCGAAATGCCCACTGTGGTATTTCGTCGAACACCTACGTTCACTACTGATACGTGTCCGATACGGACACGTACAAGATACGAAATTTAGCAAACTCTATTCCTACAACACAAGGACACCTAGGGCTTGGTGTTTATGCAAAGAAAACCTAATTTTAATGGATGAATAGGATTTTACCTATGTGTGTTCTTCAACACAAAAAGCCTCTTCAAAGGAGCTCTCCAAAGCCATCTAAAATCTCCAAATTGTTTCAAATCTGAGATGTGACTCCACAAACAGTAGGAGAACAGTGATTAGAATATTATGGAAGAAATCTCAATAAAAATAGAGCTCTATTGATTAAACTATGAAGAAAATAGAATGGAGGCTCACCTAGTTCTTAGGAAGAATGATAAAATATTGAAAAGAGGCACAAATTTCTAAGGAGATATTATATAGGCAAGGGGGGTCTTTGCCGGCCACTTAGCTTAGGGTTAGGGTTTCTAGGGGGCATCTATGGCTAGAAATGAATCAAGTCTAATGAGTGGCCTAGAATCTAGGGCTCTTTCCTAGTTAAGTTGCAAACCACTCACTAAGCTAAACATGACTCAAACCACTATCCAGTACTAACTAATTCTCAATGTGGCCAACTAGGCTAGCTATGGCTAATCTAGGTTAGGTCCAATCTAGGTTAGGCTAACCAAAACCACATGGCAATAAATAAACTAGTATTTAAATCACACCATTCAAATAAATCATTTTAAATTCCTAATAAAATATATTAAATTCAAATAATTCAAAAATGACAAAAATACCCTCAAACTAGAAATGTGGTATTGATAAATCTACCCTCCTTAAAAAATTTCGTCCTCAAAATTGAAAGGCAAAACTAACAATGAGAAGGATAGACGACCATACCTCGCGGTCCAAAAAGATAAGGGTATCGCTCGCGCATCTCATCGTCCCGCTCCCAGGTAGACTGTGCTGGAGAATGATGCCTCTATGCGATGCATACCAAGGGTATCACCTGGTTCCTCAGAACCTTCTTCCGTCGATCCAGAATCTCCACTGGCTGCTCTGAATAGCTGAGAGAAGGCCCAACCTCAATCTCCGAATGATCGAGCACATGGCTAGGATCAGCCACGTACCGTCTCAACTGTGATACATGGAATACGTTGTGGACCCCCACTAGTGCAGGTGGTAAGTCTAGCCTGTAAGCCACGTCGCCGACTCTTCCGCTGATAACGAAAGGTCCGATGAAGCGCGGGCTAAGCTTCCCACCTCCACCAAAATGTATCATACCACGAGTCGGAGATATCCGCAGAAAAACTATGTCTCCGACCTAAACACAAGCAAGGTCTCAAATTAACTATGATAAACAAACATGATCAATAAAACACAACAAGCAAACCTAAATCTAATCCTACTCTAATCTGTACCTCAAACTCCAAGGGCCTCCGGTGGCTATCGGCCCAGTGCCGATGTCTGTCCTGCGCTATGCGAAGTCTGTCCCTGATGAGCTTCACCTTCTCGACTGCGTCAACAACCAGCTCTGGTCCCAGTAAAGCTCGCTCACCAACATCATTCCAAGATAAGGGTATACGACACCTACGCCCGTACAGAGCCTCGAAAGGTGACATCTCAATGCTGGCCTAGAAACTGTTGTTGTAAGCAAACTCCACCAAATGTAGATGATCCTCCCAGGAACCTCCAAAGTCCAAGACGCACGTCCACAGCATATCCTCAAGTGTCTGAATGGTCCTCTCTGACTGTCCGTCTGTCTGGGGGTGGTATGCGGTACTAAACTTGAGCTGAGTGCCCAAACTAGTCTGTAGACTCCTCTAGAAATGGGAAGTAAAGTGACTATCCCGATCCGAGACGATGCTGACTAGAACTCCATAAATTCTGACTATCTACCGCATGTACAACTTTGCAAGCCTCTCTGTAGACGTACCCACCTTGAATGGCAAGAAGTGGGCCGATTTGGTCAACCTGTCAACGATGACCCAAATCGCGTCTTTTCCTTCTGGTGTATGCGACAATCTAGATACGAAATCCATAGTGATATGCTCCCAATTCCACTCGAGAATGGGCAGCGGCTGTAATAATCCACCTGGCCTCTGCCTCTCTGCCTTGACCTGTTGACAGACCAAGCACCTAGCTACGAAGCGAGCTACCTTCCGCTTCATCCCGGACCACCAAACATGCTCCCTCAGATCTCGGTACATCTTGTTGGCACCAGGGTGTATAGAGTACAGAGATCTGTGGGCCTCCTGCAAAACCTGCTCCCTGAGCTCTCCGCTGGGCACATATAACCTGGAACCGTGCCGCAAGCCACCATCCTCTGCAAGAGAAAACTCACCATCCACCAGCCCTGCCCGAACCTGCTCTCAGAGACACCGTAGAGCAACATCCTCAAACTGTGCGGACTTGATCCTCTCCACCAAGTCCGACTGAATTTGCAGGCCCCATAACTGCATCTGAACTCAGGGCATGATCACCTCAATCCCAAGCCTCTACAAATCAGCAAGCAAGTGACGGTCCATGGTCAAACACATGGCTGTCGGATACCTACTCAAGGCATCGACGACCACGTTGGCCTTCCCTGGGTGATACTGAAGTGATATGTCTAAGTCCTTCATCAACTCTAGCCATCTGCCTGCCTCATGTTCAGCTCCTTCTGAGTGAACACATACTTTAAGCTCTTGTGATCTGTAAAAATCGCCACCCTCTCTCCATACAGGTAGTGCTTCTACAACTTTAGAGCAAATATTACTGTTGCCAGCTCCAGGTCATTGGTAGGGTAGTTCTTCTCATGGGGACGTAATTGCCTGGAAGCATAGGTAATCACCTTCCCATGCTGCTGCAAGACACAACCCAGCCCCTTCCCTGAAGCGTCACTATAAATAGTGAATCCTCCTGATCCTGAAGGCAATATCAAAATCGGAGCTGTCGTAAGCTGCTTCTTCAACTCATCAAAAGCTGCCTGACACTCCTCTGACCAAACATACTCAGCATCCTTTCGGGTCAACCGAGTCAGCGGCTCTGCAACCCGGGAGAAATCCTGCACAAATCTCTTATAATATCCTGCCAGCCCCAGGAAGCTCCTGATCTCTGCTACTGAAGTCGGCGCTGCCCATGCCTCAACTGCTACGATCTTCTTGGGGTCAACTGAGATACCATCTCCAGTCACCACATACCCCAAAAAGTCAACCCAGTCCAAGAAGAACTCACACTTGGAGAGCTTCCCATAAAGCTGCTCCTTCCTGAGAGTCTCCAGCACTATCCTCAGATGCTCCTCGTGCTCCTCCTCGGTCTTGGAATATACCAAGATGTCGTCAATGAATACCACCACGAACTGATCCAGGTACTGGTGGAACACCTTGTTCATTAGGTTCATAAACACTGCTGGTGCATTGGTTAGCCCAAACGGCATAACCAAAATCTTAAACTGCCCGTACCGCGTCCTGAAAGCGGTCTTGGGAATATCCTCCCTCTTTACCTTTACCTGGTAATAACCTGACCTCAAATCAATCTTGGAGAACACCCGAGCTCCGCTTAACTGATCAAAGAGATCATCGATCCGCGGCAGTGGGTATCTGTTCTTGATCGTCAGGTTGTTGAGTGCCCTGTAGTCAATACACATCCGTACTGACCCATCCTTCTTCGGCACAAACAATACTGGTGCACCCCATGGCGACGAACTCGAACGGATGAAGCCCTTGTCCTACAGCTCATCTACCTGCTTTTTCAGCTCCACCAACTCACTGTTGTTCACTCGATAGACGTGCTGAGAGATGGGTTTCGCTCCTGAAACCAAGTCTATCGGGAACTCAATGTCTCTGTCTGGTGGTAATCTAGGCAACTCCTCTGGAAAAACATTTATACACTCTGCTATCAAGGGGTGTGGAATCGTCTGCTCCTTAACCGAGACTTCGTAGAAAACTCCGCTGCTCTGCTCCGCCTGACGTCTGGAGTACTCGAACTCTGGCTCCCCCGGCACTCTAAAGATAACTCTACCCCCTCTGCAATCAATGCTAGCATGGTGCCTGCTCAACCAATCCATATCGAGTACTATATCGTAGTTCGGCAATGGCATTACGAGCAGGCTCACCTCCAACTCACGGCCTCCCAAACCAATACTCCGACCCTTACAAACATTACTCACGAGGATAATGCCACCTCCGGTCGTGATCTTGTAAGTCCTAGGCAACGATTCAGCTATGATACCGTGTCTAATCGTAAATAATACTGACACGAAACTATACGAAGCACCGAAATCGAATAATGCAAAAGCTGGACTGGAGTCGAGAAGAACCGAAACTACGATCAGCTCTCCTATCACCTCTGCATCCTCGGCCGCCATGGCAAAAGCTCTCCCCTGCTGGCCTCCCCTGGCCTGCTGCTGGTGCTGGACGAACCTCTGCTGCTGTGTCGACAGGGCTGGTCCCCTCTACTGGCCTGCTGGAGCTCTGACTGCTGCTTCCTGAGCTGCTCGTCCCGTGGTTAAGGTACACTCCCTCATCTGATGGTCTACTGAACCACATACTAGGCACTTGCCCAGTCTCTTCCTACACTCGCTCCACCCGTGCCCTGGCTTCTTACAATAAGTACAGGTGGTGGCCTGCTGCCTCGGTGCCTGCTGTTGTACCCTGTGCTGCTGATGCTGTACTGGCTGATGCCTAGGCTGCAGAAACTGCTGCGGCTGGAACCTCTGCTGTTGGTGGTGCTTTTAGTGCTTCTGCTGAAAGTGCGGCCTCTTGGCCGGTCCTCCGCTACTGCTGCCTCCCTGGAAGTCTCGCCCCCTCTTGAGCGTAAGCTCAAGTTCATCCTCTGTAGCTAACGCGTCCACTAGGATCTCCTCAAAGGTACCGCTGCGGGCATTCTTGGTGTAGGAATTGACCTCCTTTACCAAGCCCTTCCGAAACCTCCGGGCCTTCGTCGCCTCCGATAAGCCCTCTACAAATCTACTCAGGCGGCAGAACTCTCCTGCGTACTCCTCCACAGACTGGCTCCCCTGGACTAGGGCCTCGAACTGAGTCTCGAGGGCTCCCAGCGCTGCATCCGGGAAGAACTTATCCTTGAACAGCTTCTTGAATGTTGCCCAAGTCTGTCCTGCAGTACCAACCCTCGGGTCGGTCTGGTACAATGTGCGGGCCAGATCCTGCATCATGCTGGTCGCTGCCTCAATCTGGAGCCTCGTCGGGATCTCAGCCAACCTGAATATCTCCTCCATGTGCTCAATCCACTAGTTGGCATATAAGATCCCCTATGTCCCTCGAAAGTCCCTAGGGTACATCTTCTGAAAATCCTGGATGCCCTTCTTCCGTGGCTGGTGTGGCTGCGGGGCTGCCGCTGGCTGAGCTATAACTCTCTCTACCGCAGTCACGGCCAGGTCAATGCCTCGTATGAGCTCTGCTGCGTGCCTCTGCTGCTGGGTCTACTGACCCTCCATGTACTGCCGGAAGAAGGCAAGCAGCTGAATGGCGTCAACTGTCCTCGGAGATGGCTGCTGCTGCTGAAGCACATACAGAATCACCTGACTCGGCTCATGCCTCACAGGTGGTGGGGCTCCTCCGAAAGCAGCTGAAATACCTACCCCAACTGGCATGACTGGGGCTGCGGTACCAGGGGATGGCTGCTGAGTATGAGAGGTGGCATACCTCTCATCGGTGCCTACCTGGCCCTGGCGATGTGATCTCGTCTCAACCATCCTGGAGATAGATCAAAAGAAACAATTGCTGAGAAGGAGTCAAAAATAGCAAAGACGGACAGTTAATATTCAAAGGAGGACAATAGCAGAAAAATATAGATATACGGAATCTGATAAAGAGTTTTTTCTAATGTGATTGAGTACCTTCAAATTATACTAATCCTACTGCAGGCTGTAGTGATATTCTAGTTTGAATACCACTATATTTCTAAACTAGACCTGCATGGGCCACCACTAAAAATGTGTCATGACCCACACCCTAGAGTAAGGGCACGAGAAGTGGGTACGTCTAGCCTACACCGCAGTGTCGGCGGTAGAACGCTGTCCTAGGTCACAACATCTAACAATATAATGATAAGCAGATTATACTTCCCGAATGGGGGTGACATAGCAGAATGTAAACTCAATCACAACTAAGGAAAAAGAAGTACGATATGATATAAAACTCAAAATAAAATACAGAAGATCAGAAGAGTCTAAGTGTCTAAGATAACATCTCAGTAAACATCCAGAAATACAAGTCTCAACTACTGAATATGAAAGAATATATACAATCCAGATCCCAAATGACAGTAATAGTAAAACCTAGACTAGGGAGCCTCAGTCTCTATAGCTAATGGATCCGGCTGGAAATCCGGATCACTGGTGTCATCTAGAGCTGCCCCGTAGTACGTATCCACACAGGCCTCCTCCTCATCCTCTGTAATATTTTCAACAGGTCCAGTCAGGACAGGAGCGAGCACAATACATCTCAACAGATTATAGCAGGCTAGAAAATATAAACATGCAGTAGAGTAAGATACAGGAAACTGAAAGAAAGTACAGAATGTAAACAGAGAAAGAATTGTAATAGAAATATCTACTATAAATAGAGAACTAACAGTAGCTAGTGAGTCAGAGTACAATATAGACATGTGAATGGCATAAGAGATTCTGGGAACTGTACTATGGAGTGATTCTGGGAACTACACTACTTGGATATTATTTACATGTCCACTTCTACTCCCCCGTACCACCAATTAATACACAAGGATCCAGCCAGGTTATGTTATGATCCATGTAATGGCCCATGAGGGGTGATACATGGTAGGCCCATAAATGAGTGATTCTGGGAATGCCCATAAATGGGTGATTCAAGGAAGACTCTGTGATCATGAGAGTACATGTCACAAGTGATCAATAAACCATGAAGCATAGTAATACACCATGTAAGTGAAACGTGCAGAACATGTAGTATCCGATGCTCCTGAGGGGATAACATCTCAAGAAGGGATCCATATAGTACTAATTCGTGTTACTAACGTGACAGCATCAAGTAAAGTAATCTAAAGCAGGAAAATAATTCTAACAAGATATGAAATGATCAGAGAATGTACTCGCCTGGTATCTGAGTGTCCGGATGAAAAGTACTGTCCGAGGAGAGGTGTCTGGCTCCTAATCAGAACAGCACAAGTCACAACAAGTCCAAAATGGTAACATGAAGTTCTACTATGCATTCTACATGATTCTAGGTCAATCTAGACCAAAGTCAACTCTTGGTCAACCTTGGTCAACCCTAGAAGTCAAACTAGGTCAACCAAGTCAAACAAGTCTATACTAGTCTAACTAGTCTATTCTAGGCCTAATCAAGACTAAACAAGTCTAACTAAGCTCTCACTAGTCTAACAGACACACCATAGGCCAATACCATTATGGATATATGAATATATATATCTACATATACCAAGGAAATGTGCCTAACACATATTACACATATTGAAATACCCATTACATCCTACACTACCATCCCACCTTCATATTAGATTAGGCATACTCACATATAGAGATATATATATGGTATTTCATAGAGAGGGGTTAACCATATGATGTGTGTGTGTCTGTGTTCAGGACCCTGTGAATGTAGTGTACAGGTGACAGAAAATATATGGTCTTGGCAGGACATGTGTTTGTGTGTGTGTGTGTGTAGGAAAACATGAAAAACAGTGTAGTGTCAAGGGAAATCAATGGCATATGAATACAGTAAGCTAACACTAGTGTGTGTGCCACAGGAAACCCAAGACAGGAACATATATGTTGACAGGAAAAATGGGGGTTTAGAAATATGTGACAGGTAAAAGTGTATACTAGAGTGTGTGTGTGTTGGACATTGCACTCAAGTGACAGTGAAATATGTGTAGGTGAATCCTGAAACAGTGAGCATGAGTACATGATTTTATGTGACAGGAAAATATCTGTGCACAGGAATATAAAATAGTGAACTAATATCTAGTAAAAGAAACCTGTGACAGTGTTCAGTATGTGTGTTAATGAGAGGAACTTGTGTGTTCAGTCACCCATGAAGCTAACCAACAGTGAACACAAATAGGAACTCAGAATTCAGTTGAACAAGGAGCATGAGAGAATACCAAAACAGTCCCAGGTTATTGCTATTTACAGTTTAAACAAGGTTCAATCATTGGGAAGAATAACTTAGATAAGGAAATAGGAATTAATCCTCAGAGTTCAGGATTGAACAAAATTGGAAAACTTAGTGTTCATACATGGCATTAACAGGAAATATTAGTGAAGGAACATTTAGTGTATCAGGAAATTGACAGTTAATACAAATGCAAGTCCAACATTTGAAACCCAACTTATAACATCGATTATCCATTTAATGATCAAGGACCTATCATAGTATGAAAAACCAACTTAACAGAGATTAGGGATTATGTTAGGACATAATTTAGCATCTAAAATAAGACTTAACAATGTATTTAATCATAAGAACAGGAAAAAGAAGAATCAGTGATACACACTGATACCTGAGTATCAGCCGACTAGCCTGTCCCAAATCCCCATTCGATTTCACAATTAAAAGATGAACATTTGGTAGATAATAATTAGGGGTTATTAGTAGGTAACAAACACACAAAATGGTGTCTTAAAACAGGACACAAATGTGTCCAAGCATCACACAAAACTCAAACACACAGACTGGGTTTAGTCGACAGTTCCTGTGTCTAGTGCGGGCCAGATTCCTCACCCGACACGAATCATCAGGACACAAAACCTTGGGGATGACACGACAGTCATTGCCCCTCACTCCATGTCCAACCAAGCGTGTCCACGTGCTCTGTGCACTGAGCACGAACACACTGGTAGCGGGGGAATGCCACCCGCGTACGCACGTGGTGCACCCTGCTTGTGCACGTGTCCAAAGTGACACGACATGACACAAGTAACACCTCAGTCAAGCAAAAACACGTAAGCCACATCCAAACACAACTTCATATTCATTTATATTTCAAAATCTCGATCGAAATGCCCACTGTGGCATTTCGTCGAACACCTACGTTCACTACTGATACGTGTCCGATACGGACATGTATAGGACACGAAATTTAGGAAACTCTATTCCTACAGCACAAGGACACCTAGGGCTTGGTATTTATGCAAAGAATGAAGAACATATGGCAACTCTAGAGGGGGGTGAATAGAGTTTATAGCGATAATAGCCAATTAAAAATTTAAACTCTTTCACAAGAAAAACTAATCAGAGTAAATACGGAAATAAATAAGGAGCAAGAAAGCGTACGCAAACACAGCCGATTTTTAACCTGGTTTCCCTCGTGGAGGACTAGTCAGGCCTGAGAACTCTAGCTCAGGATTAAATCCACTATTTGTGAAATAGTAGTTACATCCCGTGCCTTTTCTTCAGAAGAGCACGTCAACTTCTTACAAAGATCGTAGTGGCGATGCTTGAAATTTTTCAAGCGACTTCTTGAACTCTTGCACAAACTCCTAACTGAAAAATGCTGAGCACTTGAGGCTTAGGGAGCTTGTGGCTAGTAGATGAAGAAGGGTATGGCTTGTATTGAGCTTTAGAGAGAAGAGAAGAGAAGATTGGATGAATGAAAATGAGAGAATTCATGGCCTATTTATAGGATACCAGTAGGCAGAATTCGGCCAGAATTCTGGTAGGAATTTTTAAATATTTGGCTGTTGGACAACTAGCAACCAGCCAACCCTAAAAATTAGGGTGCTGATTTTTAGGGGACAGAGTTCGGCCCGAACTCTGTGTGGAGGCAGAGTTCGGCCCGAACTTTGTCTCCAGAGCACAGAATAGGTCTAAGGTCCAATGGGCTTATTTGGATGTGTGGAGCTTTATGGATTTTGGGTAGGTTATAGGTTAAGTCTCAAGAGCTCAGCACAACTCAGCTTACATAAGTCTAGACTCAATAAAATTATAAAATACAGACTCAAAAAATAACTTGCATTTGCAAAACTGAGCTGTCGTCTGACTTGAGCTGGATGCAGTCTGCATATGTCGTATTGAATTATCACAAGTATTATTTAATCAATTCTATCAATATTTGGTTGACTGTGACTTTGTGTCAACAATCTCCCCCATATTGATAATTGACAAAATAATAATTGTATATTCAATATTCATACCTGGACACATTTAAGGACAAAAAGTAAAGCTCCCCCATAATCAATGCCGAGCTTAAAAAATAGCTCCCCCGTAATCATTGCTTTGAATCCTGTTGGCCTGATAAGAACATGTCTTCCAAAAGCACAGATACAAAAAATAATATGGAATATACAAATATCTCCCCCTTTTGGCATTTAGCAATTAACAATAAACAGTTAAGAACTGGCAAACACACCAAAAGATAAGAGAAGAAACTGCATATAAACTGATATAACGACTAAAAGTCTCAAGAGTCATAATTTATAATAAGTCTAATACAATCAAAAGTGCATAAAAGTAACTAAAATCCAAACTGCATAAAGAAACATAAGCTATGATCCTCAGTAGCAGCAGCAAATAGCAGTCCATATCCATCATCGAGCTCGTGAAGGCCCAGCGTCGTCTGATGGATCAGTAAAGGAACGACGAGGGTCCACGAAGGCTGCATCTGGATCCAAGTAGCGAATGACCCAAGGGTCATCGATACGATAGCCCTCACGACTGAGGTCCCGCTCCATAGGGATAGGCATGGAAGGATGGCGAGACATGGAGTACCGAATGTCGTACAACGAGTTGCTGATAGCACTCATCTGCAAGGTAGTCCGGTAATCCAGCTGAGTCCAACGATCATCCTCCAAGGTGAAGCGATCGCGGAGCATGGTCTGAAGAGACTCGAGAGTGGCAGGAGGAGGAGGAGGATCCTGTCCCAAAGGAGGGGCATCTAGCTCATCATCAGAATGCTCAGACGCGACTGGTGAGCCAACGGCTGCCTGAAGCCTCCGTGCCTTGGAAAGAAAGGCAGGGACAAGTAAGAACGGACACTCATCAAGTGGAATACGAAACGTACGAAATACCATAGGAAGATACAAAGCATAAACCAAGGACCTTGGTTTCTTCCTAGAGTTAATCATCCAATCCATCATTGTACGAGGAAGATTAAATGGTACATGAAAGTGGAGGTGATATAAAGCTGAGATTTTAAAGTTGGTAACTTCATCGGTGGAACCCGCTTTGGGTAGAATGGTGTTAAAGATAATCCGATGAAGTTCATAGAAATAGGGATTGAGATATTTGGCCAAAAGCTTACGAGGACGCATGTTCGGGGTACACAAGTCGTCCTTGAAGCTTTCAAGTGAGGACCCATCGGGAAATTGAAATGATCGAGCTTCAACGAGCTTTTCCTATGAGTTTGGCTCTTGGAGTTCAAGGTGTTCGGCCAAATCAAAATCGTCAAAAGAGATATCAATTTCCGCAACCCGTGAATAAATGTGTGTATCATCATGGGTTAGGTTGCAGTAGAACATTTGAATTGCACTAAGATAAATGATCGAGTTTGTGGTGACAAGTTCGTCAAGGCAAAGGTCATGAAAAGTGTATCATATTGAAAGAAAATAGTAAAATTGATAGGGTGTCCCGCAAACACCGGACGTATCCGAAAATCACTAAACCAATCGTTTGATGCGTCGAGTGATACAAATATTCGATCGTCAAAAGTGTTCGGGTCATATGGACGTGGAGGATTGAACAACGGATGGATAGGTAGTTGTTGTTCAACGGCCGGTGTAACGGGTGGTGCAACAGGCGGTTCAACGCGAGGAGGAGCATTCGACGAGGATGCTCCCTCGGTCTGAAGTCTTTTCCCGCGATTGAACAAACGTGGAGCCATGACACAATAAAGATAATGAAGGAAATTGAGATATAGAAAAGTATTGAATTATACCTCAAAGTAGTGATGAACAAAGAATGACAGAGAGTGAACTTGAAGCAGCAATGTGAAGTTGAAACATTAGTATGTCAGCCAGTGATAAATAAAAATGAACCGTATAATAAATAAGGAATTATATCATAATTCAATATTTTGAAGCTGCCATGGGTTAGCTGCAGGGGCCGGATCCCAGCTTGCGGTAGTCCTGAGGACTAGTGCACCGTGTCGCTTAGGCTTTTACGCCTTGTTGTCAGAAGGGCCCTTTCGGCTTGTACCCATAGCAAGTTCGTCATAATAGAATCACGACGTACTCGATATTTATGTAGGTTTATTTTAATTTATAACAGCTTCATCCAAAATTTCAAGTACACGACAAAGAAAATTGAAGCGCTCTTCGGATAATAGTTTTGTAAAGAAATCTGCTAACTGATGATCAGTGTCAATAAATTCTAAGCTAATCGTGCCATTTTGCTGATAATTACAGAAAAAGTGGTGACGTATTTCAATGTGCTTCGTGCGTAAGTGACAAATGGGATTCTTAGTGAGATTTATAGCACTAGTGTTGTCACAAAAGATTGGAATGTGCATAAAAGATAAATTATAGTCTTCAAGGGTTTGCTTCATCTACAGAATTTGTGCACAACAATGCCCAGCTGCGATGTATTCAGCTTCTGTTGTGGATAGTGCGACAGAATTCTGCTTCTTGCTAAACTAAGAGACTAAAGCCTTTCCTAATAAATGACACGTACCGCTTGTACTTTTACGGTCGACCTTGCATCCTACAAAATCAGCATCAGAGTAACCAATGAGGTCAAATGATGTTGACTTGGGATACCATGGGCCCACTGTAACCGTACCCTTAAGGTATCGAAAGATACGCTTAACAGCAGTCATGTGTGATTCCTTAGGATTTGCTTGATATCTAGCACACAGGCAAACGCTAAACATAATATCAGGGCGACTAGCAGTTAAATAGAGTAGACTGCCAATCATACCTTGATACTTACGTTGGTCCACGGGTTTGTCGCTTTCATCTGGTTCTAGTTTACTTGTGGTATCCATTGGAGTGCTGATTGGATTGACGTTGTTAAGGTCGAATTTCTTCAGCATGTCCTTTGTATACTTCGACTGACAGATGAAAGTTCCATTTGATATTTGTTTGACTTGCAGTCCAAGAAAGTAGGTGAGCTACCCCATCATGCTCATCTCAAACTCGGTCTGCATATACTTGGCAAAATCTTGACAAAGGGTTTCATCAGTAGAACCAAATATAATATCATCTACGTATATTTGGACTAAGAGAATAGTGTCTTTAAAAGATTTTATGAAAAGTGTGGTGTCAATTTTCCCTTTAGAAAAACCTTTCTCAAGTAAGAAATTGCTTAGCCGTTCATACCAAGCTCTAGGGGCTTGTTTGAGGCCATATAGCGCTTTCTTCAGCTTGAAAACATTGTCGGGAAATTTGTGATTTTCAAAGCCAGGAGGTTGTTTCACATAAACTTCCTCCTTAATAAATCCATTCAAGAAAGCACTTTTAACATCCATTTGAAATAATTTAAAATTTTGAAAATTTGCAAATGCACAAAGCATCCGAATGGATTCCAATCTACCAACAGGAGCATACGTCTCATCGTAATCGATACCTTCCTCTTGGTTGTATCTTTGGGCTACTAGACGAGCTTTATTGCGTGTGACTGAACCATCTTCATTTACTTTGTTTCTAAAAACCCATTTAGTACCAATGATCGAGTGATTAGCCGGTCTAGGAACGAGTTCCCAAACTTGGCTCCTCTCGAATTGGTTAAGTTCCTCTTACATAGCAGAAATCCAAAATTTATCATTAAAAGCTTCTAAAAAGTTTTTCGGCTTAATTTGTGAAATAAAGGCAGTGCTAGCAATAGAGTCTCTTAATGATGATCTCGTAATTACTCCACGTGAAACCTCACATATTACCAAATTTTCTGGATGTGACGGCTTGAAAGAGAATTTTTTGGCAAGCCCTCTAGAGAATTGGTTTCGGTTGTGGTATTCATTGGAGTAGAAGTTGATGGCTCAACATCATCATCAAGAGTAGCTGCTGCACTGTTATCTTCATCAAAAGTCACATTTGTAAACTCTTCTACAATTAATGAGCATTTGTTAAAAACTCTATATCCCTTGCTCTTGGCAGCATAGCCAAGGAAAATACCATCGTCAGCTTTGGCATCGAATTTGCCTAAGTTGTCTTTGGTGTTAAGGATAAAGCATCTACAACCAAAAACTCTAAAATAAGAAACATTTGGGGTTCTTCCAAACCAAAGCTCATAGGGTATTTTCTTCGTAATAGGACGAATAAGCACCCTATTTAAAATGTGGCATGCTGTACTGAGAGCTTCAGCCCAAAAGTATTTCGAAAGTAAAAACTTGTTCAACATGACTCTAGCCATATCGCCAAGAGTCCTATTCTTCCGTTCTACAACACCATTTTGTTGAGGAGTTCTTGGACAAGAAAATTCATGATCAAAACCATTAGAATCATAAAACTTTTCAAAATCTGTATTTTCGAATTCGCCTCCATGATCACTTCGGATTCGAGTAATCATGTAGCTTTTTTGTTTTGAACTTTCTTTGCAAAAATCTTGAAAACCGAAATAACATCACTTTTATTTGTAAGAAAGAAAATCCAAGTAAATCTAGAAAAATCATCAACAATAACAAAGGCATAGAGTTTTCCACCAAGACTGGCTACTCTACTAGGGCCAAATAAATCCATATAAAGAAGTTGCAAAGCTCTAGAAGTACTTACAGAGTTTATAGAATGAAATGAGGACTTAGTTGCCTTATTCAATTCACATTCGGCACATACCGTATCCTTTTTGAATATGATATCGGGCAAGCCTCTAACTAGCTTCTTAGCCGATAGCCTGGATATAGTATCCATATTGGCATGACCAAGACGCTGGTGCCATAATAATCTTTCATCCTTATGAGCATATAGGCATCTACCTGCATTGTTAGTATCTATAGACAAATAAAAATATAAATATTATCCTCTCTTACCCCTTCAAAAGCAATGTCTCCCGTTGACCTATCATAAATAAGGCATTTGTTTTGTCCAAAGTTAATGTCATATCCATGGTCAGCAAGATGACTAATGCTGAGCAGGTTATGCTTTAACTCGGTCACTAGGCAGACATCCTTTATTACGGGAGAGGATAATATTTATATTTGGAAAAGTCATCTACTATAACAAAAACGTAGAGTTTTCCACCAAGACTGGCTACTCTACTAGGGCCAAATAAATCCATATGAAGTAATTGCAAGGGTCTAGTAGTACTTACAGAGTTTATGGAATGAAATGAGGACTTGGTTGCCTTATTCAACTCACATTCGGCACATACCGTGTCATTTTTGAATGTGATGTCGGGCAAGCCTCTAACTAGCTTCTTAGTCGATAGCCTGGATATAGTATCCATATTTGCATGACCAAGATGCTGGTGCCATCGTAATCTTTCATCCTTGTGAGCATAGAGACATCTTCCTGCACTGTTAGTATCTCTAGATTGATAGAAAATATAAATATTATCCTCTCTTATTCCTTCAAAAGCGATGTCTCCTATGTAGGAACGAAATCGTAAAGCACAATACTCTAGAGGGGGGGTGAATAGAGTAGGCAGCAGAATATTGCTAATTAAAAAATGTTAGCAGCAAGATCACAGAATAATAATCACAACTAAGTAAAGTAATGGCAGAGATAAGAATGCAAACGCAAAGACAGCGATGTATACTGGTTTCCCTCTGTTGAGGACTAAAGCCAAATATGATATCATCTACATAGAAATGACATGTGCCACTGGTACTTTTTCTATCAACTTTGCATCCGGCAAAATCTGCATCCGAATAACCAGTAAGGTCAAAGGACTTAGTTTTGGGATACCACAAGCCAACAGAAGAAGTGCCCTTAAGGTATCGAAAGATACGCTTAACTGTGCACAGATGTGATTCCTTTGGATTAGCTTGAAAACGTGTACACAGGCAAACACTAAACATAATATCTGGACGACTAGCAGTTAAATAAAGTAAACTACCGATCATACCTCGATACTTACGTGTGTCGACCGGCTTGCCTTGTTCATCAATATCAAGCTTTGTTGAAGTTGCCGTCGGAGTGCCAATAGGTTTGACATTGTCCAGATCGAACTTCTTTAGCAAATATTTTGTACACTTGGCTTGATTTATGAACGTCCCATTGTCAGTTTGTTTGATTTGCAGTCCGAGAAAGTATTTCAGTTCTTCCATCATGCTCATCTCAAACTCATTCTACATACACTTAGAAAATTCTTGACACAGAGATTCATCAGTAGATCCAAATATGATATCATCTACATAGACTTGTATTAAAAGAAGCTTACCATTAAAGGACTTAATCAAAAGTGTAGTGTCAACCTTGCCTTTTGAAAAACCGTTGTCAAGTAGGAAAGAGCTTAGACGATCATACCAAGCACGAGGGGCTTGTTTCAAACCGTACAAAGCTTTCTTCAACTTGAAAACATGATCAGGATTTTTAAAATCTGTAAAACCTGGAGGTTGTGCTATAAAAACTTCTTCTTTAATAAAACCATTTAAAAATGCACTCTTGACATCCATTTGAAATAGTTTAAAATTATGAAAACATGCAAATGCACATAACATACGAATGGATTCTAATCTCGCAACTGGGGCATAAGTCTCATCATAGTCGATACCTTCTTCTTAATTGTATCCTTGAGCTACGAGTCGAGCCTTATTACGAGTCACTAAACCATTCTCATTTAGTTTATTTCAGAATACCCAACGGGTGCCAATGACTGGACGATCAATAGGCTTGGGAACAAGTTCCTAAACTTGATTCCGTTCAAATTGGTTTAATTCCTCTTGCATAGCATCTATCCAAAAACTATCACTACATGCTTCATTAATAGTTTTGGGTTCTAGCTGTAAAATAAAAGTAACACTAGAAACAATATCTCTACTGGATGTACGAGTACTTACACCTTTGGTAATGTCACCAATTACCAAATCCTTTGGATGATCAGCCGTAAATTTTAATCTTTTCGGCAGACTCTGAAGGTAGCTGGTTCCTGGATCTTCTCTAGGAGGATCAGCTAGTGCCGAGCTTGGTTGAGAATCAGCTGTTATTGAGCTTGGTACAGTTGGATCTTCGTCATTGTCATCGATAGTCATTTGATTCAGTTCATCAAAGGTGACGTTGATTGACTCTTCGATGATCGTGGTTCGTTTGTTGAAGACTCTGTATCCTTTGCTCTTGGCCGCATAACCTAAAAATATACCTTCATCGGCCTTTTCGTCAAACTTTCCCAAATTGTCTTTTGTATTAAGAATAAAACATTTACAACCAAATATTCTAAAATAAGAAACAGAAGGAATTCTATCAAACCATAACTCAAATGGAGTCTTCTTCGATTTGGGTCGAATTAGAACTCTATTGAGAACAAAGCAAGCTGTATTGACAGCTTCAGCCCAGAAATATTTGGGTAGACTAAACTGGTTTAACATTACTCTGGCCATTTCAGATAGAGTTCTGTTCTTACGTTCCACAACTCTATTTTGTTGTGGAGTCCTAGGGCAGGAGAACTCGTGTACAAAATCGTGTGTGTCACAAAATTGCTCAAACTTTGCATTCTCAAATTCGCCACCATGATCGCTTCTTATGCGAGTGATCGTGTAACCTTTTTTATTCTGTACTTTCTTGTAAAAGGTGACAAATTTGGATAATGCATCATTCTTGCGTGTCAAGAAGTATACCCACGTGTATCTAGAAAAATCATCTATAATTACAAAAGCATAAAGTTTACCTCCGAGGCTAGCAACTCTGCTAGGACCAAATAAGTCCATATGAAGCAATTGTAGAGGTCTAGTAGTACATACTGCGTTTACTGATTTGAATGTGGATCTGGTAGCTTTGTTCTTTTCACATTGACTGCATACCGAATCCTTCTTGAATGTAATATCCGGTAAACCGCGTACTAGCTTCTTTGTGGATAATCTTGATATTGTGTCCATATTTACGTGACCGAGTCTCATATGCCACAGATGACTCTCATCGCTTTTAGCCATTAAGCATCTACCTGAAATATTAGTTTCTTCTAACAAATAGAAAACATATATGTTGTCTTCCCTGATACCTTCAAAGATAGTATTACCAGTTGAGCTATCAACTATAATACACTTATCTTTGCCAAAGTTGATGCCATAACCATGATCAGTCAAATGACTTATGCTGAGTAGATTATGTTTCAACTCGGTATCCAGACAGACATCTTTAATAACAGAATAGTGAGACTTACCAACATCACTGATACCAATAATATACCCTTTCAAATTATTACCGAAGGAGACATAGCCTTCCTTCTTTTTCTTCGATAGTGTTGTAAATAGTGTAGTGTCACCGGTCATATGCCGTGAGCAACCGCTGTCTAGGATCCATTTGCTTCTAGCATGTGAAAGGTGTTCCACCTACAAAACAATTTGCAGATGAAACTTTGGTACCCATTTCTTGTAGGGTCCTGAAATGTTAGCCTTTGGTATCCAAGCATAAATATTTAAATCAATAAGCTTTCTGATTCTACATGCAGATGAAATATGACCAATAAGGCCACAATAATGACATTTTACATGTCGAGTGTTGAAAGCTGAGTGGTGTGCATGGTTGGTAGGTTTAGGTTTTCTAGTATAGAAGAAAGCATACCTATAATCCTGTTTGGGCTTAACCCTTTGGGGTAAAGGTTTGATAGGGTTAGGTCTGACAGTGTTTGGCTTGGAAATGTTTCAATTTTTCGGTAAGTGACACGTGTTAGAGAAGGAAGCAGCAGTCTCAGGCCATTTTCCTAACCTAATTTCCAATCTTTTGGAAGTGTCATACAACTTAGTATAATCAGAAGTGAGTATTTCCATTCTGATTTGTGCACTTTGAAGACTTTTCTTCTCTTTAGAAAGTTCTTCCTTGACTTGTCAATAACTTTGTCTTTCTCTTCAGATGACTTGGTAGTCTCGTGTAATAAGAGCTTTATTGAAGAAAGCTCACCAGACTCACTAACATTATTTCTAACCTCAGCTAGTAGGTCGGTAAGTCTACCTATTTCACCTTTGTACTCTTTGAGTACCTTCTTAGAGGTATGATACTTGCTACGCAGTTTCCTGTAATCAGTCATCAGTTCACTGAAGGCATCTCCTAATTGCTCAAAGGTGAAGTCATCATAAGTATCAACTACAGGTTCAGTAGGTACCTGATCGGATGCCATAAAGCATACGTTTGCAGCGTCTTCTGATTGTCCGTCTTCTGAGTCGCTGGTTTCACTTTCATGCCATATGCTGGTGTTGGCATACTTCCGTGATGTTAATCTTTTCAGGTTCCATTTTTTATACCTGTTGCTCTTCTTGCTTGATGATGAGTTTGTAGGACAATCTTTCTTCATGTGTCCCTTCTTCTTGCAGCTATAGCAGACAGCATCATCTTGATACCAGTTGTTGTTGTTATTTTCTTTGGCTCTCTTCTCATGTCTCATGAATCTCTTGAATTTCCTTGGTAGGAGTGCTTGATCTTCAGCATCAGATTCACTGCTGTCTGATCACCTTCAGCATCTTTTCTGTGCTGAGCCTTGAAAGCGATCGTCTTCTCCTTTGGTGCAGGCTCTTCAAAATCTTGTAGCTCCACTTCATGAGTGAGTAGCTTACCCATGAGTACTTCGAGGGACATAGTTGTGAGGTCGTTTCCTTCAATGATTGCAGTAGCCTTTGGAATCCAGTTCTTGGTAAGTGCTCGCAGGAGTTTGCGAATCTTTTTATGGTTACTGTACTCTTTGCCTAGGGAGGACAAAGGATTTACAATATCCAAGAATCTTTCGAACATCTGAGTAACTGTTTCGTTGGGCTTCATCTTGAATACCTCATATTCTTGAGTAAGTCTGCTGACTTTTGATTCTTTGACTTGAGTCGTGCCTTCATGTGTGACTTCAAGTAGCTTCCACACTTCATTAGCCGTTGTGCATATAGACATCCTGTTAAATTCAGTTCTGTTTAAAGCAAAAAATAGAGCGTTAATAGCACGTGCGTCAAGACTGGCCTTTTTCTTTTCCTCCCCTGTATATCTGCTATGGGGTTTTTCAACTAAAACTCCATCAACATTTATACGAGGTGGCTTTTGATATCCATCAATAACAATAGACCATAAATCAAAGTCAAGAGATTTCAAGAAGAAACTCATCCGTGTTTTCCAATAGGTATAGTTCGTACCATCAAACAGTGGAGGTCTGTTTGTGGCCTGGCCTTCACTTGTAAATTTCACAGTTGCCATGTGTTGTGCTGTGATCTATATAACAATTAATTAAATGAATAAATAATTGCAATGTTACCTTGCTTTACATGTAACACCCGCTCTGATACCAATTATAGGAACGAAATCGTAAAGCATAATACTCTAGAGGGGGTGAATAGAGTAGGCAGCAGATTATTGCTAATTAAAAAATGTTAGCAGCAAGATCACAGAATAATAATCACAACTAAGTAAAGTAAAGGCAGAGATAAGAATACAAACGTAAAGACAGCGATGTATACTGGTTTCCCTCTGTTGAGGACTAATCCAGTCGGTAGAACTCTTGCTACCAGTTGAATCCACTATTGGCAAAACCGCAAGTTTTCTTACGAAGTCCTTGCAACTTCTACAACGCAAGATTTGATACGAAGAACTCGTCCAACTTCAATTTTAAAGAGTTGAATCTTCTATCAAGCCTCTGATTACAATCTCTCAGAAACTTCTAGACCGTACCGCACTGGCAAATTGACTAGAGGATTGTAATTGGCTTGGGATCTGAAATTTAAAGCTCAAGAAAAACTCTTTGGAAGACTGAATGCTTTAGATAGAGAGAAGATTGAAAGTGAATGAGTGATTTGAAATGATCGAAATCCTTCTCTATTTATAGGAGTTCCAAAGACAGAATTCTGACAGAATTCGGACAGAACTCTTTGAGAAAATCTCGGTCAAATCCGCAACTGCAGGAGGACCAAGTTCAAAAGATTTCAAAAATCAAACGGCTACCAACCGAACTCTGGCCGAACTCTGGCTGAGTTCTGTTAGGGTTAGGTTAGGTTTTAAAAATTAGTTTTTGATGATTTTTGAAAACCTTTTTGAAAACCTTTTTAAAAGCTTTTGTTTAAAAGAATATTTTTCAAAACAAAGGATATTTTTAAAAGTATTTTGAAAACATTTTGGAATAGCCTATTTGCCAGTACGACTCAGTGTACAACGTATTCCTAGACTCAATAAAATGAAAAATACATTGCTCAAAGGAAATATAGACTCGAACAGGCAAACATAGCTTCGGTCTTGAACTGTGTAGATAGCTATTCTTGTTCTTGTCCAAGAGTCCGATACATCCTGACTAGCTTCATATATCGAGATAGAGTTTGATCAATTATTAAAATAGGTTGACCATATGACCAATGGGCCAACTTCCTGTTGACCTATCATAAATATAACATTTATTTTGTCCAAAGTTAATATCATATCCATGATCAGCAAGATGACTTATACTGAGCAGGTTATGCTTTAACTCGGTCACTAGGCAGACATCTTTTATTACAAGAGAAGGAGGATGACAAATAGTACCATTACCTATAATATACCCTTTTAGGTTATTGCCGAAGGATACATATCCTTCTCTCTTCATCGATAGTGATGCAAAAAGATTTGCGTTTCCCGTCATATGTCGCGAGCATCCACTATCAAGAATCCACTTACTCTTAGTTGAGGAGGGAAGGTCCACCTACATCAAGAGTAGATGTGACCTTTGTTACCCAAGTTCTTGAGGGTCCTGAAAAGTTAGTTTTTGGAAACCATGCATATATCTTTCTATCTACTAATCTTATAATTCTACATTGTGGTGAAATGTGTCCATATAAACCACAATAAGTACATATAGCATTCCTATTTATGTTAGGAGCATGCATATGATGTCTATGAGTAGAGTGATGTGGAGTAGCATGATGATATGTAGAGTTTGCATGGTGATGATGTCTGTATGTAGAGTGATGTGGAGCAGTATGGTAATAATGTCTATAAGGAGTAGCATGGTGATGATGTCTATATGGAATAGCATGGTGATGATGTCTATGTGTAGAGTGATGGTGATTTTGTGCAACATGCTGGTGGTTGTATCTATGTGTAGTATGATGATTATTTCTACGTGCATGTGGTTTGTGTACATTATGAAAGTGTGTGTACATGTAAGCATGATTATGAGCTGCAGGTGGATGATGTGGTTGACTAGTATGAGTAGTGTCATACTTTGTGTGTGTCTCATGTGATTGGGTTTGAGGTTGAGCAACCTGTTTTCCTAATTTAGTCTCTAATTTCTTGGAGACAGCCTGCAGTTCAGTAACCTTAGCATTCAAACCATGTATCTTAGTAATAGAAATCTTGTGTCTACTCTTTTCTTCTGCAAGCTCCGTGTTGAGTGCTGTGATTTCTTATGTTTGTTGCTCAATGCGTGCTTCGGCATCATGTAAGCTTATTTTAAGCTTAGATACATCATTTATGACATCCGTGGGTGAAGTGTCCCTAATGTTATCAAGCAGTAAAGAAAGTATTTGAATTTTGACTTCATGACTTTTGATCTTTTCCTTGGCATGTTTATATTTACCAATGACCTTTTTATGATCATCAAGTAAATCGGTAAAAGCATCACCAAGTTCATCAAAAGTGAAGTCATCAAGAGTTTTGTTTGATACCTTGTCGGACGTTGCCATTAGGCACACGTTTGCAACATCTTGAGGAGAGTCCTTTTCTTCCTCGGATTCACTAGATTCGCTTTCATGCCAAATGCTCATGTTGGCATATTTCTTTGAGGAAGTCTTCTTGTAAGATTTCTCATATGTTGCTCTTCTTTAAGAATGGACAATCTTTTCGGACGTGTCCCGTCTTCTTACAACCATAGCAGGTTGGCTCTTCTTTGTCGTCTTCTTGTGGTTACTTCTTTCTTCGGTTGAAGCGAAGGAATTTCTTGAAGTTGCAGACAAGGAGTGCTTGATCATCATCTTCTGAGTTATCGTCATCCGTCTCTTCGGGATCAGCCCTCCGTCGGTGAGCTTTGAGTGCGATCTCCTTAGTCTTAGGAGCAGGCTCTTCGAAGTCCTTGAGGTCAAGCTCATGAGTCATCAGCTTTCCTATCAAGGTCTCCATGGACATGGTTGTGAGATCATTTCCTTCTATGATGGCTGTCACCTTAGGGTTCCAAATCTTTGGTAGCCCCCTAAGTAGCTTGTGAATCTTCTCGTGATTTGAGTATTGTTTGTCGAGCGAAGATAGGGGATTGATGATGTCGAGGAATCTTGTGAACATTTACGTGATCGTCTCATTTGGCTTCATCTTGAAAGCCTCATATTCTTGAGTGAGACGACTTATCTTTGATTCCTTGACTTGGGTGGTTCCCTCATGCGTCACTTCTAGAAGTCTCCATACTTCGTGAGAGGTGGTGCATGTTGAGCCCTGTTGAACTTATTCCTATCTATAGTACAGAATAAAGCATTAATTGCTCTCGCGTCTAGACTTGCTTGTTTCTTCTCCTCGTCAGAATATTTGTCATGTGATT
Organism: Iris pallida; assembly: GCA_029216955.1. Lineage (NCBI taxonomy): Eukaryota > Viridiplantae > Streptophyta > Magnoliopsida > Asparagales > Iridaceae > Iris > Iris pallida. The sequence continues at coordinate 3,383,276 of JANAVB010036019.1, forward strand.
TCTAGACGAGATCACCATTGACAACTATCCTGGCGGGCTTTTTATAACCATCAGTGATGATAGTCCATAGGTCAAAGTCTAGCAACTTGAGATAAAAACTCATCCTTATTTTCCAATATGTGTAGTTAGTTTCATCAAATAGGGGAGGCCTATGAGTGGACTGCCCTTTACCGTGATTGGAAATCAAGGATTATGTGGTTGCCATGGATCAGCTCTAGGATGTTAGTCCTTGTTGAGAGAACCGAGCTCTGATACCAATTGAAGAACAGATGGCAACTCTAGAGGGGAGGTGAATAGAGTTTATAGCGATAATAGCCAATTAAAAATTTAAACTCTTTCACAAGTAAAACTAATCAGAGTAAATGCGAAAATAAATAAGGAGCAAGAAAGCATACGCAAACACAGCCGATTTTTAACCTGGTTTCCCTCGTGGAGGACTAGTCCAGGCCTGAGAACTCTAGCTCAGGATTAAATCCACTATTTGTGAAATAGTAGTTACACCCCGTGCCTTTTCTTCAGAAGAGCACGTCAACTTCTTACAAAGATCGCAGTGGCGATGCTTGGAATTTTCCAAGCGACTTCTTGAACTCTTGCACAAACTCCTAACTGAAAAATGCTGAGCACTTGAGGCTTAGGGAGCTTGTGGCTAGTAGATGAAGAAGGGTATGGCTTGTATTGAGCTTTAGAGAGAAGAGAAGAGAAGATTGGATGAATGAAAATGAGAGAATTCATGGCCTATTTATAGGATACCAGTAGGCAGAATTCGGCCAAAATTCTGGTAGGAATTTTCAAATATTTGGCCGTTGGACAACTAGCAATCAGCCAACCCTAAAAATTAGGGTGCTGATTTTTAGGGGACAGAGTTCGGCCCGAACTCTGTGTGGAGGCAGAGTTCGGCCCGAACTCTGTCTCCAGAGCACAGAATAGGTCTAAGGTCCAATAGGCTTATTTGGATGTGTGGAGCTTTATGGATTTTGGGTAGGTTATAGGTTAAGTCTCAATAGCTCAGCACAACTCAGCTTACATAAGTCTAGACTCAATAAAATTATAAAATACAGACTCAAAAAATAACTTGCATTTGTAAAACTGAGCTGTCGTCTGACTTGAGCTGGATGCAGTCTGCATGTGTCGTATTGAATTATCACAAGTATTATTTAATCAATTCTATCAATATTTGATTGACTGTGACTTTGTGTCAACAAAGAAAACCTAATTTTAATGGATGAATAGGATTTTACCTATGTGTGTTCTTCAACACAAAAAGCCTCTTCAAAGGAGCTCTCCAAAGCCACCCAAAATCTCTAAATTGTTTCAAATCTGAGATGTGACTCCACAAACAGTAGGAGAACAGTGATTAGAACATTATGGAAGAAATTTCAATAAAAATGGAGCTCTATTGATTAAACTATAAAGAAAATAGAATGGAGGCTCACCTAGTTCTTAGGAAGAATGATAGAATATTGAAAAGAGGCACAAATTTCTAAGAAGATATTATATAGGCAAGGGGGGTCTTGGCCGGCCACTTAGCTTAGGGTTAGGGTTTCTAGGGGCATCTTTGGCTAGAAATGAATTAAGTCTAATGAGTAGCCTAGAATCTAGGGCTCTTTCCTAGTTAAGTTGCAAACCACTCACTTAGCTAAACATGACTCAAACCACTATCCAATACTAACTAATTCTCAATGTGGCTAACTAGGCTAGCTATGGCTAATTTAGTTTAGGTCCAATCTAGGTTAGGCTAACCAAAACCACATGGCAATAAATAAACTAGTATTTAAATCACACCATTCAAATAAATCATTTTAAATTCCTAATAAAATATATTAAATTCAAATAATTCAAAAATGACAAAAATATCCTCAAATTAGAAATGTGGTAGTGACAAGAGTGGAAGGAAGTTCCATTTTCTACTAAGTATAAGCTTCCAACCATTAAGCTGTTTGATGGCAGCACTTCTCCAAGTCAGTACATCAATCATTTCGAAGTGATGAATGATCAATTACAGCTAAATGATGCTCTCCTTACCAGAGTGTTCGTCGGTTGTTTAGCCGGTGCAACATATGACTGGTATCATTGCCTGCCTGATGGCTGTATCACTTCTTTTGTTTCAAGCAAATGTTCTAGGAAAAATTTTATGAGGGAGTCAATGACATGACGATGTCTGCCCTCATTAAAATTAAACAGAGGCACAATCAATCCACAGGAGTTTCATTGAAAGATTACGCCGAGAGGCACTCAAAATGCCTTTAGGTACTCCATCTGCTGTAACAATAGACACTTGTAAATCAAACTTGTTGCCTATTATCAGTATATGGACGGGATCTACACAATTCCAGGATTGGCCTTCTTTCATTGTTAATACAAAGGCGGCAGAAGTTAGTACCGAAAAGTTCAAGCAGTTAGGATTCCAGATGACTCATCCTAACCAAGATGAACATTCTACACCCGGGGGTAGTAATCGCCAGAATAACCGCAAGAATAAAGAAACGCTGGCCATTAATCTCAAAGGCAAAGAGTCTTTGGCTGTCAATATTACTCAGACGGCATCCACCCCATCAACACCACTACAAAAGTCAACTCGTCCAAAAGAAGAGTATTCTTTCGATGAAGATGATACTTTAAGCATCTTTGATTGCTTGATCAAAAGTAATAAGCTTCAGCTTCCAGAGGCAAAGCTACCAGAAGAAGATGGTAAAACTGATCACCCTAAATACTGTGTTTATCACAGATTCATAGGGCATCCAACCAGAGCGTGTTATGTGCTCAAGGGCAAAATCCAGGAGTTGGTCAACTCTGGAGCAATTACTCTACAGCAGGACGAGAAAACGGTGACTGCTAATGTGGTTTCTCTCCAATTCAATAATTTTCTACCACAACTCGTACAAGATGGTGCTGTCCCCATTTCAAGGACTACTCTAGAAATTATGAATATCCTACCTCCTCAAAATGAAGGCCTTGTTCCGCTGTCAACTGAAAGAAGAGAGATTATGTGGATTCATCCAGATATGGTGGCAGAATTTGAAATGCCTTCATCTTCTAAGAAAAAGAAGCATTCCAAGTCTAAATCCAAGAACTGCAACATGGTATCCTTTGATCCAATAACAGAAGAAGAAATTCTAATAGGTACTAGATCTGGGAAACCCTATCTTCGGGATTATTTCGAAAATCAAGAGAACCCTGCTCCATCCCCGGATGCTCTTCCTCCATCATCTTCTCCTGCTGAAGATACACCATCTACATCCTTGCCGGTGGTCGAGCCATCTCCTCCTTAACCAACATCAGCAGACAAGGGAAAGCAACCTGTTCGCTTTGATAAAGCATTGAAGAAGTCATCATCTCTTAGACTTCAAAAGCCTTATAATTTTGACATATTGGCTCAATTGGCCAATACTCTAGCAAGATTGTCAATCTTTGAACTTTTACGTCTCTCAAAAGAAACTCGTGAGACGTTAAGTGAAGCATTGATACAGGCTGACGCTTGTTTGACTTTTCTCAAGAAGCCTGAAAAGGAGCCAACTCAGTTGTGAACACTGTCATAGTGTATTTGAGCTAATGCCCAATATTACCTTTACACAAGATGACATGTTACTAGAAGACAACCGTCATGATCGTCCTCTCTATTTCACAGGGTATGTAGATACCATGAAAGTTGATCATATTCTGATTGACCCAGGGTCCGCACTTAGCATCATGCCGAAGTCTTGCTGGATGCTTTAAAAATTCCAGTACACAATCTTTCTACAACTATCACTACCATCCTGGGATTCAATTAAGGAAAAAGTGAACCTTTGGGAAAAATACGCCTAAAACTTCAAATTGGCAATCTTCGCACAAAGGTAACTTTCTATCTTATTGACAATCATGGCTCATACAATGCTTTGTTGGGAAGGCCATTCCTCCATGAACACAATATCATACCCTCTACACTCCACCAATGTTTCAAATATGTTGATGGTAATGGAGAAGTCCAAAAAGAGGTTGCAGATCTGAATCCTTTCAAAGGAGTTGAAGCATACTGCAACAATTCTCGCATGTACAAATTCATGAAGGTGGTACTAGCAGTGGATACAGATGAAGAACAAAAGAGTATGCCGAATAATACTCTGGTGATTCCTGTCAAAGGGCGTACTTCCTGCCCTCAGTCTTCCAAACCTCTGACTACATATCTACCTTCCTATAAGAAGCAGCCTAAAGGTGATAGTCAGGAACAAAAAGAGCTCACCTCTTTTAAGCCACTTGTAATCGATCTTCATTGCAAGAAGCTCCCTCCTCCTCCTTCTCGTTCTTCTTCTCCCCCTCTTGTCATCAATCTGACTAAGTCTGCTAAGGCTAAAGTCCCTGTTGTAAATGATGGTGTAAAAATCAATAAAACATCTCCTTTGCAGTATACTGATATCTTTTACTATACTCAGTGTTATCTGGATATGCTAGATAGCTTTAAACCACTTACAATAGAAGTTGTATCATCTCGACGAAATGTGGTATCGCTGGATTCAATACAAGAGTCGTACTTCTTAGTACCGTCTCGAAAGAAAGATGAAAAGCCTATATTCTTCAACAAAAGAGAAGAACCAAAAATTATGCTCTATAATGATAATAGAGATGATATAGGAAGGCTACAATTACGACGCTACAGTCCACATCTAAAGCCATCATCCGTAAAATGGGCTATGATTTCAGAACAGGCCTCAACAATGGTAAATGAAGGCGAACCCCTCTTCGTATTGCTGTTCCAAAAGAAAAATCACAATAATACCATAGTAAAACGAAATGAGGACTAGGTTATACGTCACCACTTCCAACTCCAGAATCTTCTGAATCTGATAAAGAAGAACGTTCAAACTCTTATGATTCTATCTCATAGAATTCTGATACCAGCATCGGTCATGTTCATAAGGTGATAGTATCTTCTAATATGATGTCTGTCGAATTCTCAGAAGACGACAAAAGTGACATTGAAGAAGCTACTGAAATGGACCCTTGGGCACAAAGGATGGACAATCAGTAGGAACTTTGTTTCGAACAACGAGAACCACCTACTGAGGATCAACTAGTCCAAATTGATATTGGAGAGAAAGGCGTATCACGACCAATCTTCATTAGCAAGAATCTTCTAGAAGATGATAAACAAGAATTAATTCACCTTATTCGTGAATACATTAACGTCTTCGCCTGGAGTTACGAAGATATGTCGGGATTAGATCCTCAAATTGTAACTCACAAGCTTAATATTTTGTCGAATGCCAAATCGGTCAAACAACAACAACGGTGATTCAAGCCTGAAATGATGGATGTAATTGATGATGAAGTCAAAAAGCTTACAGCTTGCAGTTTTATCAGAGAAGAACAACCTGACTGGGTGGCCAATGTCTTTCCAGTCCTGAAGAAGACCGAAAAGGTTCGAGTTTGCATAAACTTTCGGGATCTCAATGATGCTTGTCCTAAAGACGAATTCTCTCTCCCAATTACTGATGTTATGATCGATAATACATGTGGATTCGAACGAATTTCTTTTATGGATGGGTTTTCTTGATATAATCAAATCCGGATGAATCCTGAAGATGAGAAACATACTTCGTTTCGTACTCCTCGGGGTATGTACTGTTATACGGTCATGCCGTTTGGTCTTAAGAACACAGGTGCAACTTACCAGTGGGCTATGAGTACTATCTTTCAAGGTCATTTGCGAAAGACTGTCGAATGCTATGTTGATGATATTGCTGTCAAAAGTCATCTCAAAGAAGATCGCATTCAAGATTTAAGAACTATCTTCAATCTAATACGCCAGCATCAACTCAAAATGAACCCCACCAAGTCTTTTTTGGGTGTCTCTGTGATAAGTTTTTCGGCTTCGTCATTACCTCTAAGGGTATACACGTTGATCCCGAGAAGATCAAAGCCATTCATGAGATGTGTCATCCATGCAACCTAAAAGAGCTACGAGGATTCCAAGATCGACTTGCGTACATCAGGCGGTTCATTTCAAATTTATCTGGACGCTACAGACCATTTACTCAATTAATGAAAAAAGGTGTATCTTTCATTTGGACGGAAGAATGTCAACGAGCATTTGACGACATAAAGCGGTATTTAATGAGTCCACCGGTTCTTGTACCACCGATCTCAGGAATACCCTTTTTAATGTATGTTCTAGCAATGGATCATTCATTGGGAGCTTTGCTGGCTCAAAAAAACAAAGAAGGCCATGAATAAGTCATCTACTATCTTAGCCGAACGATGATTGGAGCTGAACATCGTTATAGTCCGGTAGAAAAAGAATGTTTAGCCTTAATGTTTGTTATTCAGAAGACAAGACATTACATCATAGGCCAAACTATTCATGTCATATCTCGAGTTAATCCTCTTTGGGTTCTAATAAAGAAGCCAAGTACACTCAATTCTAGGCTTGCCACATGGGCCATATTACTAGCACAATATGATATGGCTTATGTTCCTCAAAAGTTTGTGAAAGGCCAAGCACTTGCTGACTTTTTAGCAGCTCATCCTGTCCCTGAGACATCTAAACTTTATGATGAGATTCCGGACGAAACATTAGAATCAAATATGATTTCAGAAGCATTTCCTACTTGGAGATTATTCTTTGATGGAGCTTCTAGAATTGGACCTGGAGGTACTCTTGTGGCGGGAGTGGGAATTATTCTCGTTTCACCCGAGGGATTAACTATTCAAAGGGCCTATTCTTTAGACGAATCATGCTCTAACAATGTGGCAGAATACAATGCCTTGCTCATAGGACTCCAATTGGCTAAACAACTGAATATTGAATATCTCGAAGTATATGGTGACTTTAAGATGATTGTTAATCAGGTTAGAGGCACATATGAAGTCCGACATCAAGATCTAGTACCATACCATGAAGCAGCAACCAAGATAGCTTCTTCATTTAAAGGATTCTTCATCGAACATGTACGTCGAGCATGCAATACAGAAGCTGATGCCTTAGCTAACCTGGCTGCGGTATTGGCAGTTCCAGTCAAAAGACAACAGATGGATGTTATCTCTAATAGAGAACTATTATGTGTTGAAAACAACCACAACATTAAGTTCAGCAACCTAACTGAAATCAATGTCCTTAGCGAGGATTGGAGAGTACCTTTCATTGATTTTGCAGTACATGATATATTGCCAGAAGATCCTAAGGAAGCCACAAGTATTCGTCGCAGATCGCTTCGATTCTATTATAATCATACTACTAAAACCCTCTATCTAAGAACTTTTGATGGATTACTTTTAAGATGTCTTGCTGGTGACGAAGCAAAGCAAATACTGCGCGAAGCTCAAGATGGCGTTTGTGGAGCACATCAGCATGGTCCTAAATTACAGGATCGTATCCGACGTATGGGCTACTACTGGCCCTCTATGGTATCAGATGCTATTGATTATGCAAGGAAATGCCATGCATATCAAATTCATGCGGATTTTATTCACCAACCGTCGGAGTTTCTATTTATTTATTTATTTACTTATTTATATATATTTTTTATGTATGTATGTATGTATATATATATATATATTTTATGTATATATATATATATACATATATATATATATATATATATATATATATATATATATATATATATATATATATATATAATATATATATATATATATATATAAATATATATATATATATATTTATTAAAAAATATATATATATATATATATATATATATATATATATATATATATATATAAATATATATATAAATATATATATATATAAATATATATATAAATATATATATATATATATATATATATATATATATAATATATATATATATATATATATATATATACATGTATATATGTATATATATATATATATATATATATTATATATATATATATATATATATATATATATATATATATATATATATATATATATATATATATATAGATATATAAAAAAAAAATATTAAAATATATATATATATATATATATTTATATATAATATATATATATATATATATATATATATATATATATATATATATATATATATATATATATATATATATATATATATATATATATATTTTAGGTAAAGTCATAGGATAAGTATATTTTAATATATATATATATATATATATATATATATATATATTTAATATATATATACCAAAAAAAATTTTTTTAATATATATATATATATATATATATATATATATATATATATATATATATATATATATATATATATATATATATATATATATGTATGTATATATATACACATATATACATATATACATATATATATATATATATATATATATATATATATATATATATATATATATATTAAAAAAAATATATTATATATATATATATATATATATATATATATATATATATATATATATATATATATATATATATACTTATCCTATGACTTTACCTACTGATACCAACATGACACACCCAACGTACACATATGATACCCATGTGTGGCACACAAGTGTGTGCCACTCAAACACACACACCCCCTCAACTACCTTTCACTGCTATAGCAAATAGGACAGGGCGACACTGTTGCATACTCCTACCTAGTTGTACAGGCAGGGACCTATCCCATGTCTTGTGTACTGTGCAGTAGCATGTCCTAAACTGCCTATTAGCTATTTCCCCCAACTGCCTAACTGTCTAACCCCCAAGTCCAACTGTCTAACCCCCAAGTCCTAATTGTCTAATCCCCAACTCTCTTTAACTGATTTCTTTTCTCCCATTACCTGCTGACTGTTTTACAGGAAGCCCCAAATCCTTAAGTCCCTAACCCCAACAGGGACTGCTTCTAAGTCCCTATTGCTTTAGATTTTACTCGAGCCCCTGTTTTCCTACCTACTCTTAGTCTCTCACACTCAACTGAGCCTTGAACCTGCAGTTAGCCTGCTGTAACCCTAATCCATCCTACTGATACCATCTACTGTCCAAGTTCTCTCCCTTTTTTTGTGCTGTTTACTTCACTAATACCCCTACCTGTGCACACTCAAGTGCACAGGTGCAAACCCAAGTCCTTCCCCTATGGCAGTTACAAAATCCCCTATCATTACCTACTGTCTAACCTAAACAGGGATTTCCCTTTCTTTCTTTCACTTCACATGTACACTAAGTACACAGGATCATCTGCCTGCATTGTAACGCCCCAGTCCCAAAATACTTGGGACTAAATACGTATCATGCCAGCTGTATACATACGAGTAAATAAAAGGCTCGTATGTATACATAAGATGTAAAATATAGAAAGCCATGCTCAAACTAAATCTCATCCACATATATGAAGTTTTAATGATATAATCAAATAGTCATTTGTACAAACATTGGGCGGAGACATATCTACTACCAACAAGTTTAAATAAGAAAGAAATATACAAATAACTGATTTGGTCGAGCGAAGCAAATGCCGAGTCCAAGAGCAATCATCACGAGGGAAGGAAAGAAGACATGGCCTTAGTTAGAGCACCTGCAAGAATCACGAAACACACACCTGGAGAGATCACCAGGTCCTCAGAGGAACGTAACCAGATACAGGAAGAACATGACATTATAACTGCAAATGTAAACACTATAAAACTATGACACAACTGGGTCCCTACCATTTATGTGATATGTACTTTGAGGACAACGTTCTACGCAGGGGATGTAGGATCAGTAGAGTAAATAAAAAGTGGCCGTAGGTAGCGCTCATCCGAGTCACTATCGGCCATGGGCAATAAGTAGCGCTCATCTGAGTCGCTATCGGCCCGGGACAGAAGGTAGCGCTCATAAGAGTCACTATCGGCCAACAAATGTGTGTAAAAGGTAAATGTAGCCCCTACGCTAGTAGCTGTCCTCTCCCTCCAATGATACTATACATGCATCGTAACCACGATACACCAACACGTGTCACTTCCATAACACTGTTTTATATCTAATAACTGTCAAGCCTTCTAACATGCATCTATTGACAGTTATTCCTATGCATGCGCACAGGGGATCAGCCAACACGCAAGTGACCTCTACATGTTACTCACCACTCACATACAACTCATTTTACCTTCGTGACAAAGTTAATGATATGCACACTATTGACGGTAGTCTCTTAACTGTAGGTCCACAAGCAAGAAGAAAATAATAGACAAGAAATATAGATACAATAACTGAAATAAAATACAACTAAATGTAAGCAGTAAATATGGTAAGGTATCTTGCCTGGTGTAACGACTGGTGTGGTGCGTTGTTCCGTCAAGTCCTGTTGTCCAATAGCCACGACCGAGGTGTAATGGTTTGAGATCACGAGAAAATAGGAAAGGATGATTAGACACGATCAATGGTGATAAGCGAGGAGAGTTTATGCAAAGAATTATATGCACTATTTTTGGAAAATGTATAAACTTGAAACCATATTTATTAGTAAAGATAGTTTTTGGCAATTATTTGAAACATAATCGATTTAGGCTAAAACTATAGATTTACCAAAAATAGGATTTCTAGTCTGTATTTTAGTAGTAAAAATAGTTTAGATAATTATTTTTTTAAAAATACTAGAAATCTTTAATAATTTTGAACTACTCTTCTTATTAGCTAAAATATTTTTAGAAAAAATTTATTTGAGTAACAGAAAAATGGTTTGGACTGAAATTATTCATTTGTTAAAATAAAGTTTTAAGGTGGAAACTATTCTTGAAATTAACTAAAAATTATATAATAATATATTTTTGACAATTCCCACAATAATACATATACTAATAACAAAAACACTATTTATATTATTATCAATAAAATACTAATACCCATATCATAAGTATACTAAAAAAATTCTTTATTATATACAATTGATAATAATAATAATAATAATAATAATAATAATAATAATAATAATACTAATACTAATACTAATACTACTACTAATAATAATAATACTAATATTAACATTAATATTAATATTAATAACCTTAATATAACTATGCTCTTTTCTCCCCCAAACAGAAATCAGTGAGAGAGAGAGGAAGAGAGTGGCGAGAAAGGGGAAAGGGTCGGTGGGGGACTCTCCGGAAGGAGAGACGGCGCGCGGGGGTTGAGCGCCGGCGATGGCGGGGTGGCGACGCTCGACGGAGGTGCGCCTACCAGCGGTGGCGCTGGAGCTGATGATGTGGGACAGAGGGGCGCCGGGGGATGCGCTGCCCTGGAGACCGCGGTAGCCCGCTGCGGTCGACGCCGTCGAAGGAACGCACGCCGGTGGGGAGTTGAGGTTGGGGTGGCACCACGATCCGGTAAGGGGAGTCGTAGTGCTTGCGGAGGCGCTTGCGGAGGCGCTCGCCAAGTTAGGTGCGGCCAGGCGAAGACGAGCGGACGGAGTTCGAGAGGGGACAGAGCTCTCGGCGCGGCCGATCTGATTGGGGAGAGGAGCTCGGTGCACCGTGCACGGCGGCTCCGGCGCTCGATGGTGAAGGTGGTGAGTGGTTTTATAATTTTGGTCTTTTGGGTGGTGATGATGGTGGTGGGACTAGGGTTCAGATGGCGTGAGCTCTGGCCGAGCGGGTTACTGGTGTTCGTGACAAATTTTAGGGATTTGGATGGAAGAGGCGATAATGGTGGTGGTAATGGTGAGATATTGCGTGGGTGGTGGCGAGCAGAGCTTGGCCGGGAAGTCGAGGGGGCTGGGAGGAGGCGGTTGTGGCGGTGGCCGCGGTGGTGGCATTGGATGTTGTTAGGGATTTGATTGCGGTGATCTGTGGATGGCCAGGGGAATATTATCCGGAGGCCCTCGATGGCGTTGGAGGAGTTGGTTGCTGCGTCGTTGGCAGGAATGTCGGATGGCTGCGTTGTGAGGGATGGACTGGTGGTGATGGTTTTGCTTGGGGGCAAGGCGGGTTGTTTGCCAAGACGGCGGGAGTGAAGGTGTTCTGTGATCGTTGCTGTCGTGTCCGGGGTGTGTCCCGACACGAGGTGGATGGAGTCTGTACACGTGTCCTGCGAGACACGGAACGGGTCGGTGTCCGGGGTTGTCGGACACGGTAGAGATAATTATATTTGTACTGGGGAAAATATAGTGGATGGGAGGCACGAAAACGATGCACAATGGGGTAGAAATTTGCTGTTATGGAGTTCATGGAAAAAGATGGCAAGTACCTCTCCTTTTATAGGAGGTAGGAATCCCATTAGGATAAAGACTATGATAGTTTAAACGCCCATAAGGTAATTTCATAATTAAATTTAAATTAATTTAAACTCATTTTAAACTATCTTGAATTTAAAGCTATTCAAAATAAGTCAATAAAAATAATCCTTTCAAATATACTTTATCATATTTAATAAAATTTAAACTAAAACACTATTTTAAAATACTTTTTCGAATAATAAAATATTAATATTAAATAAATTTTGAAAATAGAATTATATAAAAAATCTAAATTTATGTACCTTGTATACAATGAATATTTGCATAAAACCTCATTTTCAAAATTACTATTTATATAACCTTTCATGATGTAAAATAAAGAATTAAAAATTTTAATATGACGCATTTTACGAAATAAAAATATTTATTATTTATTATTTGAAAAATCATGCTTCTAAAAAAAATATTTTTACAAAAATATCTACCTCGCACATATTCGCACTCGACGAGCCATACGAAAATACGAGCTCATACGCGACGTTCTGTACGACAAGTTCGTATGCGACGTACATTACGACTATGTGACGTACAAAATGCAAAATAAGAAATTAATACCAAATTTATTAAAAAATCATAGTAGAAATTTAGGGGGTTTACATGCATAGCAGGTACTACCACCCCATCTACTACCTATACCCTAATACTGATAACTAGATCCCCTGCTACCCCTCCCTCTACTGCTAACTAACATCATCTGCTACCTGCACAGGCTGATCACTCTCGTCCTGTCAGTTAGTGCATTATATACATAACACACATGTATATGTATTTATATAAGGCATGACACCAATACACCACCATACCTGTAACCCTACTGCTACTGTTGCTTCCCTGACTGATACTCTCCTCACCTATTCCTAACTGATACTCTCTTTCTCTCCTTACCTACAACAACCCCTTACTATCATTCCCCCAAACTCCTAACTGCTAAGGGGCCTCCCCTACACCCCCGCTCTATTCATGGCCATGCTTCCAAGGGCACTGGCCAATAGGCCCTCTGCCAAGTGCCATATTGGCCTGTACGGAGTGCCAATGCCACATTGGCCTACCTGCAGGGACATACAATCTCACTCCTCTTGACACTAACACCATACCACTTCTTCACATACAATGCTCACTGTCACATGGACAGTGCACACTAAATCCCCACGTCTTTACACATGACTCACTCATGAACCCACACTTGACACACACAAATAACACCACTGTCAACTTGACAGTAGCCTACTTGACAGTAGCTTACTTGACAGTTCCCCTAAATTCTTGTTTATGGTATATATGTATATATATAGGACACACACACACACACACACACACACACACACACACACACACACACACATATGTGTGTGTGTGTGTGTGTGTGTCCATTTCTTTGGGCCCCCAGCACCGGACCGTGGCCGTCCCGCAACCACCCAGCCGTCCGTGCTCGGGAGGGGGCTCGAACTTGAGACCTCCCCCAAGTGAGCCCCCTCTCCTAACCACATAAGCTAGGAGGTGTATATATATATATATATATATATATATATATATATATATATATATATATATATATATATATATATATATATATATATAAAGTGAGAGAGAGGAAGAGAGACAAATACAAATTTATATATACTTATATATGACACCTATATATATGTATTTAGAGATACACATGATTAGTGAGCCACTAGACTAGTGTCAAGGTATTATGAGAAATAGAGTATGTGCACTATATGTGTTGGAGTCAAAAACCCCAAATTGGTCCCGTGTCCTAGTACAACATGACACAACCTATTAGTATCCATTTGTGGATACTATACTAGCCTCATACACTATTTTTATGTCCATTTAGCCTATAAAATAATATGACAAACACTTGGTGTGCCATCCTCGTATTTCTTTCAAAAGTGACACAAAATTCATTGTAACTTCTACCAAAATGATGGTTAGAGCCTTACTCTCCCCCCTATGGGTACCCCTAGTCCATGGGTGAGTTTCTTATAGTGTCATACATGAAAATAGTATCTAAACTAGGAGAAATGACAAGTGTTTTACCTATTGGGAGATGGATTCCCAATGAAACTCTCAAAGAGTGTTCAATTGTCAAGTAGGACACAATCCACCGAGCTTTTGGACTCCTCTTCTTGTGCTCCTTGGTCTCCAAGCTCCAAGCCTTCTAAGATAAAGAATGGGTAAAATTTTGGGAGAGTTTGGAAGGTTTTTTTGTGGAGGAATGAGTGGGAAATGGAGAGGTTTTGTGGACGCTCTAAACTAGGGTTTTTATCTCAAAATGAAATGAGGAAGAATGAGCTTTCTCTTCATTTATGACCAGCCATATAGGGAACCATAGAAGCTCATGAAAAATGTCCATAATGCCCTCAACTTGTCATGAAGAGTTTAAGTTAATGTAGGAGAGTTTATAGCCTAAGTTGGTAGTTAGTTCTAATCCTTATTCATGACTCAATATGACTCAAATGAATCTCGACGTGGCTAACCGAAAATGTAGGTTCAAGTGTCATGAAAAGTCTACTTGGGTCCTTCTAGGTTTACTAACAACTAGTCTAACTAGTAGCTAACAATTAGCAAGTAACAAAATCATATATTTAATTATATGCAATGATACCAATCATGGAATAATAAAATAAAAATACAATTATTGCAATTAATATGAAATATATTTTTTTAAATTGGTATAAGATAGGTAAAGACAAAAATATTCCTATTCTGAAAATGTGGTAGTACTATTTAACTCATGAATAAAAGAAAAATGAATAAGCTGGTTGAGTGAGATATTAAGATGAGGGTTAATTAGGGGATAGCTAACTAAAAGGGATTTATTTATTAGTATATCAAAGAGGTTCATGGTTGGGGAGTAGCTTTAATGAAGAATAAAAATCAATAATAAATTAGGCAAATTGATTTTGATAGCTTGAGTCGGTTGTTGTATCTTCAGCTACATTGTTGGATTGTATTCTTACGTCTTCATCATCATTGTCACTAGGTGGCTGACTGTTGAGCTCATCGAAAGTAACATTAATTGATTCTTCAACAATCATAAACCGTTTATTAAAAACTCGAAAACCCTTACTCTTAGCAGCATAACCAAAAATATATTCATCTGCTTTAGAGTCGAACTTACCCCTTTAATTTTTTTAATGGGTGGGGGATTACAGATCTGAAGGATCTAAAATAATAAAAGTTATACGTAATGTTCAAGAATGATTGCATGATCCTACAAAGTTTGCGTGATGATAATGTGTTGTCGTTAATATTCTACTATAGAATTCTTAGGAAATTTCTAAAAGAAAGATTCATGAGAGAGAGAGAGAGAAATGTTTATTTATATGAATGTATGTAACCCTTAAAAAGATTTCCTGATCATATATATAATATAGCTTGATTGTGTAAAACATATTACAACATGTTCTTAATAGGTCTCTACGAGTTAGAAATATATTGGTTTAGTTAGTACAATCATAGACAATTAGTTATAACTAACTTCAACACTAATTACTATAAATATAATCTTAATTTTTTGATATTCAGCTTCTATTGGCCCTTAATAGGAAATCAAGTAGTTGTGCGTGGAACCTAGCTTTCTCATCCTGATTACTATAGACGTTTATTCCACAACAATTATAACACCCAGTTTTCCAGATGAGGGTAATTTTGAAATTTTGTAATTATAATTATTAATTATTGATATTTGATTCACATTATGATTTTTAGTAATTTTTAATAATTTTTAAACTATTTAAAAACTGGTTTAAGTCATGACTTGTGATTTTGATGTGCTGCTAGTGAAACCTGAGAGACTGCATGACCTAGAGCCTAACCATGTCATTAGGATGTTTAATTATCATTTTTAGCCTAGGGGTAAATTGTTCATTTTAACTTATTTGAATTATTTGGTGATTTATTGAATTGGTGAATTCTAGTTGACCATGACTTGTTGAGACCTAGTGAACTAGCTTAGAAGCTAACCCTAGCCATGGTGACCCTAGTCTAACTTGAGTTAACCTATTTTAGTCATTAGAGAACAGTTTTAGAATGAGGGGATTTGGTTTAGTGAATTTAAGTCATGGCTTGTGATTTCATGAAATGACTTATGGCTTAATGATTTGATTGATCATGACTTAAGCCCATGAGCCATTTAGTGAACCCTAATCCTAATTTTTGAGCTTATGACCAGCCACCTAGGGATTCCTACCCTATTTAAACACTTATTCATTAGTGCTTGCCTCTTTTTATCATTCCAACACTTGGAGAAAAGAAAGGTAATTTTCCTCCTTCCAAAAATTCCCATTTATTCATTTGATCTCCTTTTTCATCCTAGTCTTTTGCATTAGGTTCTAATTTTTGTATATTTATTATTTCTGGAGGTAAATCTCAGTTTTGGGTTCATTTGGAGAATTTTGGCCATCAAGAGGAACACCCCCCATTTGGAGCTTTCCATGCAATTTGCACTCACAGGTAACCACCCTCAAATTGTGTTTTAATCTCGATTTTATTGCATGATGGCTTAGGAATAGGTGTCCCCAAACTTCTGTAGAAATTTCGTGTCATTTGCATTAGGTTTCGTGTCCGTATTGGACACGTATCGAACCTATAGGCTAGGTGTTCGACGAAATGCCCGAACCGTTTCGATTTGCAAATTTTGCAAATCTATTTGAATAGAATCCTAGATCTATGGGTTGCTTATTGATTTCTGTGTTTTCTTCCTGATTTTCGAGTCGTGTCGTGTCCACACGAGGACACGAACACGCTGTCCGTGCACTGTGCACTGTGTCCTGCATCACGAGGTCTATTTCTCCCAACACAGGACACGTGGACACACCAAATTTTGTGTGAGTGTTGGGGCAGTAACTGCCACCATGCTTCCAAAATTTTGGAGCATCTCGTTTTGTGTGCGAGGAGAAATCCTCCCCGTACTGGTCGCATGGGACACGCACGAGCTGTCGATTACGCGTGCAAACGCACACTGATACGCGGTTCGACACGACACCACGAGTTTCATGGACACGGCACAGGCAGTGGGACACGCTCCCCTATCCCTGGCGAGTGTCTGGACACGAGCACGACGTGTCACGTGTCGTGTGTCATGCACACGACTCTGTGACACGCCTGCACGACACTTGGTGTGCTCGTGTGTGTCTGTGTGTGCTCGAGGTGTCTGGACACTTCGTGTCTGATTGTTTGGACACGAAACCACATGTTACACACGTATGGATGTGCTAGATTAATTAACAACCTTCAATTTAGTATATTAACACGATTTGAGTTCGAAATTTACATTTTCTAAATATCACTGATACTATGTGTTCTATTCGAAAACTCTGAGACTAATTTCTATATTAGACTGAATTTTGATGTTTTTATTCCCATAATAATTCACGTATACATGTAATAGTTTACTGGAATGTTGGTTTATGGCTCGTGACTGGGAATTAGAATTTCGAATGGAGTATGGTTGAATGAATTGATATGTAGACTGTGAACTGATACATTCCTGGAACTGTTGGGTTCTGAATTCTCATTCCTCCTTGAAGACTGATTTACTGAGCTAAATTTCATATCAATCACATGTATATTAGTTGATTTTGAATTGTGTTAAGTTTGGATTTTGAATATGGATAGGTTGTTAAGTGGGAAACTGTTATGCAGTCCCCAAATTCTCATTCTCTGATTTGTTTAAGCATATTACACTGAATTCTGGGTTCTTTCACTGTCAATTTCCTGAACTGAACATTCCTATTTTATGAGTGATTTAAAAACTAATTTCAAAGATTAATTTACATGTTTTACAGCTGAATATGTATTGGGAATTTGGGATTTCAGTTTTGGGTTTTGAATGATTTCGATTTGGTTGAGATTTATACTCGGTTTTCCCTGAACATGTGGATGTTCATTGGTTCGATTTAGCCAATGCATTTTCCTTGAATGGTTTGTAAACATTTAAATTCAGTTGATTCATTTGGTGTACACCCAATCCTAGTTTTTTTTTCCTGATACAATATAGATGGACACTGGTTTGAGCTCACAGGAACCTATGACTGTACACACAAATTCACACACACACACACACACACACACACACACACACACACACACACACACACTGTTTTGATACAATGTCAAAATCTGAGATTGGATTAATTCCTAAGTGTTGTTGAGTTTATGTTTTGTGTTAAGGATTTGATTTCGAAATATGTTGGGATTGAATGCATTGAATGCATTGAACTTGGGTTCCTGAGATTATCCAATTTCCTGAGATTTGTTTCCTGTCAACTAATACCACTCTACCCACACACACACACACATTTGTCTGAACACATTTGTCTGATACTCAAGGTCGAGCTTACACACATGTTAGTTTCAGGTGACACACACACATCCTATTTAAAACACACTGTTTTCCTATCTACTGGAAAACAGAGAACCTATTTGGCATTGACACAAGTGCATGATTCAGTCACACATACTTACAGTTCAGACCATTTCTCTTGTGTGTATTAATCTATATATATACCAGATGAATATTGTATATATATATATGTATCAGACTTGTGTATTGGGTTTATGATTTTGCTTAAGCTGGGGTTAACTCAGTTTTGAGAGCATAGGCTAAGAGCTCAGTTTTTCTGAGAGAGAGCTGTAGGCATAGCAGTACTTGCTTGCATTGGGTTGGCCTTGTGTGGTTATAGTTCTCTATTTACCATGTTAAAATCCTTCTCTTTTAGTTCCTTGTGGGCTTTAGTCTCAGTTTGGGGAATATAGGTAATTGAACTTGAGTTGTTATCAATATGCCAATATATGCTATAGGGTTATAAGTAGATGTATAATTAGCATAGATACATCTATGTAACACATGTATTTAATTTGTAGACCTACAAATGGGATGCATGTGTTATAGTACATGTATAGTGAGGTAAGGGTAGCATGGTACTCGTAGAAGTTTAAGGTTGAGATTAGTATAGGTTGAACTTGTTTGATACCTTCTAGCCTAAAACCTGGTCAAATTGGAAAACCCTAGATTAGAAAGTTGACTAGAGTGTTGACCAATAGTTGACTTTGACCTAGATTGGCCCAGAAATTATGTAGTTGCATTGTAGCTTTCATTTACCTTGTTTTAAAACACAATATAACATGTACTGTTCTATTTAGGACACTGTGACTCCGGTGCAGACATCTGACATTACACTACTCTTTTCAGAGTATCAGGCGAGTACATTCTCTGATAGTTCTCTCATTTATTTGCCAGTTACTGTATTTCAGTTCTATTTAGTTTTATGTGATTCTTTGATACCACACGTATGGATATTTCTGGATTCATGTATGCGATACACTCACCATATTATCTGGCCTCTATTACTAGAATTACTGGAATCATTCCGGAATCTATTTCTGGAATCATCATATTTTGGTTGGACTCATCTCGATTCTCGTGTCGAATTCTGGATTCATTTGTATTGTGGGACAGGGAAATATTGAGTAAGATATGTAGACATACCCCAAATCTGGAATCTCCAACTGGAATCTACTGGAAGCATAGCCATCTCTCGCCTGATCAGTGAGAGGTGTGCCTGATTACCTACAGCCGTTTACATGTCGATCTCGGTATTTTAAAATACACTGTTAGAGTATAGCTGGTCTCACTTGGATTCTTGATCACTACCTAGAATCATCTTGTACTGGATTCATCTCGTATTAGATTCATCTCGTACTGGATTTATAGTAGTTTACACTTATTTTACATTACTGCTTGGACTTATCATGTTACTTTAGTTCAGCTAGATTTATTTACAGTCGTCATTGCCATCATTCTTCTCTTGTTTAGTTACTTTACCTTCCTTGTATCTTACTATTTCTCTATGCCATCACCTAAATATAAACTGCCATATTCATCAATAAAACTGTCTATAACTGCTTTATAGTTCCCTGTCATTTACTTGGATTTTCTTGATGAGTTGTACTCATTCCTGTCCTGACTGGACCTGTTGTAAATTTTACAGATGATTGCCCCGAGGACACATGCCCTACATATTACTGTGGAGATGGCTTAGCTACCTATGGCCCCGACACTCAGGAGTGATCTGGAGTTTAGCTAATTGTCATATTTTAGCTTTCATGTTTTAGAACTGGAGCTGTATATAGTTGAGATTTGTAGTTGAGTTTTGTAGTTGAGATTTTCTAAGATTATATTATTAGTTGTTGGTTTTAGTCTGTTATTAGTCTTATTTTAATCTTCTGTGATATCTTATCGTTCTTAGACTGTGATTGAGATTCATTATATCTATACTTGTCCTCCGTTCGGAGTTGAGATTTGACAAGTACATTATATAATTGCATGAGTTGTTGATTAGATAGTAACCTAGAACAGCGTTCTACCGCCGACACTGCGGCGTAGGCTGGGCGTTGTTACGCACTCGTACCCTCACAGTGGGTGCGGATCGTAACAACAATGTGATCCATTTTATAATCATCATGGTTATGAAGACAATTTTGTACTTTCTCAAATAGTTAACTTTTCGTTTCTTTACTCTATAAATAGTTATGTTGTATTCCGATTTTGAAATGTGAGGATAATCAACATAGGATGGAGTTGTAGAAGGTTACTATCATTGTTAACCAATAGTGAAATTTGTGCCTAATGGTGTAAACATGAAATAGATGAATCTCGTTCTTTGTGATTTCTTCTTTTTAAATCGAGGTGTTAGAATTTTCGCGTATAAATGTTGACACCTTATTATGTATGATTCAACAACGAGGAAGGCTAAATCTACAAATCAAAAATATTTAAATCCAGCCTGAAACATAGAATTAAAACTAGATATTGTTTTACAACAACAAAAAAAATCGAGGGAAGTGCTTTGAGCAACACGTGTCAGCTTGGGAATCTAGCTTATAACCGAGCATTTATCTCTTTGCAAGTTTGTTTTCACAATCCTTTCTTGCCTTGAATGACTATCATGTGTTCTATGTCTCCTTCATTTGAGTTAAAAGGGGTAGTTATTCCCTTTTAAGTGAGGATTGTCTTTTTTTAATCCTTTTCTTCGAATATCTCAACCATTTGTCGATCATAGTTGACCATTTTTTGCGTCACAATGGAATCATGTCTCCTTTTGATATGTGACACGTCTCACCTTCACCAAATTTATATATATTGTTGTTTGATTCAAACGTCAATTTAACCATATTTCTCTTTCATATGTCTTCCACGATTATAGTACATCTAAAAAAGAATGATATAAATTGCTGAAGGATTTGAGAAACGTAAGATAAAAATTATCGTGTATCTCAGAGGGAAGATAGGATTGAGCTAAGAAGGCTAAGAATGTCATTTTCTCTATTAAGTTGTTGGAATCCAGTATAATTTCAGGTGGGACCTGTGAAAATTAAAGGACGTCCAATCTAGAAGTGTATTCTGAGTTGATTTGGAATCCAAGACAAGTCAAAATTTTTAATTTTTTAGGATTTGCTCGACTTGTGTTAAAGGGAACTTTTAAGGAGAGGTTTAAGAATTTTTACTATCAACCCGAGAGTCCTTGGGCTTCTAGGGTTTTTCCACTTCAAAAAAGAAAAGCTTTTGAAAGAGGGTTTTCTTTTCCATCATGGTTCGAAATCGTACTGTCCTATCGGTGGAGGAAACTATTAGTACGTGAGTGATTCTTTGTAAGGTTGGAATTTTTTTAAGGTCTATATTATTATAAGTTTGCTTTGTCATGAGAAGCGTAAGCGACATAATTTTTGTAAGGGAGTTAAATATGTCATTGTAATTTACCGTCTTTGTTAATAGAAGTTTGGGACTTATCCATTGGCCCTAGCCACAATAAATCGTGTGCATACTTATCTTATAGCATGTTGGGGTTCGCACATTTTGATAAATAAATTGCTTAATATATTTTTGGATGATTTCTTTTCTTATTAGATGATTTTTATTTGTGTTATGCATTTCGTAAAAATAGCAAAATGTTTTTTTTTTCCCCTTGCCTTTTACTTTTTCATCCATACTCAACTGCCGACCGCCTTACCTACATTTTTTTATTGCGGATATCAGAGAATGGAACCCACAAGTGAGCTCAATTAAGATTTGGGAGATCATGTTGAATATAGAAAGGTTACAAAATTTTGGCAGCGTGCTTGCATGGACTCAACAAGTCACAAATAGGTCCAACAGCATGTGATGTGATGTTGAATTAATCCACCGTCACTGACCGCTAGCATTCCTTGAAAGAATGATACAAGTAGGGCCACCAATGGTAGGGTCTAGTGAGTCAGGAAAATAATATGAAAATTTAAGAAAACCTTTTGTCACATTAAAATTACTGCAACACTCACGTTATAAACACAAAAATTAATTCTTAATTTTCTTCCTTTGGAGTTGCATTCTGTCCATCTAATAATAGGATTTTTGTCCAGGTAGGGTTGAGCAGTATTCGATTATGGACCAAAAATTGAACTGTTAAAAAAAAATCAATTTTTTAATATACCGAACAAACCGAAAATCAAACTGATTTAACTCGATTCGGTTTGATTCGATTATGGATTATTTCAGTTCAATTTCGGTTTTACTTATTCAATTTTCAGTCAAATTCAATTTTCAGTTATGCGGTTCGGTTTGAACCGAATTAACCGAATGCTCGTCCCTAAGTCCAGATCCTCTTAGGTAGAATCCCTGCTTTTTGCTTGCATCCACGACAAGAATACATTAAAACCTCAACATTCCTATATCTATTTTAGATCTTCATATGGAGTTGCGCGGGTTAAGCCTACCCATCAAGATCAAGTCTGACTCTGGGTGGGATTCGACTAAAGCTAGTGCCCAGGTCCAACATAAGGACCAGATTCTCCGACAAGTGAGCAAGAGCTAGACAGATGAGAGATCCAACCTTAGCCTTTTTTGGATAAGTAGTCCATCAAAAAAATATTTCGTAACCAGTGATAAAATAGTAAATAGTGAATCACTTGAACTTATACAAAAAGAAGATACAAGCATCACATCACATGGACAGTTCTTCTCCAATTTCAATATATATAATTCTTGTTCCATAAGAAGATCACACAAAAGGAGAGAATGTGCACAAGATGACAATTCTCCCCAATTTTGCAAATTTTTAATTCATTCAAAGATGTGAACAAGTGATCTGTCCAGTGCAACTAACATCATTTATTATTTTTACGAACATCATCATCTCGTCAAGGAATGCTGCAAAAATTAATACAAAATCTCTTGTCAGTGACAAACCTACGGTTGAATGAGAATGTCTATATTTCCTTTATGAATTGGCAGACAGAGTCTTTAAGAACGGATCGCCACTATCTTAACTCAGTTGAGTATATCATCTTTTACTCTAGCAAACTTAGCTCACGAGTCTGTCAAGAGTGATTCCTCAACATACTTAATATATAAGAACTCATTTAGAAAATTATGACCCCGTTTGGTTCACTGTAATGTAATTATAATCGTAATGTAATCAAACCTAGAAAATTGGAATCTAGGTTTTCGAACTCATTTAGAAAACCTAGATTCGAATCTAGGTCTGTCATTTATTGGAAAATGAGCAGCGTATATTATTCCTCAACATTCCAATTTTCCAATAATCGTAATCGTAATCGTAATGTAATATATAAGAACTCATTTAGAAAACCTAGATTCGAACTCATTTTGAGTTAAGAGTGTCTCATAGTACATTCTTATTCTATTCTTGATATGTCCAATTTTGTGTCCCTATAATCTTTGAATTCTAGACCGTCGTCTAGCCTGTCCTAGATCTGGACTGTCCCTAAACCATAATAATAACCTTAAGTAACTTGACAAGACTTGACAAGAACTTCCGTAACGCAGACTACATCCTAATCAAAATCCTAAATGGATTAACTTTGAAATGAGAATATCAGAAGATTGGAGTAGGAAAACGTATGGATACATGGATGATTCAATAAGATGATAAATGGATGAGTTATTCTCAAGTCAGAGCTTGTTTGCAAGTTAAAAGTTCAGTGCATTGTACCAACATAGAGCAAGTGGAGCTTGTTCAAGAACTAACGAGTCAACTTCATTTTTTATGTTCAAGCTAGGCCCATTATTCAACTCAAGCTTGCGAGCTTTTCTATGTGCTCATTTGCAATCTTACCGTTTTTTTTTTTGACTAGCGAACAAGTATCAAACATCCACCAAGATGAGTCTGAGTCATGCTCAAAGTGGACATACAAGTTACGACTGCATTACGGAATTGATTGTTATTGAAACACAACAATTAGTTCATAAAATTCTTGAACTCCACCCCCACCCGTCGTGTACAAAATATGAACTCTTATTCCGCAACTTTATTTGCGACAATTAAAGCCGCATAAAACTCATTATTTATAGGGAAGATTTATGAAATGCCCAAAAACTAAAAAAGTTTTATATAAAACCCACCGCTAAAAAAACTTTCATCGCGTGCCCAGAATTAGAAAAACTTATCCAAAGCGGGTTCCAAATGACCCTTTTGCCCTTCCTTTTAATTTATTGGAAACACCCACAAAACTGCTCTTAAAAAAACGTTTTAATACTCCATCTTCTTCCATACGCTGCTCACTTTCGAATCTAGGTTTTCTCCTCAAAAATCTTCAAAAACTCGTCGAAAAATTTCGGAAAGACCGGGACGAACGACAAAAGTGCTAAAACGGAGGTCCAAACATCATTTTTTTGCGAATCTAAAATTTCGGAAGGCCGTCTAACTGTGAAGCTGTTACTTTCAGTCTCCTCGACGATACGCTCATTTTGCGACAAACGGGACCTCGTTTCGACCTCCCAGTCAAAAGTTATGGCCCTCCAAAGTTTCAGCTAACCATAAAATGCAGGAGAATGGCATTCTCCGTCTTAATTTACACGGAGAATGACCATTCTCCGTCTTAATTAGGACGGAGAATGACATTCTCCGTCTTAATTTACACGGAGAATGGTCATTCCAGTGTTAAAACGCAGGAGAATGACCATTCTCCGTGTTAGAAACACGGAGAATGCCATTCTCCGTGTTAAATGAAACGGAGAATGTCATTCTCCGTGTTAAATAAAACGGAGAATGACATTTTCCGTCCTAATTAAGACGGAGAATGGCCATTCTCCGTGCTAAATTAAACGGAGAATGACCATTCTCCGTCTTAATTAGGACGGAGAATGCCATTCTCCGTGTAATTTATCACGGAGAATGGTCATTCTAGTGTTAAAACGCAGGAGAATGACCATTCTCCGTGTTAGAAACACGGAGAATGCCATTCTCCGTGTTAATTAGGACGGAGAATGTCATTCTCCGTCTTAAATAAAACGGAGAATGCCATTCTCCGTCCTAATTAAGACGGAGAATGACATTCTCGGTCCTAATTAAGACGGAAACGGAGAATGTCATTCTCCGTGTTAATTAGGACGGAGAATGGCATTCTCCGTCTTAAATAAGACGGAGAATGGCATTCTCCGTCCTAATTAAGACGGAGAATGCCATTCTCCGTCCTAATTAAGACGAAAAATGGTCATTTCCAGTGTTAAAACGTGTAATTTAGTTTTTTCAGGAATAAAGAGTTTCGTTCTTCTTTCAAAGCGATGATAATTCTTATGGAAAAGAAGAAGAAAGATCTTCTCTCCACAATTGAAGATCTGAGTTCAAATGTCTCCACGATGAAGATGATGATGATGGTGATGATGATGACGAGCGATGATCTGAGTTCGACTGAAGAAAAATACACCGAACTACGAACGATCTTTGCGATCTCTGCTGAATATGAGAGCAATGGAATTCAGATTTCCCGTGAAGAAAAAGAAGACGAAAATCGCAATCCAGATCTGAGTTTTTTGAATTCAAATACATATAGATGACCAATTCGCGCGGAGGGGTAGTTTCGGTATTATAAAAATAGCAGTTTCTAGCGGATGGCATCTAAAAGGGAATCTTGGAATATTTAACGTGAAAATACTTAATTCTGGGTATTTCATAAAACTTATCCAGCGGGTGGGCATTTTATAAAAGCCCACCCCGAAATTGGGTTTCTCAGCAATTTCCAGTTATTTATATAGCTATTAAGTTAAATAATTTAAGTCTTAACTGTGTAATTTAATTCTATACTGTATTGTTCGAACTACAACGAGATGAACATGTAGAGAGAGAGAGAGAGAGAGTACTTGTTGCAGTCGGTGTCGGGTTCCAGTGTGAAGCCGAGGGATATGCCGCAGAGTCCCGGTAGGCGGTTGACGGTGGTAACATTGGAGTGGAAGGCGGCGACGAGGGTCACGAGGCAGCGGCAGGCGGATCTACGATTGTCGATGCAACCAGACGCAATGTTGTTGAGGCTCGTAAGTCCGTCGCAGCACGGGGAAGTCATGTCTGGATCTGGCGTGCCGGAAATAACGAAGGTAGAGCAGCTCGACACGAGCGAGTTCACCATGCTGCAGCCGATGGATCCCAGCGCCAGCGCCGCCATAGATGATAACAGCACAGCTGCCATAGTTGCAGCAGCAATCCATGACCTATTTTTCCCAGCGACCTCCATCTCTTCCCTAACCGTGCTGAACTACTGTTGGTATTTAAACGAGGCTAAGATTGTTGTGTCACAATTAAGTTGTGGATATGGCACACTTTCATGTAAGATGAATGGACTACCAATACAAGACCAGGTCCCATAACAAGTGCAGGTCAAGCTATGATATGTACACAATAGGGAATGGATCCAGCCAATGTAGATTTCTATGCAGCGTGCAGTAGGAGGTTAGAATTTAGTTTTGGCAACTCATGGCATGTACATATTCAGAGGTGGTATCAAACAGCTAAACATACATACAAATTCTGAGGTTCAGTCTTGACACTTTTAAGCGCTCAATTTTGGTGAAAGCAAACACAAGATGGAGAAGGCCAGCCACATAATTCATGTACAAAGCTCAGCCCTAGCTCGGAAAACAAAAATCCTAAAGTCATTCATGGGTTACTAATTATTAGAACTCATCAATGACAAACAAGCTGTTGAATTACATGCATCTCATCCCTTCATTATTTTTAAGAACCTAAACAAAACAAAAAATCAAGGACCTAAATAAAAAAATTTATACACGTGTTATAACCATATTACAAGCTCTTATTGTGAGTTCATATTTGACTTTCTGCAGTCGAACTCTTCAGGAAAAAAAAATGTTTACTAAAATGGAGTCTGGATCTATTACGGTATCTGGAGATTCGGATCCAGCATTAGAAAAGATGAAACCCCAGCTCAAAAATTATGGGTTGCTTGGATGCTTGGAGGTGGTATTGGAATTGTGCAAAAGGGACGAGGAAATGGAGTTCAAATGGAGCTTCACAAAAATCCAATAAATATTGGAGTTTCAACTCCAGTGCCGATGGTGTTTTGGAGTCACGAGTCCACAAAACCTTGGTTTCCTTTCCCAAACTCAATTCAAAAGGAGACCTCAAGGACTGACATGAAACTCTAGTAAGATTCAAAACCTAGCAAAAGAAAAGAAGAAAAAAACTACAATCCATCACCCTTTTCTAGGTAGTTTCCTTAACCCATAGGGAACCTTTCTCGGTGTCTCCCTCCCCTGTATGTAGTCTCTCTCTCTCTCTCTATGCTAACGTAAGCACCATTTTTGAAAATAATAAAGTAATAGTACACATGCTAGAGAGGATGAATCAAACAGTTACAGCAAATTGACCACATGAATACCCACATGACCCATCTATCTATCTATATTCACAAACGAGCCTCAAAAATCACATGGGTACATATTTTTTTTCCATCTAAAGCGCCTCCTACACCTTGCTATAGTAAAAGTACAAAGGATCAAACCACACATTCCAACACAATATCTGAGGATGTGTGCACCCAAAAACTTACTGTACAAGAAAACGAAGAAAACAGATCATTCCAGTATACACCGAGAGTTGCTATACGATGAAACCCCACATAAACCATCTCCAATGCCATGATTCATAACCGTACACCGTAAACAAAATACAACAGGAGTACTGCGACAGGTCCCACTTGACCAAGATAATTACCTGAGAAGGATTAATGAAAAGGGAGACTTTGGTCAGTGCCACAAAACCTGTAGCTAAGGTGAGAATTCAAGAGTGTACAAGCTAATGAAAGTTACAAAATACAGAATACAAGGTCCAAAGGCTCAACTCAGAATACATCTTTTTCAATGTTTTTTTTTATGTAATCTTATATGCATTTTATGCCAATAATATCTTACGATGCACCACAAATATATGCACACTTCAAAAAATTGTCTGAATTGACTTTCCAACAATGAGCTACTGGATTGTCGCTTAAAAGATTATTAAAGGTCAAAATAATAATTAGTTTTGACAATGCTAAGAATCTAAGGTCGTTAGCTTTTAGGACCGTCTGGTTGCACGAAAGTGTACGGAAAGTGTAAAAGTGGAAAAGTAGAATTTGCGTACGCATAAGTTTTGACTTTCAAAATGTTGTTTGGATGGTCGAATTGGAAGTGGAAAAAGAAGAAGTGTTGTTTGGATGGTTGAAAGTGGAGAAAAAAAGAGTTTGGTTGTTCGGATGGTTGTTGAAAGTGGGAAAAAAAATTTGGTTGCTTGTACGGTTGTTGAAAGTGGATTTTGCTTAACCCCAAATTTATTTTCTAACAAACAAATAATTGTCATTTAAACATAAATATTGCAATATAAATTTTATCAAATAATTATTGTTTATTTTAATTGACATATAATTACTGAATGTAAATTTCCTAAAATGGAAACTAAAATTTTCTAAGCGAACAAAAATTGTATTCAAGACAAATTCCATTAACAAATATTGTAATAGTTATTCAAAATTTATTTGCTCTAAGATTTTGTTACATATTTTTTTTAGTTTACTCCAAAAGTTAATTTTACTCATAAAAATTTACTTTCCACTTCCGTACAACCAAACGCCCGAACTCCCCTTTTTCCTCCCCACTCTATCCAAATTTTCTTGGAGGTGATGAGTGACATTTTCTCAACTGATATGAAACTGCAAAGGGTCAAATAGGAAAAATCACTTTTCCACTCTTGCAACCAAATGTTCGAACCATTGAATTAAAAAGCGCGCCTAGGCGCAAGGCGCAACGATGCGCAGGGACAGCGCCTAGAAACAAGTCAGGCGCACCACCTTAAAAAAGCGCGCGCCTAGTGTAGAAAGGCGCAGGCTCCAGGCGCTCAACAAGGCGCGCCTAGGCGTAAATTTACTTTTATATATATATATATATATATATATATATATATATATATATATATTGGAAAAAAGGTGAATTTTATTCCAAATGAAAAGCCATAATCATACAACATACAGCCAGAGTGGGACTCCCACTCATCGCTCATCAATTCTCCATAGCATTTACATCAAACTCGATGTTATGGAGAATGCCAACTGGAGGGGTGACCAGCCCCTCAAAGATCCGACGGTTTCGCTCCCGCCATACATGCCAAACCGAAGCAGTTAGACGAACTCTGGCTGTTCGGAACCAGTCCTGCCCCCTACCCCTGCTATCTCGGATCACCGTGATGATGTCCCCAATAGATTTTTCGGAGGCGCACACTCCCATTACACGGCTCTGCTCCACCCAGATCTGCCATGCCAGAGTGCACTCGAAGAAGATATGCTTTATAGATTCAGGCTCCAAACCGCAAAGCACACACTTGGGATCCGGAACCGGCACTCCAAACGAACTCAGGCGATCTCTAGTCAAGAGGCGGCCCAGTAGCAGCTTGTAAACACACAACTGCATCTTCTTGGCCAGACCCTTGAACCAAACGAACTCGTAATCAGGACTCAGCGGGAAGGCTCGCCGGATGAGGTTGTAGCAGCTACGGAATTGGAACTCCCCAGTCCCTGTAGAAGCTCCAGTCGGCTCCCAAATCCACCGATCCGCAGGCAAAGACGGATCAATGACAGTAGACAAAATGCTCCCACCCAGCTCCTCAGTGAATCGATAAGAGTCCGGCCTCCACTCCCCATTACGTATGATGCGACTGCACGTCATACCACGCCTGTCCTCCTGATGAGTCGGGGCTCCTCTGATGTCCAACAGCGAACGCCGATCTATCCAAGGATCCCGCCAGAGGTCCGTACTCGACCCGTCCCTCATGACCCTCCGAATGGCAGACTTGAGCACCCCCCTGTGTCGCAGGACAGTCTTGAACGTGACTGAATGGTTGTTGTCAGTAGGACACGTCCAAAAATTGTCCTGCTTCACGTATCTGCTGTGCATCCAGTCCGCCCAGAGAGATCCCCCGCTGATGAATCTCCAGGCCAGCTTAAGCGCAGAAGCCTCTCTAACCTCCAGGAAAGGTCTAAGTCCCACTCCTCCCTCCTTCCTGGGCCGACAGAGCTGGTCCCAGGAGATCGCATGCATACCTCCCCTCCAAATGAAATCGGCACATAGCCGCTCCACCCGTCGGATAGTAGCCACAGATAGGAGGATGGACTGCAGCCAAAAATGGACCACAGCCGATATTACCGATCTGACCAGCTCAATGCGACCGCCAAATGACAGACCTGCTGCTTGCCACCCTTCAACTCTCCTCTGGACATACTCTACCAGACTATGGCAGTCCTGATCCCGCGCATAGTTGACAGTGAGAGGCACTCCTAAGTAGCGCACCGGAAGATCACTCCTCACGATACCCAACACATCAGCCCGCTCCTCCTTCCGGGTACACAGGAAGCTGAAGTAGACCCTACTCTTATCCCTGTTCATCTGGAGACCCGAAACGGACTTCAAATCTTCCATGATAATCGCAAGCGTCAGCAATCCCTCCGTCGAAGGCTGGATGAAAACTAGTAGATCATCCGCATATATAAGATGAGTAACTGGGGGGTCCATCCTCCGGAACAGAGGAACCAACCGTCCACGGTGCACTGCCAGATCCATCAAGCAAGTAAAGTATTCCATAACAAGCGTGAACAGGTAAGGGGACAGTGGGTCACCTTGCCGAAGCCCACGGTTGCTCTGGAAGTACCCATACGGAACACCCTGGATGAGAACAGAAAAAGTAGGGGATGTAATGCACTCCTGAATCAACGCGACCCAGTGCTCCGCGAATCCCATGGCGGTCATCAGATGACAGAGGAAGTCCCGATTGACCATGTCATACGCCTTCCTCAAATCCAGTTTAACACAAGCCTTCTCCCCTCCGGGTTTGCTAAATCCCCTCACCATCTCATGAGCCAGGAGGCTGTGCTCAGCGATCGACCTCCCCTTGATGAATGCAGCCTGATTCGGAGATACCAAGTCCTGCATGATCCCCTCCATCCGCCGGCACATAAGATGCGTAATTATCTTATAAAGATAATTACAACACGCAATAGGACGAAAATCCGCCAGTGCAGTCGCTCCCTCCTTCTTCGGCACCAAGGCCAGGAAAGTGTGATTCAGTTCCTTCAAGAGCTTCCCTTTGGTGAAGAATTCCTGAACCACCTCCACTACCTGATGCTTTAGAATGTCCCAATGGCGTTTGAAGAAATCACTGCTGAAGCCATCCGGACCAGGAGCCTTGTTGGGGTCCGCCCCCTTGACAATAGACTCCACCTCCTCCAAAGTAACAGGTGCTAGCAGGATGCTATTTCCAAATGGAGTCACCAATCTCTTCGTCACAACCTCTGGGAACACGGATAGGTAGTCAGTCTGGAAATATAACTCAGAGTAGTACCTGACAGCCTCGCCCTGGATCTCAGCCGACGTCCCTACCAGAGTGCCATCTGCATCAAGTAGCTGGGAGATGTGATTCATATTCTGTCTTACCCGGATCACATCATAGAAGAACTTGGAGCACCGGTCGCCATCCTTCAGCCAGGAACATTTGGCTCGCAGGGCCGAGCTAATCTCCTTCTGCAGCCTCAGGATGTTGACTTCTCCGATCAGTTCCTTCTCTCTGGCCGCCAGGTCCCCATTCAGCATGTCAACCTGCATATCCTGCTGTAAGGTCCGCAACTCCTCCTTGTCTTCTAAGGTGGACTTGGGCAGCCCCTTCACCCAACTCCTAAGGGCTCTCTTCGTGGCCTTGAGACGACGAACCAAACGGAATTGAGCCGTCCCCTCCTGACCACTAGTGAGCCCCTCACCGACAGCCTCTAGGTAGCCCTCCAAGAGATACCAACTGTTGTTGTACCTGAACGGGCGGGACTTCCCAAGAAACCGAATAGAAAAGCCAACCCTGATGGGGGAATGATCGCTCGTCCCAGCAGCTAGACCCTCAGCTGGAGTGGTGGGGAAGTGACGGAACCACTCCCCATTACCCAGGGCTCGATCAAGCTGACAAGCAACCCTATTATGAGTTGCTTTGTTGTGCCAAGTCCAGATGCAGCCTGAGCAAGACAATCTCCGAAGCCCCGCAAGCAGGAGGCATCTCTGGAAATCATATAGGATAGAATCAGGGACTGGACGGCCACCCAGCTTTTCCCCTTGGTGCAGAAGGGCATTGAAGTCCCCGATCAAGAGAAAAGGAAGGCACGACGAGTCAGCAACAGATGAGATACGGGAGATGTCGCTCTATAGGGACTCCCGTCGCCTTCTGTCATTGTGGCCATAGACAGCCCCCAGCAAGAACCGGAAGCCACCCTTGTTCACGAAGGAGATCGCAATCAGCTGCTCCGTCAGCAGGAGCAAGTCACCATCCCAACTTTTCAGGTTCCAGCGAACCCAAATCCTAGCCATGTCACAAAGAGCCAGGTTGTGCAATTGGGCCCAATGAGAAGGGGTCCGTCGAGTAAGAGTCTTCTCACCTTTGATCTTGGACTCTAAGATAACAGAATTATCACATCTCTCTCTGTGGAGCACCCCACAAATCTCTCTCCACCTCCCTAGCGAACACGCCCCCCTCACATTCCAGGCGATAATGGCCATTAATTAATGAGAGGTGGGGGCCCCCTGAGAAACTCCCGGAACGGCACCTGGGGAAGGTGCCGCATCCGTCGCTAAGAATCCTCATCCATCCCAGTCGGAGCCGTCGGTTGGGGAACGGCCTGAGATAGCACCAACGCCCAGGCAGGATTGTCAACACACACCGCCTCCTCTCTGTCTGTGGTACGTCCCTCCATCATGGAGAGGCCTTCACGCAGCAGGCCGACAGCACGTCTCTTCCTACAGTAAACCTGCCCTCCAGTCGATCCGCCCTCCCCTCGTGCCTCAGTCTCCGTCGCAACCATGCTTCTGGTAACTATACTACTCGGCCCCTGGCCAGTGGACACCACCCCACACGTTGGAGCAAGTTGAGTAGATACAACGAGGCTCAAACCGCCATCACTCCCCTGATTAGTAACCTCCCCCTCCACGACCTCCACTCCGCTTTCATCTCTGAAATCCATATCACAGGGGGCTTCGGGGACCTCATGAGGAGGAATACAAGGCTCCACCGGAGGGCCAGCCTCTAAGCAAGCACTGGCCAGATGTCCGAAACAGGAACAGCGTGAACAGGTAGACGAAACTCATTCATACTCCACCTTCTGGGTAAGCACCTCCCCAGAAGGGAGCTCATACTCCACCATCTTCGGGAGCTCCCCCCCTTCCCGAATCTCCACAAAAATCCCCGCGTACATCAACCGCGTCCGAAAGGTAGTAGCTTCATCTGCCTTGATCGGGGTGCCCACCAGACTTGCAAGTCGCATCAACAAGGGAATGCTCCAAAACCAAACCGGGAACTCGGGGAATCGAATCCATACTGGGATGGCATTTAGAACTTACCCTCTCGCATCGCAGCTCCGGGGTCCATTCCTTAAGAATGATCAGTCCGCCGTCGAACGTCCAGGGGCCGCCTTGGAGGATCCTAGCGACATCCTCCACCAGTCCGAACTTCACATAATAGAAGCCGTTCTCACGAGCATAGAACTCCATACTCCCCTTAGGCTTCCAGACACGCGTTGCATAGCCCCGGATCTGCCCGTAAAAAGGCTTGTTGCCCAAGACATACAGGACGAGGGTATTCTCCCAGTAAGCTGTCACCTGCTGGATCTCCTCCGCAGGAAACACAGCCCGAAAACCCCTCCCTACCTTGAGCGGCGGGACGTACTCCATCGATGTGGGGGATTTCGGCCCCACCGGTTTGCAGATCTCGGCCCAGGACCGTCCAGCAGGTCGTGGGGGCGTCCCAATAGGCCTTGGGACAATCACCGGGCGAGAAGTCCCAGGTCCCTGTACATCCAGATCCACTACCTTACTCTTCCCCTTTGCCGCCGCGGTCGCCTTAGGCCGCCAACCCACCGACCGCCCAGCAGACACCCCCGGACCCCGGCTAGGCCGAGACCCAGACCCGTTCTGACGATTTTCGGGATGACGATCCCGAACCTGACCCTGTCCGCCACCCGACTTCCCCCCGGTCTTCGCCACACGACGGCGCGTAACCGTCGTCCATCCACCTCCCTCTGTTTGACTCCCCAGAGATCCGGACCCTGCTCCGAATTCAAAGTTTGGATCCAAGGGAGTCCCGGAGTGGTGGACACCCAACCCCCTCCCCGTAGAGCCCGACCTCTCCCCCGGCCGCCTGGGAGGAACGTCGCCACCACAGGGGGATCCCCCCGGCCCCCCTCCTGTTCTCCCCCCCCCCCCCCCCCGGCCGCCTTGGGGGGAGCCGTCGTGCGCGCGCGCAGGGGGGGTCCGCCCGACCCACCGGATCTGGCTCCCGCCCTCCCCCAACGCCGGGAGGGGGGCCGCCCTTCGAGGCCAAGGCCCGCCCGCCGCCGGCCAAGGGGTCCGACGACCGTGGAGGCAGCCCACGGGGAAACCCTAGTTCGGGAACTCGATCGCCCGCTCCAGCCATCGTTTATATATATATATATATATATATATATATATATATATATATATATATATATATATTCCAACCTTCTATATACATGTTATATAGTTTATGGGCTTTATTGGAAAGTATAGAAATTATTGTCATTAATATTATTGTGGGTTTTAGATTGTTTTCTGAATTAGAATGTACTTCTATATTTAAATGCTTATATATATGTGGTTTGTATATTATATGTATATAGTTTGGGTTATTTATATCTAATGGGCTTATATATATATATAGAGAGAGAGAGAATAATTTTGTGCCTATAATTAGTGATATTTTCAAGGAATTTGGACTTCTATGTAGCTAAGTTTTTAAATGTAGATATTTTTACATATAAAGAAAAAAGTGCGCCTAGCTTTCAAAAGGCGCGCATTAAGCCTTGTGCCTAGCGCCTCAGGCTCCAGGAACCTTTGTGCCTTGGTGCGCCTTTCGCCTTTTAAAACTATGGTCCGAACTCGACCGCGTTCGGACTTTCGACAAAAAAATGGGCTAATTTCACTCACTTTCGGTAAACCAAGACACAGGAACAGCGACCGGTCATGTCAACCAAAAAACACACTTTCCTCTCATTGCAACCAAACAGGAAAACTCATTATATGGAAACTGTGGCGGAAAAAGAGTCAACAGTTTCACCCACTTTCGCCAACCAAACAGGCCTTTAACATTGTTTGCAGGGAAGGAACTGGTACTATATTTCTAAACAATCCAAACAATTTGCAGCTGTTTGCCACCGGAAATTCATATCTTAGAATTAAATGGCAGGAACTTGGAACTATATTTTGTACTAATACCAAAAAAAGTTGAGAGACATATTACTAATGTAGTGCATATGAATTCGTGCGATACACTAAGGGCACAACGAAATGGACATGCACCTATTTTGGTATATCCTAGTGTATCTTGGAGTGTTTGGATTGTGTCCGATGTGTCCCACACGACTCGACCCACATTGTTGGAGTGTCCGTGTTTCCTAGTACATAATGTATGTGCATAGTTAAATCAAATGCCTTCGACACAGTACCTTATGTTTATAAATGTACGCTCTCTTTTCTTATGTGCTTGTGAATTGCTAATTTATTTTATATAAATGACATCATACAATGGTATGGAAAACTAGAAAAAAGATCCATGGTACATATCTAGATTTGACAATTACAAAAGATCCTCTCTAGTCACACTTAGACAACTCAAGCATTGATTAGTGGATACAATATTGTCGGAGTACCTGCAATCATTAAGAAATCAATAAAGATGCTTGCCGTATACGGCTGGATTTGTATCGAGTATGATTGTATCTATATTCAGTGTGAAAACTTGGCTGGGTGACGCAAACGGTGTATTTTAGTGAGCTTTTAACGAGAAATGGTGTAAAAAGTGTAATTTTGTCTTTCTAGGGTGTCAGAGATGAATCAAGGAAGGAGATCCATAATCTATGAAGCATTGACAATCCAAACTGTCCCATTGTGTTGTACAGTATTGTACATGACACAGATACTCCAACACCAAAACACGAGACGTGTCCGTGCCAATGTGCCCATATTATGTTGTATTCATGTCCGTGCAACATAGCTTATAAAGGGTCAAGTCGCATTCTAAAATAATGTAACCCACCATTTGATATGGTATACATTCAAAGTCAAAAGGGCTATCCATGTAGCTTAAATAGGTAAGTATTTAGATTGGGTGGGATCCACGTACAAATTCCAGCAAACCAAATCAAATTCTTAATCCATCCCAATACCCAAAATATTGACTATATAATAGGATGATGAATCTTGGAAGTAACAGATACAAGTTCAATTGGTTCGACAATCCACACCTTCCGCTAAACTTTCAACGAAATTCCTCTTTAGGTAGATTGGGGAATGCAACAAGCTAACGGGAAACAAGATGTGGGATAGAAATAATAAATTGAGCACAAATTTTGCAAGGGAAGTTATTTGGTTCCTTATACAAGATATGTTGTTTGCTACGAGGAAATGGTGGAATTACCAAGGTCACTGGAGTTGAAGAAATGATAAAACCCTAGCTAGTTCCACTTTCACCTACGTCTTTGCAAAATCAAGGAGCTTCCATTGGGTGTTTTAATTTGCAAGGTTCTAAATGGAGGTGGAGGCGTCCACATATGCAACCGCTCTACGCACCGCTTTTGCCGTTGGCGGTGGAGTAGGCGGTCGGCGGTGATTTGGCGGCATAGGCAGAGGTGAGGTGGCATAGGTGGGCGTCTAGGCAGAGCAATACCGGACTAGATGTTTTGGCAAAATAGTTTTGCAAGCATTATGGACCCATGGTTCACTTCTACAAGATTGACTTCATAATCTTTATTATACAAATTATATGCATAAAACACCCTTAAAATATGCATATTATGCAAAAAAAAATATAATGGTAAAACAATAAAAAAATCAAAATGTATTAAGCGTCTAGGCGGTAGCTCAAAATGTATTAAGGTTCTAAGCGGTAGACGGACCCTCACTGCCGCGCACCTGCCTACTGCCATTTAGAACCTTGCTAATTTGGAATCTCGGATAAATTGTTATAAACCAAAAAAGAGATGATTCTTCACTACCTAAAGCCTTGAATCTTAAAGATCGAGCACATTTGAAAGCGGAGATTGCTAGATTGTTCTCACCGGATTTGTTGTTCAACCTTACAATCTACAGTATGTGTATATTGACATGTGTTGAAAATTATGTGATTAGGTGAGTTAGTGTCTCTGGGTTACAATGCATCGAAGATAACACATCTAATAGAACAATGCTCAAATTGAAAAATTATTAAACCATCAAAGGATTTTGGAACTAGAAAGGGGTGAATATTGTTGTTGATGGATGGTACAATGTGAAAAGGAGGTCAGTTATCAATTATATGGCCGTATCAGAGGATGGATCCATCATCTTAAACCCAATAAATAGTTACGGGAAACTAGAGGACAAATCCTTCATTTCCCAATTAATAGTCAAACCATTACAGGTTAGGGCAAAAAAAAAGGAAATTTTGAGTTGCACTCCAGTTGTTTTAGCATAATTTAAGATGCACCCTACTTGAAAGAAAATTTTGAATTGCACCCCATTTGTTTTACTATAATACATTAAACCTCTACTTTTAACGAAAACCGTACTAAAAAGTGGACACTTTCAACTCCTTTGACCCCCACATGGACACTTTTAAGACCAAAATATCCTCAATGTATTGTTCCCACTTGGCATTTATCTATGCAACTACCGGGAGTCCAAAGAGTTTTGGTCTAAAAAGTGTTCAAGTGAGAATATTTTGGTCTCAAAAGTGTTCAAGTGAGGATATTTTGGTCTCAAAAGTGTCTACGTGGGAGGGTAGTCAAAAGAGTTGACTGTTAATTATTGACGGTTTCCATTAAAAGTGAAAGATTTTATATATTATGGTAAAACAAATGTGTTGCAACTCAAAATTTCTCTTTCAAGTGAGGTGCACCTTGAATTATGAAAAAACAACTGGGGTGCAACTCGAAATTTCTCAAAAAAAAAAAAAAAAAAAAAAAAAATCTATGTTCAAGTAATCTTGCTCAAACTAAACACAAATATTCTCCGGTGCACAACCTGACATGGCCCCTTGCTAAGGCACAATTTCCCCGTGTATGTTGGACATTATATGTAGTGC
Organism: Iris pallida; assembly: GCA_029216955.1. Taxonomy (NCBI): domain Eukaryota; kingdom Viridiplantae; phylum Streptophyta; class Magnoliopsida; order Asparagales; family Iridaceae; genus Iris; species Iris pallida. The sequence goes on from JANAVB010036019.1 coordinate 3,421,890, forward strand.
ATAAGCAGGAGCTGAGTCAAAACTCTAAGCTAGGTTGGGACATTATAGTCTACAGCCAACCTATGCTTTAGTCCTTTTAAAGGCAAATGATAATTACAGTAGAAGTCGTACAAGTTTCCAAGAACTCGTGGAAAAGAGTAATGGATGACTTATTACGGGCCAAGTATAATTTACCATTGTTGAAAGAAATGACAACTGGGTAAAAGAAAAAATTACCCATGAAATGCATAGAAAAATACAAACTTTATCGTCTGCCTAAGGATCATTACATTCCACCTATGATATATCTACCAAGTGATTCTTTTTGCCAAATATATCATTTGCAGGTCATAGTCCTACATAAGAGAAATTAATAGCAAGCACCATTAATTCACAAAAGCCTCACGAGAATCAAATATCATCCAAAAGGACAAGAAATTTAATCAAATATTTGATTACAATTTATCAACTTTGACACTATTAGAGTATATTCTCATTCTAAATGTATGCGAAAAATAAGTAACTCGAAACAACTTCAATAATATAAATATTTTCATGCGAAGAAGTATCAAATATAAAAGCAATAATAATATATTTAAATGATTGTACTCCTACCTTTAGGCAACGAGAGTGAGAGTGACAACCCCCCCCCCCCAACCCCAACACCCCCCCCCCCCCCCCCCCCCCCCCCCCACCCCAAAAAAAAAAAAAACAAAAAATCTTCCTAATTTGAAGAGTCAAAAGAGACGGAAAAGTTGGGAAGGAGGGGAATGTTCGATTGGTTTTGGGGTAGTTAAGGTTCTTTTAGATTTTGATACATAATGGGAAACAGAAAAGTTGGAAGGAGGTGGTATGTTTGATTGGTTAGCGGTCCTTAAGGTTATTTTAGATTCAGATATATAATGAAGAGAATTAGTGAATATTATTATTACTTCCGATCCAAAAAGATAAAAAAGAGAGAAATAAAATTCTGTCATTATAATTATTTTAGTCTACCGTTCATATGAGTAAGTAGAAAATTATTATCAGAGTTTGTTTCTTTTTATGTTCTTTATTAGTTTGATTACCAAACAGATCAAATGCCCACATTAATTTTCAAAATGGATTCTAGGTCGGTGAGCATATGCGAAAATTAGTGTAAATTACAATAGCATTTAAGAAATTTTCCAAAATTTCATTTGTGGCACGTTTGACACCAGCCCACCTTTCCTCTGTCCATGTGCATAAGTACAAACTTGTATTGAAGAATATTCGTGTGGGATAGAATACAAAGTATTTGTATCACATATGACGGTCACAAATGACATTGGAGTATGGCGAATGCAGTGATTAAGAACTTCATAGTAGATGACTCTATGAGGTTCACAATGTATAACAAGTCTGTTCCTTTGAAGTTGATATCAAGTGTTGGTACAACATTTACCTCAATTATCATCACGAGTCATCATGTGTCGTACTCAAGATTGTATTTTTATTAGTGGCCGATGGTCATTTTATCGAGATGATGACGTCGAAAAAGGCATTATCTGTAAAGGAGATTCTTAATGAAGGTGGTGGACAAATTCAAGTATATAGTAGCTTTTAGCAAGCCAATGTATGATACTATAATTTGCCTGTACAGACAACCCATCCCTTTATTTGACTTGTGACATGTGATTCATTGATTGAGAAGGTTAAAAAACATAATATAAAAGCATGAAAGGGAGCAAGAAGATGAGGAATTAAAGTTGTTTGTGGTAGTGCATAATACAATTGTGGATCAATGAAACTAAACTAGCACTCACCTTCATTGTCTCATTGTTTGCTGCAGTCACTGAAACCTGTGTACTTTGCATTAAATTTGTTTCTATTATGTCTAATTTAAGAGTAAATATTGATGCCAAACATTCTTTTTAGGAGTTTAGACAAGGGAGGCGGAAAGAAAGTAAAAAAATCATTTCCTTCAAGGAATTCTCGAAAAAAGAAAGAAACGCTTGATAATAATTTTTCAAATGTTATCAACTAGGTTCGGATATAACCATGATATCACTAATAGCGTAATCCTAGATCGTGATACAAATGGTCAAACGCAAACAAAATAGGAATGCTCTCATATTATTTACATGTTCTGAAGTTCTTCAACATCCTCCTATGCAACATCTCCCTCACCATTGTCTAAGTTGCACAAATTCGGATATGGACAAGACAGGATTCAGGATATGGACATTTTCAAAAAGTTTAGGATACGGGTACAAAACAAATACAGCCATTAAGTAAGAAATCACTACATACATGCAAACAAACAAGCATACATACAACTGTGTGTGTTGTGCCTTTTAAGTTGTGGCAATCTCTCATAGCCACTTCCGTGCCTCGTTGGCATTTTGTAGAGGAATAGTGATGTCATTAAAATGCTATACTACTATGAATGTCGAAAAAATAACATACCGGAGGATCTGGAAATGTGAGGCACAGGTAAAGCAGGCAATGACATCTCTGCAACACGGAGGAAACAAAATCGGAATGGTTAATGGGGTCATCATTTCTCTGGATATAAGCCAGTTGAGCTAAGCTCAAATTCACAATCACAAATCTGTAATCTACTTCATTTCATTGTTATCAAGTTAGAAAGCAAATGATCACCTGGAGCACAAAGGGACAACGAAGACATTGAGGATGATGAGGGCCATGGAGCAGCAATATTGTCACTCAAGTCACATGTAAAGCTAAAGCCCGTTATATTGTCAAATACAACATCTGCTGGCAAGCTCCGAAGAAGACAGCCTAAATTGCATAATCTCTAATAGGTTAAAAATGGTGCATGCAAATGAAATATCAATAAACATTACATGAAATTCACAAAGAAAGGGTATGTCGAACCTTGTTGCCCATATGCTGTTCAAGATGCAACATAGTAGGTATAGATAAAACAAAGGAAACCAAATTCTATCAGATGTATGGAAAAATAACAACAACTTCTAAATTAAACAAATAAAAAATGTCAAAGGCTAGTAAACATACCCTGCAGACTGAAGTCTTTCAAGTCGACGTCGCAAAGCTCGTATATGTTTGTCGTAACACCACCTTTCTGTAACATGGACCCAAATAACGTCGCACAATTGATGGCTTGCTTATTTGTTATTAGCATCTGCTTTTGTATTGTTGAAATGTATGAATTTAACGAAGTACAGCAAGAAGGATTTGGAGCAGCCATATCCCGACATTCTTTGATTACTGTTGAAGGCTCTTCAAATTTCAATGGACAAACTACATGCGGACAAACCAAATATCAGCAAATGAAGAAGAAGAACATAATTTAGCCCACCATCATATAAGCAGCTTTTGCTACAAATCGAGATATATCCAGCAATATGTGCTTTGTGGCAGAACATGCATACGTTTGTTTAAAGAATAAATCCTGATAATTCTGAAAGCCGCTCTTAGAGGTGTGGCTGCACTAAACTTGTAGTTAACCTTCTATTGAACAAGCACAGCAGCCCATCACAAAGAAGAGACTTCAAAACAGTAAAGTAGTTCCTCCTAAGGGACTTCAGTTTTGGTAGAAGATGATGCTCTGAAATTAGATAAACTATCTAAATAACTAGAGAATACTAATTAATGTCAGATCTAGGAATATAAGTTTTAACTAGTTTTGATGTTCCCAAGAATATTCATACTTCAAAATAGAATAATAATGTTATTTTCTCTTGTGCACAATTGGATGCATGACCAATTGGTTAGAGCATGTCACATGTACTATACTTATTCAATGGGTTCAAACCTCTATCTACCGTTATTTGTTTTAATTTAAACAGCATCTAATCAAATCAACTTATCCAAGTAAAGATTGGAAAGATTAATGTAATTGGACACTCTTCTCTCTAGCAATGGAACACATAATGTGAAGAGAAAAGTGAATGGCCATATTTTGAGAGATGAGATGGTTCAATAGATATGTATGTAGTATGTAGGTTTTGATCAAGAATTTGTCTCTTGATCCAATGGATGTATAAAATGGTTGGATGAGTAGATGTGGGCCAACAGTTGTGATGGAAAGATACCTGTCTATTTATGAGAAGAGCAAAACATGTTACTACTCATTGTATGAAAAAGAACCAATACCAGAAATATGGGAAGAAGATATCTACAAGATAAGGTGTGTTAGATACAGGAGAGATGACACATACAACCTAGGTTTATTATATACATATCTAAGCCCAGTGGCAGATATTCATCCATCACTTCTAGCCTAAGTTGTATAGACATGCATACGGACACGATATTGATTCGGAATACAGCATTTCAGAAAATTTTGGGATACGGATACGTCATGGATATGGTTATATGTACACAGAAAAACATATCTATACATGTTCTATACATCACATTTTAATAATATTTATATATAAGCATATTTATACATCAGTTGACACCCAATCCATATGGCCGACGGCTGATTTCTAAACCTTGCACTTGACAACTAGATCCCCTAAGGCATCAACAGCAGTTGGTGGGTGGCAGGAGCTGTTGAAAGAAGAGGTGACTAACCGAAACATATCAGCAGTGGGATCACCAAGCAGCATGCTATTGTTGGCCCAATATGGGATTAGATTTTGATAATGACAATTGTGTCATTAAATATATTTACTGTGCTACTAATATGTTTATGTAGCTTAGATACAATGCTATGAGGAAAAGTATGAAAGAATGATCTATGCTCTAGCAAAATCGAGAAAGACCGACCCAGATAAAAATGAAGAGTCAAGAGATGAGCAAATGTTCAAGACCCTCAAGTCATTGTATTATTTTTTTTCTTTATTTGTTTGTAAAGTGTTGTCCGAGGCAAATTTTGTAACTCAAGCATGTAAAGGCAAAATTGAAATCTCGAACCTCGCCCTAGGAAGATCTAGACTTTGAGCCTACACCACAACCAAACCACTCAAACTTTCCTTATCAAAAACCTAGACTGCTCTTGCCCTCTTACTGTCAGTATACCGCCACCTTCATTTTTGCACATTCTTCTCTTGAACAGTACACTGACAGAATCAGTATACTATTATCCATTTTCTGTTTCAGCAGGTTTTGGCTGCTCAAAGAGTCAAAATCTGTTCCCGCAGTACACTGGCAGTATATTGCCAGTGTACTGTCAATATAGTGCCCGCCTCTATATAAATTAGTCAGTTTTCTGTAATGGCTACTTCGACGGCTATTTTTATAGTTGTTACTATACAGCAGTATCCTGACAGTATATTTTTACTACAGTAACAGCTCTATTTTGAGCGGCCAGCTACTTGTGTTACATAAAGAATTGAATGCCCCTATTAATACTTACTTCTTGAGCTTTAATTTTCTATCTACCCATACAAAACCTTTCTACCATAACAAGAGCTTTCAATTTCCATTACTCCTTGAGCTAGAATTGTTTCAAGCTGTAATTTGAGATCTTCAATTGTTAGAAGATCACCCATCTCTTCTATCAGAGGTTGAAGTCGGCGAGCTCTTTGTTGGATCAAAGCTCATACTTTGAAGTTGGCGAGTTCTTCGAATCGAAGCTCACGTTGTAATCACTTTTCATATATTGGATTAAAGTCGGACCGTGTTCCAGAAATGGAGTGCCTCGGGGAGGAATATCAGGATATATCAAGCGTTTGATTCTTGTCACCGTGATTTTAATTATTCATGTTTTATTAAATGTGTTCAAATTAGTCCTAAGACACCCTATTCACCCCCTCTAGGGTGTCCTTCAGCTATATGGTATGTTAAACTTTTGTTTTGCCACCTGAGAATCTGCATACATACTAACCTGGCACAAGCTTGCCTAGTTGTCCATATCCTTGTAGGTAGCACAATCACAACAGCATTTTTCTCTCAACCAAAAACTATAAGTACCTATTAACCTTTAACTCTTTCATTCTCTTGGTTTCCTGCAATTTTAGATCAAATCAGTTCAAACCCGATCCATATGGTGGATGGCTGATTTCTAAACCTTGCCCTTGACACCTAGTTTCCCTATGGCATAGCAGCAGTTGGTGAATGGCAGGAGCTGTTAAAAGAAGAGGTGAGCAACAGTAACCGAAACATATGAGCAGTGAGTTCGGCAAGCAACGGACTATATCGTAAGAAATTTTATTTTTGCCACCTGTGAATCTGCATCAAATACTAGTCTAAAGCTTGTCTACTTTTCCATATCCCTGTAGGTAGCACAATCACAACATTATTTGTCTCTCAACCAACCCCCTAATTATTCTATAAAACCTTTGATTTAATAATTAATTAATTAACTAAAGAATTCAAAAGAAAGTAAACGAATGTAAAAGAAGATAAGTGTGGGAGAGGATGTGGCCGGCCCTTGTTGGGCGCGTGCGGAAGCGTTTGCCAACCCACCTGAACATAACCAACCCCGTCTAACGGACATAAAGCACAAGATAAAGACAAGTATATGGCGGTAACGTACATCACCTAGACAAATTCCAATCTTTAATAACTCAGATGAAATTACAAGATTGACAGAACTCACGTTGAACCCTTTGCCCTAAAAGATTCAACCTCCTCACCACTCTCAAGAAAAAAAACAGAAGATTACACTTGAGATCACTCACCAACCCGTAGCAATTTTCCTAATCGAAGTTGACGACTCCTCGATTAGATCTTCTTCTTCCTTCTATCTTGGATGGCAAAGTCCTAAGAGCGAAGTACGGACTTTCGCTTAGATTTCCTTGTGAACGAGCACCCCGAATCTCCACTTTGTACCTTCCTTTGTGCCTCCACCCTCACCTCATATAAATAAGATAAGAAACCTAATTTTAGGATTAGAAAACCCTAAAAGTAGTCCATCATTAGATCTGGCCGTCCACCAACAACCAACGGCGTAGATTATATCCCATCACCAATTATGGACGTTCAAATATGATCAAATTAAATATTTGATACAAATTTGTAAATCTAATTAAATCAGATATTTGATGTAGATTTTCAAATCATATCAAATTAAATCTTTTACCATATTTTGGCTCCAAAATTTGTTGTTACCAAATCCAGACTTGACTCCAACAATCTCCCCCTCCAATCTAATGATAGGGTGTTGACCATGGCTCCTCAACTGGACTCCATGTATGTCGTCTAGCGATAGAGTTCCTGCTCCCCCGTGCCATTGATCTTCGATCCCTCGAGCTGCTTTGTATCTTCCTTTATCTCCAGCTTCTCGACCGTCACGTCGACGCTAGCTGTCATGCGTAGCACCTCCTGCACTACTGGGATCTTGCCGATATCAATGACACGACAAGATTGAAGTCCCTGACAATCAGCCTCACCGTAAGTCTCGGTTGCATATTCCCGACTTTCGTCTTCCATCGAAAAGTGTTAACGTCACGAGCTTCTTCACCCTTGGTTGGCCCAACCAAGCAGACGGTACGGTTCTCACGAGATTCGAACTCCTGAACCTGTCCACCTTCGTGTCCAAACTTGAAGCTCCCCCGTACACATACGTCCTCGAGCAGAACATCACGCACTGTACATGCCGTCGATGACCCATAGCTCCCCCTGAACTGTGTGAATGATGATGCTCCCGTCTCAGATTGAGTTTGTTGCAAACCTTGATTTCCTCTCTGGCTTCGAACTGCTGAAACCGATGTCGCTCCGTGAAGCTTTGGCAAACCACCTATCGCCAAAACTGGATCCCTAGAGCAACCCCCACCTGGAGACCGACCAACTGTCATGGGACCGACAGACTGACCCTCAATCTTTGACTCGTCACCATCCGTCGCTTAGTCTCGACGAACCGAATCCTCCGTATCCCTCAAAGCATTTAGAAGCCCCTCCTCATCAAGTTCTCGACGATCCACCTACTGTCGAACACCCGTTGAGCCTCCATCCAGTGTCTGTGGTCTGCCTGTACAGCTTAGCGGCTTGAGCCTGAACATGCCACAACACATCTCCCCGAGCCAGCTGTTGGAAACCCTTCGCAAGCATCTAATCTATGTCCCCAAAAAGACTGCGACAACAATCATCTGTCAGCCTCCCTACCGAAATCAAGTTGTAGCGCAAACTCGGTACATGTCGCACACCCCTGAGGACAAGCTTCTCACCAAACTCCATCGTCAAGTGACCGATGCCTACAACTGCAGCCGTCCTCTTGTCGCCCATCTTCACACGTCCAAACCTACCGCCACGATATGACGTAAAGATCCTCCTATATGGAGTGACGTAATACGATGCCCCCGTATCCATGACCCAATTGCCATTATGACACTTGTCACAAGATTCCTCTGCGTCGGTGTAATGTCCATGGTTCGTATTACGTATTTCGGTATACGTGTACGTATTTTGACTCGTATTGCATATCTCCTGGCTTGGTTCGGCTTGTTTGGGTTGGCTTGGTTCGGCTTGGGTTGCTTATTGGTTCATCATGAACCAAGGGGAGAACCCTTACCTACCACCACCATCCCCATTTATTAGCCCAACTTCTTTCTCTCTCCTCATTTATTCTTCTTCCCTACCATTACTTCTCCACCAACCTGAGAGAGAAGTTGTAGGCAAGTGCATCTTGCTTCATAGGGGAACTCCATTTTTATTGTTCCATTGTCTTCCTTATGTGTTTCTAACCCACTTTAGTACTTAGCATTTTTCATTTTCATGGTTAATTTCTTGTAAATCTAGCTTTGTGGTATTTTCGGTTTTCATGAGTTTTGATCTATCAAACTTGCATATTTTTGCTAGTTGATGATTCCATGTTGTAGAGAATTCTATTTTACTCAAATTTGACCTACGGGAGTCTGGATTTGGGTTCCTATTGTTGTTTGGTGGAGCATGGAGGCCATGGTATTTTCCATGGACATGTTCTCTGTGGGAGCCATTAATTGCACTTTGAGCCGCATGAGCATTTTAGCTCTGAGCCGCATGAGCATTAATTAATTGCATGGTCCTTTTATTTTAGTTGCTTGCAAGCTTGCATGCATTTGCATGCAACTTGCCTGAGCCGCATGGCTACCATTTATTTGCCTGGCCGCATAGGCCATTGGCACATTTGCTGAGCCGCATATGCATGTAAGCAATTGCTTGGCCGCATATGCATGCATGCAACATTGCTTGGAACATGCTCTGGCCGCATAAGCAATTGCATGGCCTATTATATGCATTAGTTTATTGCATGACTTTTATTTAATTAATGCATTAGCATTTATTATATGCTTTAGCATTTATTAGATGCTTTAGCATTAATTATATGCATTAGCATATTTGGCCGCATGGCCTTTGGTTAATGGCAGCATGGTAGTATTTAATGCTTACTAGCATTTGGTTGCTTGGCCTTAGTAGTATTTACTTGGCCTGTGCAAGCATTTCGGCCGCATGGCCTTTAAGTGCATGGCCGCATGACTATTTGAGTTATGGCCGCATGGCCACTTGTATATTTGGCCGCATGGCCACTTGTATATTCCTGGCCGCATATGGCCTTAGCCATATTTGGCCGCATGGTCTTGCAAGTATTTGCATGCTTATGTATATTCCTGGCCGCATATGGCCAATGCTATATTTAGCCGCATATGGCCAACTCTAATTTGCTGGCCGCATATGCAATGTTTTGCTGGCCGCATATGGCCATTGCTTAGCCGCATATGCATTGTTGCTTAGCCGCATATGGCCTACAACTTGCATGGCCACTATTAATTTACTGTTGGCCGCATGGCCACTATTAATTTATAAGTTGGCCGCATGGGAACATTACTTGGCCGCATATGGAATTGTCATTTGTTGACCAATTAATTAATGCATTAGCATTTAATTGCACTTGGCCGCATGGGATTGTTTGTTAGCCGCATATGCACTGTTGCATGGCTCCATCTATATGCTGGCCGCATATGCCCCTCCTCCATTAATTGCATGGCTCCATAATATTTGTGGCCGCATGGCCTTAGCATTTATATGCTGGCCGCATGAAACTTTTCCTGAGCCGCATGATTCCTCCACAGCACTTGTCTCAGCTAATATTTAATTACTACTTGTATGCTTTTGCTATTAAAGTTAAGTGTGTTTTCTGACACGATAGTGATCCGTTGTGGTGCACTTTTGACAAATGACATGACATGATAGTGGCCCGTCGTGGCACACTCCTGACAGTGAACTTGACATGATAAACTTGACATGATAAACCTGACATGATATACCTTGATATGCTGTTACGACGGCTAACATGACATGACAAGAATGAATGACCTGGACACCGTGGACGATTGTGCTTGTACAAATGAACCCGTCTTGTCTTGCATCATGTCTAGGACAGGGACCCCTGAGTACCACGGTCAGGGGTACCTACTGAAAATGGCTAAGGCTAAAAACTAGAATAATACAGTAGTCATGAGAGATTTTCCTAGTTACAGGCGATCCCGTTACCCCGGCCACCATTGTTGGACTTGTAGCCTGCCGTCGAGTATGACACATTTCCAGCCCACTGTCATGTGGGGCACTTCATGAAACAAGTTCTACGCACACTGTCATGTGTTGCACACCAAGCCACCTAATAATTCTTGATAATTGCTTAATGAATCCAAGTCGTCTGGATAACCTGGATTAGCTGCAGGGCTTGTGGCTGGAGGAACATCTCATTGCATCTTGCTAGTAACTAGGCCTGTGATAACCCTAGTTAGTTAAAGTATCAAGCCGTACTTATTGCTTGGCCGTGATTGTTGGATGGGGCATAATCTGTCTAGTCTTGTCTTGATCCTGTACAAGATTGTTACATGTCCTGATTTCTTATATTATCTTGCCGATAAATGGTGGAAAACCAAGTTCCGTTCAGATGAGGGGTTACAACCCCGGTCCTTGTTTGGTTTACGGATTGTAACCTGGTTATCTGAATAGTCCCATGGTTATCTCATCGTATATCATCTGTCATGCTTTTCCTTAATTACTGTCTTTTATTATGTAATTATTATTCTTGTGCTAATTGCTGGTTTTAGTTTCTAAGTGAAGCCTCCTTTGTGGCAATTGTTCTTTCTGGGGTCTGACCCAGCTGGTTTTGTATGGCCAGATTTCGGAGCAGCTCCAGAGGATCCACCGACCTTCCAGCCAGATGGTGGCCACTAGACGGAATCCTGGCAACGAGTGGGTTTATTTTTGGCTCTCCCACTCTATTGTAAAAATTTCATTTTGAGGCGTTTAGCCGGCGAGCACCTGTTAGCTCGTATTGCATACCTTATCACTGTCTGCCTACGGGCTGTAACATGATTAACAGATCCTAGGATTGATCATGTATGACTAAACTCTTGCTAGTCCTCACATTTTGTAACGACTAGCTTCATGATCAGCTAAATATGTAATGTTTGGGCGCCTTACTAATGTATATTTGGTGATCTTACATTTTGTAACTTTACTCGCTTGCTTGAGATTGAGACATATAGGCTTGTTATTGACCATAGGAGACTGATGGATTGTAGTTAAACCCTCATATATCTAGACAGCCGTGATCGTATAGTGAGGTGTTCATTATACGTAGCTGGCTATGTATGCCCCCGCTCTCCAGTATTCTGGTTGTGGGGTGTTACATGATTTAAGTGGTGGCCCATGCAGGTCTTGTAAATCAAGATATGTGAGGGTTTACCGAATAGATGTCTCAATCAGTACTCGCTCTTGATCTCTGTTCATATACGTTGAATCTCTGAAATCTTGTCCTGATCACATGCTTGTATCATTGATCTGTCCTGATCCTTCCTTATTCTTCCCTATGTCGTCTTCTTCAGCGGCATTGTTCCTGGACCTGCCGATCAGCAAGGCGAAACACCTCCCGTGGACCAGCAGCAACCTGGGGATCAAGCCCAGCATTTAGGAGTATAGCCTCCAGAGTCATGCCTACTGGGGGTCAAGAGCCAACAGTTCAGCCAGTCCAGCCTGCAGAGCCTGATGATGGCACTTTGGTAGGTCTCATCAGATCATTGTTAGCTTCTCAAGATCGCCGAGGTGATGCATTGCACCAGGCAGTACAAGATGCTCTGAACAGAGGAGGTCATCCAGGGAACAGTGCGGCCAACAGCTTCAAGCGCTTGAACCCTCCGTTCTTCGATGGCAGCGAAGATGCTATCGCTGCTGACGCGTGGCTTCAGGACACAAGTGATTCTAGAAGCAGCCAGGACCCCAGAAGACGAGAAGGTGGCCGTGGTGCGCCTGCAGTTACTGGATCTTGCCCGCAGCTGGTGGGCGGCGCAGACCGTGGGATTAGTGGCCCCTATTTCATGGGCAGTATTCAGAGAGAGATTCCAGACCAAGTACTTCGATGCGGTAGCTCGGTACGATCTACAGACCAAGTTCACCAATCTGAAGCAGACGGACAGGACGGTCGACGGATATGCGGTCGAGTTTTCCAGACTTAGTCGGTTTGCTCCCACCTTGGTGGCGACCGAGTTCGATATAGTCCAGCGATTTCAGCAGGGACTCCACTTAGAGATTCTGCTGGCAGTAGAGCAGTTTGAGCATCAGACTTTCGATGCGGTATTGAGGGCAGCCAGGAGGCACGAGTATACCTCCCACAGGATCGTGGACAGGACCGGAGGTCGGAAGCGATCTCACGGCCAGATGACCCAGTCTTTAGCACCAGCTCCGGCAGCTAGGGCTTTGACTATTGGAGTTCCCCGAAGGGCGGATTCGGTTACGTCGGTTCAGCATTCGACTCCGACGTCCCCTCAGCAACAGAAGCAGAAGCAGTCTTCCGCAATGGGCTGCACTCATTGTGGGAAGCCAGGACATGTGGTAGCAGAGTGTCGCGGAGCACAGGGATTGTGCTTGGCTTGTGGAGCACCGGACCACAAGATAGGGTCATGTCCGAATAGGGCCAATTCATCATCGGCCCAGACTAGTCCCTCGGTTAGGGGACCAACCCCAGCACCAGTACAGCAGCAGTACCAGCCTCCGCGGCCATTGCTGTCTCAGGCACAAGTCTTCCAGCAGCAGAGACCCCAACAGTATGCCCTGACCCCAACTCAGATTCAGAACCGGCAGAGAGGTTCCTAGCAGGATGTCTTCCCTCTTCCTCCTTCCTTCGACTTCCTTGCTTGCATGAGTGACTGCTTGATTGATTGCTTAGTTATAACTTGCTTGTGACTAGTATAGCTTGTCCTTGCACCTCTAGCCTCTTGATTAAATTCTGAGGACGGAATTCTTTTAAGGTAGGTAGAGTTGTTATGTCCATGGTTCGTATTACGTATTTCGGTATACGTGTACGTATTTTGACTCGTATTGCATGTCTCCTGGCTTGGTTCGGCTTGTTTGGGTTGGCGGTTCGGCTTGGGTTGCTTATTGGTTCATCATGAACCAAGGGGAGAACCCTTACCTACCACCACCATCCCCATTTATTAGCCCAACTTCTTTCTCTCTCTTCATTTATTCTTCTTCCCTACCATTACTTCTCCACCAACCTAAGAGAGAGAAGTTGTAGGCAAGTGCATCTTGCTTCATGGGAGAACTCCATTTTTATTCTTCCATTGTCTTCCTTATGTGTTCCTAACCCACTTTAGTACTTAGCATTTTTCATTTCCATGGTTAATTTCTTGTAAATCTAGCTTTGTGGTATTTTCGGTTTTCATGAGTTTTGATCAATCAAACTTGCATATTTTTGCTAGTTGATGGTTCCATGTTGTAGAGAATTCCATTTTACTCAAATTTGACCTACGTGAGTCTGGATTTGGGTTCCTATTGTTGTTTGGTGGAGCATGGAGGCCATGGTATTTTCCATGGACATGTTCTCTGTGGGAGCCAATAATTGCACTTTGAGCCGCATAAGCATTTTAGCTCTGAGCCGCATGAGCATTAATTAATTGTATGGCCCTTTTATTTTGGTTGCTTGCAAGCTTGCATGCATTTGCATACAACTTGCCTGAGCCGCATGGCTACCATTTATTTGCCTGGCCGCATAGGCCATTGGCACATTTGCTGAGCCGCATATGCATGTAAGCAATTGCTTGGCCGCATATGCATGCATGCAACATTGCTTGGAACATGCTCTGGCCGCATAAGCAATTGCATGGCCTATTATATGCATTAGTTTATTGCATGGCTTTTATTTAATTAATGCATTAGCATTTATTATATGCTTTAGCATTTATTAGATGCTTTAGCATTAATTATATGCATTAGCATATTTGGCCGCATGGCCTTTGGTTAATGGCAGCATGGTAGTATTTAATGCTTACTAGCATTTGGTTGCTTGGCCTTAGTAGTATTTACTTGGCCTGTGCAAGCATTTCGGCCACATGGCCTTTAAGTGCATGGCCGCATGACTATTTGAGTTATGGCCGCATGGCCACTTGTATATTTGGCCGCATGGCCACTTGTATATTCCTGGCCGCATATGGCCTTAGCCATATTTGGCCGCATGGTCTTGCAAGCATTTGCATGCTTATGTATATTCCTGGTCGCATATGGCCAATGCTATATTTAGCCGCATATGGCCAACTCTAATTTGCTGGCCGCATATGCAATGTTTTGTTGGCCGCATATGGCTATTGCTTAGCCGCATATGCATTGTTGCTTAGCCGCATATGGCCTACAACTTGCATGGCCAATATTAATTTACTGTTGGCCGCATGGCCACTATTAATTTATAAGTTGGCCGCATGGGAACATTACTTGGCCGCATATGGAATTGTCATTTGTTGACCAATTAATTAATGCATTAGCATTTAATTGCACTTGGCCGCATGGGATTGTTTGTTAGCCGCATATGCACTGTTGCATGGCTCCATTTATATGCTGGCCGCATATGCCCCCCCCCTCCATTAATTGCATGGCTCCATAATATTTGTGGCCGCATGGCCTTAGCATTTATATGCTGGCCGCATGAAACTTTTCCTGAGCCGCATGATTCCTCTACAGCACTTGCCCCAGCTAATATTTAATTACTACTTGTGCTATTAAAGTTAAGTGTGTTCCCTGACACGATGGTGACCCGTTATAGTGCACTTTTGACAAATGACATGACATGATAGTGGCAGTCGTGGCGCACTCCTGACAGTGAACTTGAAATGATAAACTTGACATGATAAACTTGACATGATAAACCTGACATGATATACCTTGATATGTTGTTACGACGGCTAACATGACATGACAAGAATGAATGACCTGGACACCGTGGACGATTGTGCTTGTACAAATGAACCCGTCTTGTCTTGCATCATGTCTAGGACAGGGACCCCTGAGTACCACGGTCAGGGGTACCTACTGAAAATGGCTAAGGCTAAAAACTAGAATAATACAGTAGTCATGAGAGATTTCCCCAGTTACAGGCGATCCCGTTATCCCAGCCACCATTGTTGGACTTGTAGCTTGCCATCGAGTAGGGCACATTTCCAGCCCACTGTCATGTGGGACACTTCATGAAACAAGTTCTACGCACACTGTCATGTGTTGCACACCAAGCCACCTAATAATTCTTGATAATTGCTTAATGAATCCAAGTCGCCTGGATAACCTGGATTAGCTGCAGGACTTGTGGCTGGAGGAACATCTCATTGCATCTTGCTAGTAACTAGGCCTGTGATAACCCTAGTTAGTTAAAGTATCAAGTCGTACTTATTGCTTGGCCGTGATTGTTGGATGAGGCATAATCTGTCTAGTCTTGTCTTGATCCTGTACAAGATTGTTACATGTCCTGATTTCTTATATTATCTTGCCGATAAATGGTGGAAAACCAAGTTCCGTTCAGATGAAGGGTTACAACCCCGGTCCTTGTTTGGTTTACGGGTTGTAACCTGGTTATCTGAATAGTCACATGGTTATCTCATCGTATATCACATGTCATGCTTTTCCTTAATTACTGTCTTTTATTATGTAATTATTATTCTTGTGCTAATTGTTGGTTTTAGTTCCTAAGTGAAGCCTCCTTTGTGGCACTTGTTCTTTCTGGGGTCTGACCCAGCTAGTTTTGTATGGCCAGATTTCGGAGCAGCTCCAGAGGATCCACCGACCTTCCAGCCAGATGGTGACCACTAGACGGAATCCTGGCAACGAGTGGGTTTATTTTTGGCTCTCCCACTCTATTGTAAAAATTTCATTTTGAGACGTTTAGCCGGCGAGCACCTGTTAGCTCGTATTGCATACCTTATCACTGTCTGCCTACGGACTGTAACATGATTAACAGATCCTAGGGTTGATCATGTATGACTAAACTCTTGCTAGTCCTCACATTTTGTAACGACTAGCTTCATGATCAGCTGAATATGTAATGTTTGGGATGCCTTACTATTGTATATTTTGTGATCTTACATCTTGTAACTTTACTTGCTTGCTTGAGATTGAGACATATAGACTTGTTATTAACCATAGGAGACTGATGGATTGTAGTTAAACCCTCATATATCTAGACAGCCGTGACCGTATAGTGAGGAGGATTCCATTTCATTATACGTAGCTGGCTATGTATGCCCCCGCTCTCCAGTATTCTGGTTGTGGGGCGTTACAGTCGGTCGTTGCTACATGATATCTCCAAATGCCGTAAAATCCTCATGATCGTCCTTGCCTTTGGCCTTCTCAGCTTTGAGCTTCATGCAGTTACTCTTGATATGACCACTTTTACCACAGTGATAGCAGCCCTCCTTGCGGTCCACAATAGCAAGATCCTGAGAACTCCATGTCCTCGCCTGTGACTTGGGTCTTCCTTTCCCGTAAGAAGCCATCAGAACGGACTCCTGCGACGACTCCACTTGCTTGCGCCGGACCGCCTCATTCAACAAGCTACTTTTGACTGCCTCCATCGTGAAAACTCCATCAGGCACGGAGTTGCTCACCGACACCACCAACATCTTCCAGTTTTTCGGCAGAGAACTCAAAAACAGTAGCACCTGAAGACAAGTATATGGTGGTGACGCAATCGTTTGCCACATGTATATGGAGTTGCTCACATGTATTGTTGGGCACGTACGGAAGCGTTTGCCAACCCACCTTATCAAAACCAATCCCCGTCTAACGGACACCAAACACAACATGAAGACAAGTATATAGCGGTGACGTACGTCACCTGGACAAATCCCAACCTTTAATAACTGAGATGAAATTACAAGATTGACAGAACTCACGTTGAACCCTTTGTCTTAATAGATTCAACTCCCTCACCTCTCAAGAAGAAAAATAGAAGATTATAATTGAGATCACTCACCAACCCGTAGCAATCTTTCTAATCGAAGTTGACGACTCCTCGATTAGATCTTCTTCTTCCTTTTGTCTTAGATGGTGATAAGAGCAAAGTACGGACTTTCTTTTAGATTTTCTTATGGACGAGCATCCCGAATCTCCACTTTGTGCCTTTCTTTGTGCCTCCACCCTCACCTCATATAATAAGATGAGAAACCTAATTTTAGGGTTAGAAAACCTAAAAGTAGTCCACCATCAGATCTGGTCGTCCACCAATAACAAAGGGTGTAGATTATATCCCATCACCAATTATGGACGTCCAAATATGGTCAAATTAAATATTTGATACAAATTTGTAAATCTAATTAAATCAGATATTTAATGTAGATTTTCAAATCATATCAAATTAAATCTTTTACTATATTTGGGCTCCAAAATTTGCTCTTACCAAATCCAGAATGGACTCCAACAACCCTTTGCTTCCAAAGTAAGAAATATGAGAGTTGGTAAAGGGTATTTTAGTAATTTACAAATTAATTAATTAAGGATTTACAAATAACTTAATAAATAATCTAATTTAGCTACATAGGCTAAGTAGGCGACTAATTCACATGGTGACTAAGCTATACAATAACAAGCTAGCACCTCTAATATGATAATATAAAAAATTCAAAAAAATTATTATTATTATTATGTTAAAATCTCCGAAGTTCGCAAAAATTATATCATTAAAAAAATCTCATGAAATTATTTTTTCGTAGAAGTTATTTTCTCAAAAATACTCGTAAAAGTATTAATATTATAAGTATGGAAATCAGTTATGACACTTGTAACACCCAGTTTTCTGAAATTAGGGTATTTTTGAAAATTTATTATTTTTTATTATTTATTAATGGTATTTTAGACATGATATGATTTTTGGTGATTTTTAGTTATTTAAAACTATTTTCTAAGTCACGACTTATGACTTTGTGACTTTACTAGTATAATCCTAGTGTAAACCCTAGAGATTTCATAACCTAGAGACTAACCATGATCATGTGAGCCTAGCCATAGGTTTAGAACATCAAATTAGGGCTTTTTAGCCTAAAGGGTATTTTGGTAATTTTCTAGGATTTATTTGGAATTATTTGTATTTATGTGTTTTTATTATTGTCTAATTATTGATTAGTGTCATGTTAGTCCCTAACCTAGTTTAGCCTAATCTAGGGGTTAGCAACTAACCTAGAAGACTAATGTTAGATATTAGCTTTATGTATAAATATCTAGTTAGATAAATATCTAGATATTTCACTTTTTAGATATTTTAGAACCTAAATATCCAACCCCTTAGTCAAAGACTTAGGGGCTAAGTTTGCAAGGTGGTAGGACACTCTCCCCTACCCCCATGGCAGCCAAACACTACCCCCCTTCCTATATAACCCCATCACACTCATTCATGATCATTTTACATGAATTAAAAACCTAGAAATTCCCATTCCCTCACAAAACCATAACTTGATCATTTTTTATCCAAATTGGGTCTAGTCTTTTGCATTGGACTCCCCTACACTAGAGGATACTAGTTAGGGCTTGCTAGCAAGGATTTATGAGCTTTGGGCATCACCAAGTTGAAGGACACACACCCCCTCTTTATTGATTTTTCCTTGGAATTGCACAAATAGGTAAATGCCCTCAAACCTAGTTAATATTCTGTTTTTTCTTCATAAATGCATGCATATAGGACTACCATAACTGTGGGTCAAGTTTGGTGAAAATTAGAGTTGGTTTGGTGTCCGTATCGGACACGTATCCTAGGCTATAAACCCTTGTTTGATGAATGCCACAAAGGATTGGTTTTTGTGTTTTTCCAAAACAAATTACATTTTTGTGTAGCCCTAGACTTGTAGGTTACAACCCAAGTGGACTGAGCACGTTTTCGTGCTGTGTCCGTGTCCAAAATAGACACGAACCCACTGCACGAGCACACGCGTGCATGCCCTGCTACCACACCCTTCGTGCTCACTGCACAGAGCACATGGACACGCCAAAATTGGTGGACACGAGGGGGCAATGTCTGCGAACATGCCCCCAAAATCTCACAACTTCTCGTGTCGTGTCGAGTGAGAAATCTCACTCGCACTGGACACGCACTGCTGTGCACGCGCGCGTTTCAGTCGAAAATTCGACTTAGACACGGCCTTCGTGTCGCGTGGACACGAGTCGAGGACACCTCGTGGTGACACGAGCGTGTAGCCCTTCAAGTGGCAATCACGAGGACACGACCACGAGATGTGTCGTATCCTGTGTCACGAGCACGAGACGTGCAACCGCGTGCACGACGCGGTCTGAACGTGTGTATCAGTCGTGTTTTTCACGACTGATACGGGTTTCGTATCGTGTCCAGGAGTGTCGTGGACGCGTGTCAGTGTGTGGATCGTGTAGCCCTATGTGTGGGCTACATGTGTGCATGGCCACGAGACGTGTCGTGTCTCGTGGTGTGTCCACGAGCGTGAGGAACGCGTGCACGACGCTGTGTACGCGTGTGTGCGTATCAGTTTACCCGATTGGGTTTTTGAGTAATTGGACACGTTATTTCGTGTCGTGGTGTCGTGTCAGGCCCCCTAGACACTAGAGGACACTTGGGGCATCACTTACCAACCTTTAGGTTCGAGCCTTAGCTCGGTTTTGTGTGCGCATTTGGGTTTACCTGTTTTCGAATACACAGTGCTATTATTTCCAGATTTTGGGATTTTTCCCAGTTTTTCAAAATGAATTTCAAATCGATTTTTATTATGATTTATGCATGTATATGTGTATTTCAGTATATGTATAGATAGTATATGTGTATGTGAGTGTGTAGGTGAGATTTTAGGATGTATACATATATGTATATATGTAGGTTTGTGGGTGTTTTGTGTGTGTGTGTGGGGAGCCAATTTCCTGTTCCAGGAAAACTGGAACACCCCTCTCCCCTTTCCTGTGTCATCTAAGTCCCTCTCTCTCACTGTTTACTCCTTCACCCTCTCACATCTCTCTCTCTATTTCCCTCTATATATATATATATGTTATATATATATATATATATGTATATATATGTTATATTATATACAACTATATATTGGTATATATAGAGTTGAGGGTATACATTTATGGGCTTATATATATATATATATATATATATATATATATGAAAATGTATATATATGTATATATGTTAGCTATTTATATATGTATATATATTATGTATATATGTGAGAATGATTGGTATTATATATATAGGGTATACATATATTGATATATATGTAGTAGATAGACTTTTGTATATCTATATATAGATATGTATATATATAAATGACCTTCTAGATATAGGTTTATATAGAAACCTATGACACATAGCCTATAGGCCTAAGTAGTATATTATATATATATATATGTATGTAAGTCATATATATATATATTGTATAAGGTAGATACCTATATGGTATTAGCCTATGGAACCTAGTTACTAGCCTATGGCCTATGGCCAATGAGTTAGGATAGACCATTAGGCCTACTAGACCTAGGTTGACCAAAATGTTGACCATGGTTGACTAAAGTCAACTATTGGTCAAACCATGACCTAATTGACCTAAAAATGACTAGTTTAACTAGTCTGACCATGTTTGACCTAATTACCTTACTGACTAGTCTTTGTTTGACCTAATTACCTTACTGACTAGTCTTTGTTTGACCAATACCTTAGTTGGTCTATGTTTGACCTAGACTTGACCCAGATTGATCATGTTGACTAGTATTTGACTAGTTTGATTAGAATGTTGACCAAGAGTTGACTTTAACCTAGATTTGACTAACCTTGACTTGTTTGACCTTGTTTGACTCTAATTGACCTAGTATGACTTCTTGTGACCTAGTATGACTTCCTGTGACCTAGTTTGACTGTTGAGTTGACCAAGAGTTGACTTTTGACCAGATTGACCTAGAATCATGTAGTATGCATTGTATACTTTATTTTTACCATTGTGGATACATTGTGACTTGTATTGCTCTGATTAGGAGCCATACACCTCTCCTCAGACAGTATATCCTCTTCAGACATTCAGTTATCAGGCGAGTACATTCTCTGACCGTTTCATACTTGCCAGGATTTATATTCTTGCTCTAGATTACTTTACTTGATGCTGACACGATTGTTATCACGGATTGGTACTATATGGATCTTTTCATGAGATGTTATCCCCCTCGGGAGCATCAGATACTTTTGTCACGTGTGTTTCACTTACATCATGTATCTCATGCTTCTATTATCATGTATCTTCATGTATCAGCTAGTGACTCATGTACTCTCATGATCACCGAGCCTTCATGAATCTTCATGAATCACTCACGTATCACCCAATTATGGGCTTATCACGAATCTTAATGTAACATGAATGGATCCTTGTGTATTGATTGGGGAAACGGGGGAGTAGAAGTGGACATGTGAATAATTCCAAAGTAGTGTAATCATGTGCAAACTCAGTAGTATAATCATGTATAAATTCTAGCCATTCACATGCCTATCTTGTACTCTACATCACTAGCCACTTACAGTTCTCTATATACAGTAGATATTTCCTTTACAGCTATCTCTTTTACTACATGTATCTTCCTTCAGCAGTTCCTGTATTTTACTCTATTGCATGCTTTATATTTCCTATCATACTATGCACTGCGTGAGATGTATTGTGCTCGTTCCTGTCCTGACTGGACCTGTTGAAAATATTACAGAGGATGAGGATGAGGCCCTGGTGTCTACCTATTATGGAGCAGGACTAGATGATACTTATGTTGTGGACCCTCAGCAGGATCCACCTGCAGCTGAGGATGTTGCCCCAGTAGTTTAGGCTAGTTTAGCTAGACAGTCTTTTCTGTATTATCATTTTGTCTCACATCTGAGTTGTATTTTGAGATGTTGAGATATATAGACTCTTAGACTTATTGTATTATGAGTTGACATTCTGGATGTTATGTATCCTAGACACTTAGACTTATTTCATCTATTCTACTGTTCTCTTTGAGTTACTGTCTATCTATCTATCTTTCATTCTTCTACCTAGATGTGATTGAGATTGTATTCTGTTTGCCACCTCCATTCGGAGAGTATAAACTGTACAGGTACTTTTATATTGTTAGATGATTGACCTAGGACAGCGTTCTACCGCCGACACTGCGGCGTAGGCTGGACGTACCCACTTCTCGTGCCCCTATACAGGGTGCGGGTCGTGACAACACTACCCCCGGATGGATGGAGTACGAATAATTGTGTCTCGGTCATAACATTCTATCGAATATCTCAACTCGGCACACAGAGACGACTCCCAAATCTGAGCGTCTTACCCTCGTGACTCATCAACTCCTTCTGAGATCGGACTCAAAACTCTACTTAAAGCCTCTAAATCTGTCATTGAAGACACAAGATGGCATACGATTAATAGATAACAAGCCGTAAGCACAGCATCCGACCAAAATTTCTTTGGGTATACTGGCATGGAACATAAGTTCTCAAGTTGTTTCTAAGAGGTGATGATTCTTACATTTTACCACACTATTTTGTTGTGGTGTATAAGGACAAAAAAATTGGTGGATAATCCCATATCTAGCAAGATGGGAAGTGAACTCCGAGACACATACGACCAATGTTGCTCCGAATACATTTAATAGAAACCCCAAATTGAATTTTTATCTCGGTAAATAAATTACACCATATATCAAATAATTCGGAATGATTCTTTATAAGGTAGATATAAATGACTCGTGAGTAGTCGTTAACAAAGGAAACAAAAATATTTGAACCCCATCACTGATTCATCAGGTCATGGACCTTATATATCAGAGTGTACTAAGTCAAAGGGAGCTTAAACATCTTTATTCAAACTCACAGTATAAGGTGCACGATGATATATAGCTAAACTACATGACTCACTATTTAAAGAAACTCGAATATCTAGTAATTGACACAATTTCTTGAGAACTTGGATAGACGAATAACCTAATCGACAGTGCAACTCAAACGGGTTACGGGATACGCCGACACAGGCAACATACGAATTTAATTCAATCAGGTATAAGCATCCGGCCACATGTCCCCTATCAATAGTCTTTTGTGCCTTCAGGTCTTGAAAAGCCCCCTAGCAATAGTCTTTTTCGTCTTCAGGTCCTGAAAAACACAACCATCAGGAAAAAAAAAATGTTACAGAGCAGTGCAAGTAACGAGTAATCTGACTAATGGATTAAACTGAAAGTATTTCGAGGTGTATGTAAAACTGAAATGAGTAGCAGAATGGAAGAAAGACTGGTACTTCCTTTTCTACGAACTTTCACATAAGTGTCATTCACAACAGTAATATCTATCACACGACCCACAGATTCATAATCACGCAACGTACCTGCATCTCCTGTCATGTGGTCAGACGCACCGGAATCTCACACTCATTTTTTCGATTTTACCACACACAGAGCTGAGTATCCGATTGTGGATCCAGATGCAGAGGCTCCACCATGATGCTCACTCTGGAATTCAGCAAATTTTGCATAAGTCTCTGCAATCTTCTACATGGATCACTCTCATCATGAGCATACGATGCAACATTGACGGAAAGAGCTTTGGGACACTGCCACAAAAAATGTCTTGTTGACCGCAATTGAAACAAACGCACAATCGTCCTCTGTTACGGTCGTCATTACCTCGTCCACCACCACGACCGTCATTCCGACCATCACGTCTACTGCCACGACTCCCACGGAATCCACTACGAACAGCACCCAAGGTAGAACGATCAGCAGGTGCATCGCTCAAATCAGTTCCAACCACTTTTATTGTCTGTATGACACGAAAGTTGGCTACCATCAGAGATGGCATCTCAGCACTAGTAATAATTTGAGACCGTGCAAAGTCAGCATCAGGACAAAGTGATGCTAGATATCTCGTAACATAGAACTAGTGACGTTGGTCCTCGCCTCATTAAGATCTGTTGTCAAGGGTAACACGCGGTTCATCTCATCAGTTAGGACCTTAAAGGCACGGAAGTGATCCTTATATAACTTGTCTCCTTGAACAGCTCGGTAGACACCGACCACCAAGTCATAAATGCGAGATAAATCGTATTTTCCATCAAACGCAACCGTTAGAACCTCCCATAATTCCTTCACTGAATCCGTGTTCTGAACATGTCCTCGACTGATAGTTCCATCAAATTCATCAACTGTGTAAACA
The DNA here is from genome assembly GCA_029216955.1 of Iris pallida. NCBI lineage: Eukaryota > Viridiplantae > Streptophyta > Magnoliopsida > Asparagales > Iridaceae > Iris > Iris pallida. Next base: position 3,446,194 of record JANAVB010036019.1, read on the forward strand.
GACTGCTATCATCCATCTCCCACTGCTCGTATGTGAGATCGTCCGCCTTTGAAGGGTTTGTCAATAAGATGCTTTGACAATCGCATTTTCCAAAGAATCTTCTTGACCTTTTTTCGCCACGTGGAGTAGCCATCTGGACCCTCCAATCTCCGATCGACAAGTCGAATCGATGAAATTGCTATACTAGTGCTCATGTCCCCATCTTTGTATACTCGACACTGGTGTACCCGACACTGGTGTTGCCAGTACTGCTATTCACCTCAGTGATTGACATCCTTCAGGTTCTCGATTCGACTATCGTTGCTCGATGCAGCTCAATATTCACATTAACTCCGCCAATGCGCGATGTTCATATCAACTTCGCTAATACTGGCATACGCATTTTGGCCGAGATCGAAGGTGAATCACACAAGCCAGGAACAGAGATTCACACAAAACTAGTTTGCTCTCTGTTAGATCCTGATGTAGATATCAAGCCAGAAACAGAGATTTACACAAACAATCAAGTCTGCTCTCTGTTAACTCATAATATTTTTGTCGGGATTCAGAAATTCACACAAACTATAGTTTGCTCTCTGAAGAACTCAACTCCAATAATATTTTTTTATTGTTTTATTGAGCTAGCGGGGGGCTGGCAGGGGGATGGCGCAGGCAGGGTGGGATGGAGCGGGTGGAGCAGTAGGGAGGGGGGTTGATAGCCGGCGGCTAGGGTTAGGTTGAGAGAGACAGGGGGAAGGGAGAAGGGGAATGACGACTAGGGTTAGAGTTTTGGCTCTGATACCATGAAACCCTCAAATGAAACTATGAAGCTAACATGTCCATAGTGAGGTATATAAAGGGGCACGTGGCAAAGGTCTTTTATATCAACGTCATGGTGAAATGAAGATCGAAGCCATGCTGATTATGTTGGTTCCAGAAATGACAAAAGGTCTACCTATGGTTACTCGAACTTATGTTGGAGGAATTCTCGTTACTTGGCGTAGCAAGAAGCAAGAGTGGTGGCCAGTTCTAGTGCAGAAGCTTACTTCAGGGTCATGACTCAGACAGTATGTGAGATGTCATGGTTAACTATCTTAAGGATCTTAGTGTACAAGTGTCTCTATCATTGCCTATGTATTTTTTATAATCAGGCAACTATCTTTATTGCTAGTAATCTTGTTTTTCCTTTACCGAAGCATCTCAAGGTGGATTGTCACTTCGAGGAGAAGCTGTCACGAAGAAACAAGTTGTTACACCGTATACTCACTCTGAAGATCAGGTTACCAACATCTTTACAAAATCGTTCATTCTTCTCGCTTCTCTAGTCTTTTGTTCTAAACTTCCTAGATATTTACACTCCAGCTTGAGGGGGAGTGTTAGAAGTTGTTAGAATTTGTTATATTGTTAGAATTTGTTATATTGTTAGAGTTGTTGAGTTGTTTTTATTTATCTTATCTTGTTAGGCCTTATGTTATGCTAAACCCCTTAGTACATGAAGGGGACAGTACTCTATAAAGTACAATATCCAGTTCTCTTTTTCAATATTAGAACAATATCCGCATCAAAATTGTTCCTTATAGTTGTATATACACATTTGTATAGTACAGGCAGGCTTTGAATGCATATGTTCTCAATGCAAGTTCGATCCGTAGCATTGCACTCTTCAAGTTTTGAAGTACCAGTTTTGTAATTTTGGCTACAGATAATATTGTGTAAACTGTTACACAATAGCCAGTTCTCTTTTTCAATATTAGAACAATATCCACATCAAAATTGTTCCTTACAGTTGTATATTCACATTTGTTTAGTATAGGCAGGCTTTGAATGCATATGTTCTAAATGCAAGTTCGATCAATAGCATTGCACTCTTCTGAGTACCAGTTTTGCAATTTTGGCTACAGATAATATTGTGTAAACCGTTACAACATCCATTAGAAAGGTCTGAAAGAATTATTATAAACCAATTAGATCTCAGTTGACACAGAGAAGTGGCTTTAAACGTTAAAAAAAAAATATCGATCAATCATTTTCCTTCTACGGCCTTAAAAAAGCAGCAAACTCTAGCAGATAAACAAAAAAAATTCATTGCCGCGGCTGTTGTTTGTAGTAGGTTGAGGGAAGCTGCTGCTTCTACAGTAGCTTCGCTTCCTCGTCTTGCTTCTGGCAAAGCTTCTACTTTTGCTTGCTTCCATCGTGCTTGCTTGTTGAAGGTTTAGAGTCCTTTTCGCTAGGTCCAAAAGCTTTTCATCAAGTTCACAGTATCGGTATCGGAATCGGTATCGGACTATTCCTATGAGTATCGGTATCGGCGATATCGGTAGTATCGGCGGTTTCGGATCGGAGTATCGGATTTTTTGGTATTGGAAAACAAATAATTATTAATAAATTATTTACATTTAAAAACATATATTTTGTACATTTAGGCATAATTTTTAGTATTTTCAGTGTTATTTCTTAGTAGTTTTGAAATTAATTGAAATAGTAGTCACCCTTACCGATTGGTTTACATACAATAAATTGATTTTCTTCTTTAACATGCGTTTACAACCTTATTATGCTTTAAACCCTTGCTGATTTGTTTTTTCCATTTAATTTTCTTTGTCGAATTGACCGGAAAAGAGACCCCAATGTCGGTATAGGTCAGTATCAGGTATCGGTCAGTATCAGATCAGGATATGCCAAACCGTATCGGTATCGGCCGTATCGGATCGGTATCGGCCGATACTTTAAACCATGAGTTTTCATTATAGCGAAAGATACCAAGTGCAGGACAGGCTTAATTTCTACCACAGTTAATACTTGGCCCATGATGTCTACATAAACTGATTGTGAGTCGGAATTGTAAACATTAAGCAGATCTGGATCCAGATAGGTCATGCTTAAAGTACATAACTTTGCCACCATGTTGATTGAATTTAGTATTAGATCCATTATTTGAAATCACACTCAACCTAACACTTGGTTTAAGTCTAGGTTTAGGATTCAACGCACCGAAGCATTGCATCCTTTTGCTTAGGTCAGATCTGATCAGATCAATATCATTCAAGAATCTGCTACTATATAAGATAATTCATTATCCCCTAAAGAGTAGTAATTTAGTAGGCTAAAAAGAAACAAAAAAATAGTGAATAAAGGTAATTTGTTTCAAAATATGGAGGCTAGAGGATCTTTTTTGGCCAAGATATTTTGCATGTTCTTCTGCATATGTTCTCAAATTATAAATTCATGTTTTGCAAAAATAGACACAAAATTTCAATTTAGTTGAAGTTCTCTTTTTGTATGTTAAGAGTTATATTAGAAATAAGTGTTATATTAGAGTTATTAGTAATTGGGCTTTAGTCCCACATTGCTTAGAGTAATAGGAGAGGAAGCTAGCCTCTCCTATATATATGTAGTCTCTCATCAATAAACAAATCATCCCATTATTCTATTCTACATGGTATCAGAGCCATAATCCATCCACCCCTCTCTCCACAAAAAAAAAAAAAAAAAATTTCAACCCCCCCCCCCCGTGCGTGCTACAGTACCCGCCCCCCCCCCTGCTGCTGCTGCCCCCCCCCCCCCCCACCAGCGCCCCCCACCCCACCCCGCTGCTGCCGCCTCCCCCTTGTCCAGGCGCCCCCCCCCCAGCTGCCCCCCCCCCCCCCTCGCGCCCCCTGCTGCTGTTGCCCGCCCCCCCCAACCAGCGCCCCCTGCCCCCGCCACTGCCCCCCACCCCCGAGATCCGGCACCTGCTGCCCCCCCCCCCCCCGTCGGCGCCCCCCCCCCCCCCCCCCCCCCGCTCCACTCTAAACCTAGCCCATCCAAACTCTAATCCTAGCCGCCATTATGTTACTTATTTCACATCCAAACCCTAAACCCTAGCCGTCTTTCCTTTTGGAAAAAAAAAAAAAAGAAGAAGAAGAGAACGGCGTATTTCGAAGACAGATGTCGCCAAATGCTTTATTTGGGCACCTTCTGTTCCTAGATTACGCCGTCGGGAATTAACAAATGCTATATTTTGTTTATCCTACCCCGATCATCACATCAGGATCTACACAGAGAATGATCGTGTTTTCTCCTGTGTCCTGACGTGTTTACTTTACATGCGCGCACCGGCGGTGGCCACGTTTATAGCGCATTCGTAAAGTTGTGTGATATTTGGGGTTGGAAGAACTCGCGACGATGACAGATCCGAAGACCGATGATGGTACCGGTGTCAGCAATATGATAAGTACTGGCACGACGGTCTCTTCGATTCGACTTGTCGACCGTCGATTGGACGGTCCCGATGGTTACTCACATGGCGTAAGAAGGTTGAAAAAACACTCCGTGGGATGCGGCTGTCTAAACATTTAACTGACAACCCTCCGGCAACGACTGATCCCACTTTTGAACAGTGGGAGACGGATGATAGTCGACTGTTTACACAGTTGATGAACTCCATGGAACCGTCCGTCGAGGACATGGTTCAAAACACGACACAGTCAAGGAGCTATGGGAGGTCCTAGCAACGGCGTTTGATGGAAAGCGCGACTTGTCCCGCATATATGATTCGGTTGTTGGCGTTTACCGAGCTAATCAGGGAGACAAGTCTCATAAGGACCACTTCCGATCTTTCAAGGCGATAGTGGATGAAATTGATCGTGTTCTTCCTCTGACGTCAGATATCAATGAAGCTCGGACTCAACGCGAGCAGCTTCATGTTATGGCATATCTTGCATCTCTTCGTCCTGATGCGGACTCGGCTCGTTCCCAGATCATTGCTGGATCTGATGTTCCATCCTTGATGGAGGCCCACTTCCGTGTTCTAAGGGCCGCAAAGGTGGTTGAGACCACTCCGGGGGATGCTCCTGCCGATCGATCTGCTCTTAGTAGCGCTGCTCGTCCTGGCGTTCGTGGTGGACGTGGTGGACGACGAGGTGGTCGGACTTATGGACGTGATGACGGACGAGGCAATGGTGGTCGTGATGGGGACGACTACGGACCTGCTTTCACTGTGGCCAACAAGGACATTTTCAGTGGCAGTGTCCTAAAGCTCCTGTTGCCAATATTACTTCGATGCTCCTGATAATAGCATTCGCTCGTTCCATTGAGCGACGATTCGTACGCGGAATTTCTTGAGTTCCAGGCTCAACGTCGTGGTGAAGCATCAACGTTTGGTTCCACAGCCGGATACTCTGCAGCATGCATTGTCAATCCCAAGCAGTGGGTAATTGACTCGGGTGCATCCGCTCACATGACTGGTGAAGCAGGTATATACATAATTATGTACCTGTCCGTCGTGCTTCTGGCATTACTGTTGCAAATGGCGGTTCCCTGACAGTCCGCGGCCGTGGAAGTGCCACTCTTTCTCCCGGATTATCACTCAACTCTGTTCTACTTACTCCTGGGAACCCATTCAGTTTCTTTCTATTAGTCAACTGACTCGTGAACTTCATTGCTCAGTAACATTCTTTCCTGATGGTTGTGTTTTTCAGGACCTGACAACTGGGAAGCTATTGGTAAGGGGCATGTGGCTGGAGGCTTGTACCTGTTTGACGCTACTTCTCCGGTTGTTTGTGCAGGCATGAAACTGGATCCGGTCGAGTTACATTGCGGTTAGGTCATCCGTCGTCCCAAGTTCTCCAGAAATTGTACCCGTCCTTAGTTATTCCCTCTTCTTTTCATTGTGAGTCATGTCGTTGGCTAAGCATCATCGGGTTCCTTATCCGGTAAGCTCTAATATCTTGCATCCGCTCCTTTTGAGTTGGTGCATTCTGATATCTGGGGACCTTGTCCGACTGAATCTGTCATGGGTTTTAAGTACTTTGTCACGTTTGTCGATGACTACTCACGTGTCACGTTTCTTTATTTGATGAAAAGTCGCGCTGAATTATTTAACATCTGGTGCAACTTTCATGCCGAGATAACAACACAATTTGGTCTACCAATCAAAATCCTTCGAAGTGACAATGGCCGTGAGTATTTATCTCGTGATCTTGCTAAACATCTGGCCAACAATGGCATTATCCACCAAACCTCTTGTGCGTATACACCCCAACAAATGGTGTCGCCGAACGCAAGAATCGCCATTTATTGGAAACAACACGTGCACTTATGTTTCAAGCACGTACTCCCAAGAAATTTTGGTCGGATGCGGTTCTTACGGCTTGTTTTCTTATTAATCGCATGCCGTCGTCAGTGCTCAATGGTAGCACTCCCTTTTCTCGGCTCTTTCCTGGAAAAGAACCGTTTCCTCCTGCCTCCCCGTATCTTTGGTTGCTTATGCTATGTTCGGGATACCCGACCAACCCTTTCTAAATTAGATCCTAAGGCAATACAATGTATTTTTCTTGGGTATCCTAAAGATCAGAAAGGGTATCGGTGTTTCTCTCCTGTCTTAAAGAGATATTTTTCACTCGGGATGTTACCTTTGTCGAATCAAACTTTCCACCGTTTCCCCAGTCAATAGGTCCGGCACCCCTAATTTATCCAGACGAAGATTTTTTGATGTTTTCTCCTCAACACAACAGCCTCCAGTACAGGTGCCCTCTCTTACCGAGCCAGTCACCCAGGATGATGGTCCACATACACCAAGTCAGCCATTAACGACGTCCACCACAGAATCATCCTCCTCTGGTTCCACCAGTAGCTCCGGCTCCAATGAGCTGCTCCACCAGTTCCGCCCGCAGCTCCACCAGTTCCGCCCGCATCTCCGGGGATTCTGCCTCCAGCACGTCCTCGTCGTGCATGTCGAGATCATCCCTTGTATGTTGACAACTATAAAGGTCTTAGTTGTCATACTCAGTCTCTGGTAGCTACTATTGATGGGATTCAGATCCCCAAGAACGCTGAGGAGGGTCTCCGACATCCTGGTTGGCGTGCTGCTATGCACGAGGAGATAAAGGCTCTCCAGGAGAATCATACCTGGGACTTAGTCGATTTACCTACTGGTAAACAGGCTGTCGGTTGTAAGTAGGTGTTCACGATTAAGGTGAAACCGGATGGCACTCTTGATCGATTGAAGGCTCGTCTGGTGGCCAAAGGATTCTCTCAAACATATGGTGAGGATTACTTTGAGACCTTCTCTCCTGTGGCCAAAATAACGTCCGTTCGTGTTCTCATGGCGTTGGCCGTTCGCTATGACTGGCCTTTACTTCAGCTAGATATCAAAATGCTTTCCTCCACGGGATCTTGACGAAGAAGTCTACGTGATGCAACCTCCCGGGTTCGTTGCAAGGGAGGGTAAGGTGTGTCATCTCAGGAAGGCTCTCTATGGCCTGAAACAATCACCACGTGCGTGGTTTGGTAGATTTACACAGGTGGTTCTCAATTTGGAATGTGTCAGTCGAAGAAGGACCATTCAATCTTCTATCGACATACATCTGCTGGAAGAATACTGCTTGGTGTCTACGTTGATGACATTGTAATCACGGGAGATGACAGACAGGTATTGCAAATCTCAAGAAGTTTCTTGAAGAACAATTTCAAACCAAAGATATGGGATCCTTGAACTATTTCTTGGGTATTGAAGTCACACGGGGAAAGCGGGACATTGTAATGTCTCAAAGAAAATATGTACTGGATATACTAAATGATGCAGGCATGATGCAAGCAAAGGGAGCAAACTCACCTATGGATCCAGGGGCGAAGTTACTTCCAGACGAAGGGGTCCTGATGACCAATCCAGATCAGTATCGTCGAGTGGTTGGTAAACTCAACTACTTGGCAGTCATGACGCGTCCGGATATTTCTTTGCAGTAAGCGTCGCGAGTAGATTCATGGCTTCTCCAAGAGTTCCACACTGGCAGGCAGTTCTCAGAATTCTGTGTTATCTAGTAAGAATCCAGGGAAAGGAATTCGAATGGAGAATAACGGACATTCTCGCATTGAGTGTTTTACTGATGCTGACTGGGGAGCAAGTCTGGCAGATAGACGGTCTACATCTGGCTACTCCGTATTTGTTGGCGGAAATCTTGTATCGTGGAAAAGCAAGAAACAAAGTGTGATAGCACGCTCAAGCTCAGAAGCAGAATATCGAGCTATTGCTCATGGCACGTCAGAAATATTATATGAAGCATCTCCTACAAGAACTGGGAGAAGACGCAGGATCTCAAGTGGCAGACCTATGGTGTGATAACCAATCTGCTATTCACATTGCCACCAACCCAGTATTTCATGAAAGGACGAAGCATATTGAAATTGATATTCATTTTGTTCGTGATGAATATACAAAAGGAGTGATAAGGTTTCAACATGTGCGGACCGGCGACCAGATAGCTGATATCTTCACAAGCCTCTCCTGGGTCCCCGGGTTCAATTTTTATGTAACAAGCTGGGCATGATTGACATCTATGCTCCAGCTTGAGGAGGGTGTTAAGAGTTATATTAGAAATAAGTGTTATATTAGAGTTATTAGTAATTGGACTTTAGTCCCACATTTCTTAGAGTAATAGGAGAGGAAGCTAGCCTCTCCTATATATATGTAGTCTCTCATCAATAACAAATCATCCCATTATTCTATTCTACATTGTACAACTACATCTGCATGCATTGTCTAATTATATATTCATGTTTTTGCCAGAATAGGTATTTCTATTCTGTTCAACCTCTCTCTGCTGTTATCTTTCTCAGTTAACTTTAGTTCTTTAACTACTTATTATCACATATTGTGAACTACAATGCCTTTGTTACATAATTATTGTGAATAAATGAGAAAATTGTTGCATTCCACCAGCTACCAAAAAACACCTGATCTAGAAAGCTTGCAACCAAACATGTAAGAGTGCAAATTGGGGCATTCAAATCCTAATGAAGACTGAACTTATCAAAGAATATAGGTGTTTTCTAAGCCTGAATTGAGTTGAACTAGGACCGACCTGCCATTTTGCAGCACCACTAGCATACACAAATGCACGTTAGCACAAAACCATGCATGCTCACAGACAGAAACCACTAAACTAGTCAAAAGAACATATTGAACACTATATCTTGCCAACATACCTTGGTTAATCTTGCAGCCAGATAATAATCGAAATGCAGTATTGGCAACTTCCGCTGAGAGGTTCCTTGAAAGCCATGCATAAACCACGGATTTACAGTCATTGACAGCATTAATATCAGCGGTAGCACCAGGTATATCAGAATTATCCAGAAAACCAGCTTCTTTTGATGAGATGCGAACTGCAGCTTCCATAATTGCTGGCTGACATAATGGGCGGCAGCATTCCTTCAGTGGATCAACAGTGCTGCATGCATCTAACAATTTGCTAGTATTAACTATATTCTCAAAGGATTTAACATTCTTTACAGGACAAGAACCACCAGTAAGGTTTGACGATTTCACTGAGCAGAGTGAAGGGGTACTACTGTTTGCTCCTTTACTGGCTAATATGCTGACAATATCTGAAAAACAATCATCTGCGGCAGCTTGTTGCAGAACAAGCACATCGGATTCACTACTGTAGGCACCTTGGAAAATGTGCAATAAACTTTTAACCTGGGGACAACATATCACATTCCCAACTAGTACTGCTAGCGGGGCTGAGCAATCTGATGCTGTCTTGTCCATGATACTAGAGATGGAAGAGAAATTTAATGGGCACCTCCCAGTCAATATTGGCTCATAGGTTGTTGGAAAGGAAGGATACATAGGTGGTAGTGGTTCAACAGGATAGGGATTACGTGGAACCACAGCAGGTGAAATTTCTATGGGATCAAAAAGCCCAATTGGTGGATCAGAAAGCTCAAATTTATAAGGAACACGAAACTCTGGTTTCAGTCCAGTTTTCTGTGATACTACGTCTTCGAAAAAGTATAACCATATTGTGAAAATCAGAAACCGGTAATTTGAGGGACCTGCAATCATTTTTTTATTTCAGGAAAATGTGAAATAACAGACCCAGAATTATACAAGAAAGTAGAACAGAGAAGCAGAACACAAAGGGCAGGCTACAAATAGAAAGCATCTTGCATCACACAAAAAACTAAAACCTTATTATATAGCACAGAATGCCACAACATTTGTTCATGCAAGACCACCGTCAATCACAATAAGTACAAACTACAAATAGCAACTAATCGAGGATATAATGAAAGATAAAGAAAGAACATGCCTGACACTTCAGTACAGTGGAATTTTCAAAATGGCATGCCAGTAAAAACAGGTCATGCAACTATTCGAGGATATAATGAAAGCTAAAGAAAGAACATGCCTGCCACTTCAGGACAGTGGAATTTTCCAAATGGCATGCCAGTAAAAACAGGTCATGCTAGGTAGATTACGTGCACTCACATGATACATGCCTCAAAGAGAAGCAACAGACCAAAAACCTTCCTTATGCTTGTTTGGAGTACCAGGTTGTCTCATGCATTGCAGACATAGGAGAGTACACACAGAAGAATTTAAAGTGTCCTTCTAGGCACACTAAGCATTAAGTAATTCACTAACATCATGGCCCAATCAATAACATTACATGCAGGTCATGCCATTCAGTTATGGAAGGATATTCATAAATCATCTCTTGTCGTGATAATTTCCTGATATGTCTGCTATTTATTAAAAATTTAGAAGATTGATAAGTACGCATAATTTAGGTTCTTTCTGAAACATGAAATAAATAGGTGTTCAGCATCTATGTTTCTAAAGAAAGAAAAAAAGAGTACATTTATAAATCTAACATAAAACTGAATGTGTAATTAAATAAGTCATATATAACCTTTAACCTTTTATTTCTCATAATAGTTATATTTCGATTAAACGTAAAACATTTTTTAAAAAATTTAGTGCTGAAACTTGATAAACCAATGCTCTAACTAAAACCATAACTGCCAAAATTGCTGATATTTACACTCATCTAGAGAATCCAATACCAAGACAAATAGTGTATTCTTACTTCTTAAGTCATGGTCTGTGTTTTTCATCAATATGTCCTAGCAACCACTAAAAGACAAGTCATCCAATCCATGCTAACAACTTGATTTGATTTATGATTCTAATGTCTTAACTTGGTGCTTGACGTGCTTCAAAGTACCAAGGTTCGCAGTATCGGTATAGGAATTGGTATCGGACCATTCCTATAAGTATCGCTATCGGCAATATCGATAGTATCGGTGGTTTCGGATCAGAGTATCAGATTTTTTGGTATCGGAAAACAAATAATTATTAATAAATTATGAGGCATAAATTTGAGTATTTCCAATGTTATTTCTTAGTCATTTTGAAACTAAATGAAATAGTCGTCACCCTTACAATTGGTTTACATGATAAATTTTCTTCTTTTACATGTTTTTACATCCTTGTTATGCTTCAAACCCTTGTTGATTTGTCTTTTTCGTTAAATTTTCTTTGCCGAATTGACCGGAAAAGAGACCCCCAATGTCGGTATCGGATCGGGACATGCCAAACCGTATCGGTATCGGCCGTATCGGATCACATCGGCCGATAGTGTAAACTATGCTTCGAACTTACAGTATGTGCTTACCATCAATATGTTCTAGCAACCACCAAAAGACGAGTCATCAATCCATGCTAACAACTTGATTTGATTTATGATTCTAATGTCTTAACTTGGTGCTTGACATGCTTCGAACGTACAGTATGTGCCTAACATCAATATGCTATAGCAGACACGAAAAACACAAGCCGCCCAACTCAAACCAACAAACTTGATTTATCATTTATGTGAATCCTGATGTATTATTACTTGGTCGTTTAACTTGAGCCTTGGTCAACCTATTGAAGCCAGTGACCCCAAAAGTCATGAGTTAACTAGATCAGACACCTAACTCCTTGTGAGACCATTTGCACAGCATAAGTGGGCATATAATTGACCTGGCTCGATCTTACATGGAACTGATGGTGTTCGACACGTTATCAAGCTTGTTAAGGCAGAGGAAGGCAACGATGACCAATAAGTGTAGGCGGAGGCCTTTAGGTGGCGAAGCGGGAGCCTCAAGAGTCAAGACTAAAAATTAGGGATGTGTATTAGGTAAGTCGAGACAAGCTTGATTTATGACAGGGCCATTGTAGTAATTCATTGATGCTAATCTTCAATTGTGTAATATTATCAAGACCATTTCTTGTGTAGTTTAATAGTGATAATATTTCTTCAATTGTATAATATCACGAAGTTCACATTACTTTCAAACTCGAGACCAAAGATGGCAAATAACATAAAGAAAATAAGGGATAAATAAAGAGAACTCAAAGATCATTGTAAGAGAAACAAGAGAGAGTCAATAAGAGAGAGAGACTTTGAGAGAGAAGGAAAGATTTATTTGTTGGAGTATAGCAGTGGATGTCGAAGTCGGAGATAGGACTAGGCAGGTAGGTAGGTAAACACATAAGGGAATGGGAATCATTAAGGGGAAAGGAAAAGGTTGTGTTACTATTTCTTCATTTCTATGTTAAATTATTAATCATATCTTTAAAATTAGTGGGCTTGGGCTTGGGCTGGTTCCCAAATTTAAAAAAATGGCCTGGGTCCGGTCACAATCAAGTCAAGGTGCTCAAGGAAGCCCAAGACAGCCGCCTCAAAGACCTTGTCGCCTAATTGGCCGCCTCTAAAAGGATAATTTTCCTTTTTTTGTTAATATCTAGTCAGCGTGTTAAAAAGCTCTAGGCACTCCTAGGCGAGTTGTCTTGCCTGATCACCTGGGAGCCCCTAGGCGCACCTAGCCTCGTCTGGAGAAGAAAAGTGTCACTTGTACAGCTTCTCAAATTCCTTTCCATAACACTTTTTGTCACTTTTGTAGCTCATGTTAGGTTATTCAAATTTGCTATATATCCCTAAAAACTCATTAAACTTGGGTTTGAAAATAAAAAAAGAGTCAAAAATAATACCAAATTACCAATAGAAAACAACAAACTAACTTACCTAGATCACAAAATAGGCTATGGAACACAACATTAAGTTTAAAAACAATAACATCATATATAAGTCAATATGATAGAAACAATTTGTTCAAAATGAAAAAACAACATAAGATAATCAACGAGTCAATGTTCCATATTCCAAAATGACTTAATGAATCATTATTCTTCAAAGTCATTAGAATAAGTGTTATTACAAACAAAGTTAACATAAAGAAAATAAGCATATATAAACAAGCACATCAAAATGGATGTCTTAAATGTGATTGTTTGTGTGAAATAGGTCGTCTTTTGTGAGAGCTTTATAGAAAGAGAAAAATAGAGGGGAAAAAAATAGAAGTAAAGAACATTGGAAGAAAAAAGAATAGAAAAAAACCTAACGTTTTGTGGATGAGTGCAAAGAAGTATAGAATTATCAAGAAGAATAGGAAAAAAATTAGATGAAATTCACCTTAATTCGCCCTAAGGAGGAGCCTTGCCTAGAGGAATATCGTTGCTCTCTTCTCTATCGTTGTAGCACTATATTCTCCGCCTTTCTTTTCTTTTATTTTCTTTTTATTTTTGTATTTTTAGTTAATAACTTATAAAGTTAAAACTTAAAAAAGATTCTATTAGTTCTTTAAAACTTAAGCCTGCAACTTTAAAAACCAATAAAACCAAACAAGATCATAAAAACATAAAAAAGCCAAAAAAGACAAAAAACTACATAAAACACCCAACACACCTAGGCATGCACCTAGACTTGTCTAATTGCCCATTCACCTAATCTTGCTTTTGGTGTCATTCTCGCCTAGAGAAGATACATCGACTTTCTTTAGATTAGGTGGTGCAACATCGCCTCTTGCCTTTTGTGCGTCTAGACGGCGCCTTTAACAACACTAATCTATATTAAATTATTAATAATATCTTCAAATTAAAATTATTGGGCAGTCGGATCAAGGCACTTGAGGCAGACCACGGCTGCCCAATACAGGTTCAAGGGCCGCCTCAAGACCTCACTTCCTAAATACTAGCTAACTAGGCGTGAGAGTATCTAAAACACTTATTTGGACACCTATAGCGGCGAAGAGGCGGCCTCTAACAACCATGTCTCTAGGATATATTAAGACAGCCTCAGACTGTTCTACTTGTCTTATCCCACTTTAGGCAATTATAGAAAATGTTTTTAAGTTCACCCATATATGCTCGACAAAAACATGCACCACATTGCATTTTGTGGGTGAGACTGTTCGCAAGCTGACTCCATATGAGATGCAAATAAAGACTAAATAAAAAAAGACATGAAGTTTAGATGGATTAATTACAAAGGTCATTTAGTTGTCATTATGTGCTCGAAACAAAATCAAGCATTCTAAACATTCAAACAAAAAACAGTGTACGCATGCCCACCAGAACTTCCACCTATCTTCCAAAAAGAACGCTGAAAAGAAATGGACAAACAACCGAAAAGGTAGGAGTAAATATGGCAAGTAATTAAGATAAGTACATAAATAGTAGACAGATTTACAGAAAATTATCATATAGGCCAAAGACAGTCTTACTCCTTAATATGAACCTATGATTTGGTAAAATTTAGTTATCTACAAGCTAATCACAAAAAGGGACCAGTATTTAGGCCCATGTTGTACACTGAAATTAATCAGAGACTATCTCTAGGTCAAATCATGACTAATATTGTTATGAGATTTCTTATACACTTTGGTGCCAACAATACCAACCCAAACTTGGCCAGGCAGGGATATGATAACTTTGGATTTATTCATAGCAAAACCAATAGCATATGTATATCCCAACAGAACAGGTTAAGGATCCAAAACATACTGAATTAAGGTCATTACTCTAAGACTACAGTTATAACAAACAATATGCAATGGCAAATGCAAATGAAAATGGAAATGCAAATGCAAAAATATAGGAACAGTTCGAAGGGAAAAGGGGAGTTGTCTTCCATTATACCCATGAGACTTGCATGTTTAAAAATCTATATAATTTCCTTCTCATATAATAACAAATACAGATAATCAAGAACAATCAGCTGACTACAAATTGATAGAAATAGAAAAGTGACAAGAACCCAATGACCTAAGCTACAAAGGTCTTCATCTCACCACGAAGATAAGCAATAATATTGAGAACCTCCATGTTCCCTCAACCTTTTGTTGACATAGGTGCCCAACTATGTTTCAAGGCATTCAAAATTTAAAGAAAAATGTCCAAGCTTCAATTCCTGTGAAACAGCCCTGTAGAGAATAGAAAATAAATTAAGTTTCAAGGATTTTGGCATGTGGGTAGGTGATTAGGTATGTGCAGATGAGTGAGAAAATGTGTCTACACCTATGAACGTGTATGTGCATGTCCCAGTAAGAGAGAATTAACAGCCACTGGACGGACATACATACTGTCAGGTAGACAAAATGCCTATAAATAATTTGCACACATACTGCGCCTCAGATAAGTAACTTCTGTTTTCCCCGGGATAAATTAAAGCAGAATATACACTACGATGAAAGGACATTGCAATTAACAAGCCATGCGTTCAGGGAATCAGGACATATAACTACATAGAGATGGATGACAGTTTCCTAAAACTATGTAGCGCACTATCAATACATAATAGTTGAATTTTGTGGTTTTTCCAAACTATATTATCCGAATTCTCACATACCATCCAAGTGAGTTGGGCGCACATGCGTACTCTGCTTTCTCTCTCATTCCTTGACATGAAAAGGACAGTATATATATAAAGGAGATACTATATTAGTCTTGAATCAAAATAGAACTATAATAACGTTGCAGTAAATTAATATACAAACAACAATGAAGCCTTATCCCAAACTTTAGGGGTTCGGTGGTTGAATCATCTTCTTCCAATCAGCTCTTGTACATGTCCTCTCCTACATAACACTACAAAAAACATTTTCTTGTTTATAACTTCCACCCATCTTCATTTAGGCTCGTCTCTATTTCTAGTGGCTCCATTTAGCGGCTCCACTAACTACTACTACTACTACCTTACAATCCTTGCCTAAGCATCTATTGGTCTGCGTTGCATATGTCCGCCAAAATCTCTTTAGAAATTATCGTAAGTTTTATCTAAAGATAATAAGAACGGTTAAGTATTAATATTAGTATTAGTAGTATTGGGCTTTAGTCCCACATTGGATAGAACAATGTGAGAGGGGTTAGCCTCTCCTATATATATGTAACTCCCTCGTCAATAATAATCATCATATTATTCTAATTCTACATGGTATCAAAGCCAAAACCCTAGCCTTCCGCTGCTACATTACCCCCCCCCCCTCCAGTCATCCCTTCCCAAACCCTAATCCTACTCATGAACCCTAGCGCTTTTCAAACCTAGCCGTCACCTCTCTTCAAAAATCCTAACTTCCAAAAAAAAAAGAGGAGAAGAAGATGTTGGGATCCTCATAGGGTAAACAATGGTTTGTTTGTTGGAGCATCTGACTCTCCATATTTATTTCATAAAAAAATGTCAAGATCCTCAAAGGATAAACAATGGTTTGTTTGTTGTAACTTTGAGAAATTTAACAAAGAGTAGACAAGTCGCTTGTTTTGCGTGAATCTTTGTTTCTTTTCTTACTTGATCTTCATATCGGGATCTAACAAAGAGTAACTGGGTTGCCTCTCTGTCCTGACTTGTGTGGTACACATTCAAATCTCTATTTCCTATGCACGTGTCGGATCTGGCCACGTTTCTAGCGCATTGGCAGAGTTATGTGATTATCAAGTTGGTAAGATCAAACCGAAGATCGAATCAGGAATACTGAAGGATGATAGACACTGAGACGAATAGCAGTGCTACAGACACTAGTGTCGGAACTGCAATGGCGGGACCAACGGACACTGGCATGACGATTTCATCGATTCCACTTGTCGATCGACGGTTTGATGGACTTCCACTTGTCGATCGACGTTTGATGGACCAGAGGGTTACTCGACATAGCGAAAGAAGGTCGAAGATGCTTCGAAAATACGGTTGTCCAAACATCTGAATAACAACCCTCCAACAGAGATTGATCCAATATTGAGCAATGAGAGACAGATGGCAGTCGACTATTTACACAGTTGATGAATTCCATGTAACTATCGGTGGAAGACATGGTTCATAATACGGATTCCGTGAAGAAATTATGGGAGGTCCTGGCAACGATGTTTGAGGAAAACGCGATTTGTCGCGATCTATGACTCGGTCGTTGGCATATATACCGAACAAATCAAGACGATAAATCTCATAAGGACCACTTCCGGACCTTTAAGGCTATGACTGATGAGATTGATCGCATATTACCTATAAAACGTATATTAATAAAGCGAGGGCTCAACATGAGGAGTTTCATGTCATGGCATATCTTGTCTCTCTCCGTCCTGATGCGGACTCTCAGATCATTGCTAGATCTGATGTTCCGTCTCTGTTGGAAGCGCACTATCGTGTCCTTCGGACAGCAAAAGTCGTTGAGACAACTCCAGATGATGCTCCTGCTAATCGATCTACTCGTGCTGAATTTCACGGGGGTCGTGGTGTAAGACGTGGTGGCCGAAATGCTGGTCGTGATAGGGGACGAGACAATGGCGGTCGTAATGGAGGAAGGTCGCGCACATGCTTCAACTGTGGTCAGCATGACTATTTCCAGTGGCAATGTCCTAAAGCACCTGTCGCAAACGTTACATCAAATGCTGTTGATGATGGTGTTCGATCTGTCCAGATGACTGCAGAGTTATATACATATTTTTTGACTTCCAAGCTCAACATCATGGTGAAGCATCCACATCTAGATCCACAGCCGGGTACTCAACGGCATATGTGGTAAGGTCGAAGCAGTGGGTGATCGACTCAGCGTGCCTGCTCACATGACTGGCGACGCAGGTATGATTCGCAATTATGTATCAGTAGGTCATGTTTTCGATATTACTGTTGTCAATGGTTTGTCACTAACAATCTGTGGACGTAGACGTACTTGTCTTTTTCCGGACTGTCACTCAATTTTGTGTTACATACACTTGAAAACTCGTTCAGTTTACTTTCAATTAGCCAGATTGCTCGTGACATGCATTGCTCGACAACATTTTCTGATAGTTGTGTTTTAGGACCTAAAGGCTGGAAAGGCTATTGGTAAGAGACATGTGGCTGGCATCTTGTACCTATTTGATGTACCTTCTTCTGTTGTCCATGCCGACATGAAACTCGATCATTTCGAGTTACATTGTCAGTTAGGTCATCCATCAATTCAAGCTCTCCAGAAAATGTACCCATCTTTAGATGTTTCTGCTTCTTTTCATTGTGAGACATATCGTTTGGCTAAGTATCATCGGGTTTCCTATCCGGTGAGCCATAATAAATTTGCATCCACTCCGTTCTAGTTGGTGCATTTGATCATAGTTTTAAAAGGCGAAAGGCGCACCAAGGCGCAAAGGTTCCTGGAGCCTGAGGCGCTAGGGCAAGGCTCAAGGCGCGCCTTTTGAAAGCTAGGCGCACTTTTTTCTTTATATGTAAAAGATATCTACATTTAAAAACTTAGCTACATAGAAGTCCAAATTCCTTGAAAATATCACTAATTATAGGCACAAAATTATTCTTTATATATATATATATATATATATATATATATATATATATATAACAATCTAAAAGCCCATTAGATATAAATAACCCAAACTATATACATATAATATACAAACCACATATATATAAGCCTTTAAATATAGAAGTACATTCTAATTTAGAAAATAATCTAAAACCCACAATAATATTAATGACAATAATTTCTATACTTTCCAATAAAGCCCATAAACTATATAACATAAACTATATAACATGTATATCGAAGGTTGGAATATATATATATATATATATATAAGTAAAAAAAAAAAAATATATATATATAAGTAACTTTACGCCTAGGCGCGCCTTGTTGAGCGCATGGAGCCTGCGCCTTTCTACACTAGGCGCGCGCTTTTTTAAAGTGGTGCGCCTGGCTTGTTACTAGGCGTTGTCCTGCGCCTCGCTGCGCCTTGCGCCTAGACGCACGCCTAGGCGCGCTTTTTAATTCAATGATTCTGATGTATGGGAACCTTATCCGATTTTTATAATGGATTTCAAGTACTTTGTTACATTTGTTGATGATTACTTCGTGTCACTTTTGTTTATCAGATAAAAAATCGCTTCGAGTTATTTAGGCTCCGTTTCGTTGTACGTTTAAAATCGATTTTGGGAGTGTAAAACCAGAAATGGAAGGAAATAACGTTTGGCTCTGCACAACCTACATCTCCACTCAAAAAAAATTTCCACAAATCTACTTTTAAACTTGTTTTCAGAGATCTGAAAAAAAAACTCTTCTCGCTCCATTAGAAATCCCTAGCCTGCGACCTCAAAAAAAATTTCCCTCTCCCTCATAAATTTTCCTCCCTCCCGTCCCCAAGCTCGTCGTCCCGAGCTCTCCAAGCGCGGCAACCTATCCAACACCGAGGACGACTCCGAGCTCGTCGTCCTCGAGATCCTCGTCCCCGATCTTTCTGACTCCGAGGGCGACTCTAAGCTCGTGTCCCTGAGCTCTCCAAGCGAGACGGACTGTCCCACGAAGCATTACACGACGGAGGACGACGTCGTATACGGCCTGCTGGCAACGCCGGCAGGAACACCGAAGCGGTGGAGCCCTGGCCAAAGAGGAGGTGGTCCCTCTATCTTCTCGTTGGGAGGACGGGACAGAGAAATCAACAAGCGTTGGCGGCCGTGTGGAGAGCAAAACGGAGGCTCCACCTCGTGGTCATCCATACATAGACTCAGTAACGTCGGTGGATCAAAGCTCAAGCACGGCGGAGGCGGGTCCAAGCTCGTCGACGTGTTGTCCACCGTCGAGGGCCGCACCATAGCAAGGCACCTAAGGTCGACGTCAACGTGTTGTCCACCGACGTGCTTCATCCGCAGTTCTTCGTCAACGGTGACGTCGACTTGTGGGAGGTGGTCCGATCGACGCAAAAGATGGTAGTGCGTCGGAGGAGGTCTGAAGGATCCGAGTTGGGTTAAGGCGGAGCTTCCGAGGAAGAGCAGCAGCTACGAGAGGATGGCCAAGACTCGGGATCGTTGTGATAGTGTCAGATACAAAATAATTATGGACACAGGACATTTATAATTATTTTATAAAAAATTATTAAAAATTTCTGAAAAAAATCTACCGAACATAATTTTTTTTACTTTTATTTTTCAAAACCATTTTTCAGATAAAGGTAACCAAACGCAAAGTCAGAATTTCATACTCAGAAAAATAATTTTATAACTTACTTTCAGAAAACTATTTTCAGAAAGAAATTTCAAAGTGATAATGGTCGTGGGTATATCTCGTGAGTTCAATACCCATCTGTCCAACAATGGCATCATCCACTAAACTTTCTGTCCTTACACACCACAACAAAATGGTGTGATAGAGCGCAAGAATCGTCATCTCTTGGAAACAACGCGTGCTCTTATGTTTCAAGCGCATACTCCCAATAGGTCTTGGTCTGATGCGGTTCTTACAGCTTGTTATCTGATTAATCGCATGATATCGTCAATTTTCAATAGTACTCCATTTTTTCGGTTATATTCTGACCGAGTCGTTTCCTCTTTCTCTCAAAATTTTTGGTTGGTTGTACTATGTTCGGATACCCAACCACTTCTTTCTAAATTAGATCATAAGGCAATCCAATGTTTTCCTTGAATATCTTAAAGATCATAAAGGAAATCGGTATTTTTTTCCTAACTTGAAGAGATACATTTTTCTTGAGATGTTACCTTCGTTGAAACAGAGTTTCCTCCACTTCCACAAACTACGACTCTAGTTTCCCAAATTTACCCAGATGAGGATTCCTTGTTGTTTCATGTTCAAACACAATAGCCCTCCGTAAGGGTGCCCTCCCCTACCGATCCAGTATCAAAGTCCGACGGTCCGCAAACAATGGATCAATCAGTACCGACGTCGCCAACGTTCATCGCAGATAGTGCCCACGATCACAGAGCCATTATCCTCCTCTAGCTCCACTGATTTGCCTCCGCCTGCTCCACCAGCTCGACCTTGACGTGCCTGTGTGATCATCCCTTGTATTTTAGAAACTACAAAGGGCTCATGAGCCATACTCGGTCCTTGATCGCTACTATTAATGGGATTCAGATTCCCAATATTGATGAGGAGGGTCTCAAACATCCGGTTGACGTGCTGCTATGGAAGAGGACATGAAAGTGCTTCGGGAGAACCATACTTGGGACTTGGTAGATTTGCCTACTGGTAAGCAGACAGTAGGATGCAAATGGGTGTTCATGATCAAGGAAACCGGATGGCACTCTTAATCGTCTAAAGGCCCGTTTAGTAGCTAAAGGATATTCTCAGACCTATGGTGAGGATTATTTTGAGACCTCTCCAGCTGACAGGATAACATTTGTACGTGTACTCTTGGCCTTAGATGTTCGCTATAACTGGACATTGCTTAAGCTGGATATCAATAATGCATTTCTCCACAGGGACATTGAAGGAGAGGTGTATGTGGTTCAGCCTCCCGGATTCGTCGCAAGGAAGGGTAAAGTGTGTCATCGGTAGAAGGCCCTCTACGGTCTCAAACAATCACCTCCTGCGTGGTTTGGTCGATTTACACATGTTGTTACTTAGTTTGGCATGTGTCAATCAAAGAAAGATCATTCGATATTCTACCGATAGACATCAGCTAGAAGGATACTACTTGGTGTCTATGTTGATGACATTGTGATCACGGGAGACGATAGCCAGGGTATTGCAGGACTAAAAAAGTTTATGGAGAACAATTTCAAACCAAAGATATAGGACTGTTAAACTACTCCTTGGGCATTGAAGTCACATGGGGTAAGCGGGACATTGTAATATCTCAGAAAAAGTATGTGCTGGAAATACTAAATGATGCAGGAATGATACAAACCAAGGGAGCAACCACATCCATGGATCCAGGAGCAAAGTTACTCCCAGACGGGGGCCATGATGACCAATCGGATCAGTATCGTCTAGTTATTGGAAAACTCAACTACTTGGCAGTCATGACTCGTCCGAACATTTTCTTCGTCGTGAGTGTCGCAAATAGATTTATGGCCTCTCCACGAGCTCCACAGCAAAGGTGTTATCTGAAACATCTTCTAGAAGAGTCGGAAGTAAAAGCAGAATCTAAAACAGCAGATATGTAGTGTGCTAACCAGTCTGCTATCTATATTGCTACCAATCATGTATTGCATGAAAGGACAAAACATATTGAAATTGACATTCACTTTGTCCGTGATGAGTATAAAAAGGGGATGATAAAATTTTACCACATGAGGACCAATGATCAGATAGCCGATATCTTCACAAAGTCCCTTTTGGATCCTCGGGTTCAATTTCTGTGTAACAAGCTAGGCATGATTGATATCTATGCTCCAACTTGAGGGAGGGTGTTAAGTATTAATATTAGTTTTAGTAGTATTGGGCTTTAGTCCCACATTGGATAGAACAATAGTGAGGGGTTAGCCTCTCCTATATATATGTAACTCTCTCATCAATAACAATCATCTATTATCCTTATTCTATAAGAACCATATCTAAATCATGGTTTAAAGTATCGGCCGATACCGAT
Source organism: Iris pallida (assembly GCA_029216955.1). Classification (NCBI taxonomy): domain Eukaryota; kingdom Viridiplantae; phylum Streptophyta; class Magnoliopsida; order Asparagales; family Iridaceae; genus Iris; species Iris pallida. Next base: position 3,468,629 of record JANAVB010036019.1, read on the forward strand.
CCGATACGGCCGATATCGATACGGTTTGGCATGTCCCGATCCGATACCCAATATTGTCCATACCGGTATTGGGGGTCTCTTTTCCGGTCAATTCGACAAAGAAAATTAAACGAAAAAGACAAATCAGCAAGGGTTGTTTAAAGCATAATAAGGTTTAAAAGCACGTAAAAGAAGAAAATCAATCTATTGTATGTAAACCAATCATTAAGGGTGACAACTATTTCATTTAATTTCAAAACTGGTAAGAAATAACACTGAAAATACTTAAAATTATGCCTAAATGTATAAAATATATGTTTTTAAATGTAAATAATTTATTAATATTATTTGTTTTCCGATACCAAAAATCCGATATTCCAATCCGAAACCGCCGATACTACCGATATCGCCGATACCAATACTCATAGGAATAGTCCGATACCGATTCCGATACCGATACTGTGAACCTTGATCTAAATCCCTCTTTTTCTCTCTAAATCTTTGTTTATAACTTCCATCCATCTTCATTTAGGCTTTAGTTATAGTAGCTCCATTTAGCGGCTTCACTAACTACTACCTTAATGCTCCTCCTTGCCGAAGGATATATTGGTCTACGTCGCACATGTCTACCAAAACTAGAAACTATCATAAGTTTTATCTAAGATAATAAGAACCATATCTAAATCCCTCTTTTTCTCTCTATATCCTTGAACTAATCTTCTTAATAGTAAATGGATTCAATAGTAGATCTCTTCGGCATAAAACCCAAATTAATTTTCTGAAATCCTAGTTTATTTTCTTAATCTTTGCTCAATTACACTCCCATAATTATACGGTATGCCTCATGAGCTTGGTTCCTCGATAGTTATCAAAGCTTTGTATATCTATTATCTCCCTTATTTTTATATATTGGTAACTAAAATACTATTTCTCCACTCTTCGGGTATCTTACTCTTATAGTCCATAATATTCGATTGAATAAATTAATAAACCACATCAATCCATTCTTACCTAAACATTTCCAAAGCTCAATAGGAATATCATCACCTCCAACCATTTTTTCCTTTTTTTTCCATTATACGTATAACATCTTTAACTTCATAATTGTTTTAACTTTATGACAATTACAATATGACTTATCGTAAATTAACTCTATATCCAAATCAAGTTTTTCTAGGTTGCTCTCGCTAAATAACTTGTGAAAATAACTTTTCCATATCTACTTAATATCATTCTCTTACTAATACTATTGTTGACCTTATATTTGGCTTCACTAAATTAATTTTTTAGTTTTCCTTCTTTGCTAGTTTATCTCTCTCAAAGTTTTTCTTATTTTTACACTTTTGTCAATATTTATAGAAAATTCTTTTTCCTGAATTACCTTTTGAACTTCCTCGTTCCACCACCAACTTTCTTTTGAAGTCAATCCACTATCTTTAAGAAGTCCTAGAATCTTTTTTGCTACTTTTTGGTACAATTTAACATACTATACCACATAACATTAGAATCTTCTTCAATGTATCTTCCTCCTTTATTTATCATTTTATTCTTAAAGTATTATTAAGTTATTCCTTCTCTCCTTTCAAGCAAGGTTCGCAGTATCGATATCATACCTTTCCTATGAGTACCAGTATCGGCAATATCTACACTATCAGCGGTTTTAGATAGGAGTGTCGGATTTTTTAGAATTGGAAAGCAATAACTATTAATAAATTTTGAGAATATTTAGGCATCTAGCCTAATTTTAGTATTTTTGTGTTTAGAATGGAAAATGGATGATTATTATTGAGGGAGAGATTACATATATATAGGAGAGGCTAGCCTCCTCTCCTATTATTCTAAGCAATGTGAAACTAAAGCCCATTAACTCATAACTCTAATATCACTTAACACCCTCCCTCAAGCTGGAGCATAGATGTGTCAATCATGCCCAGCTTGTTACAAAAAATTGAACCCGAGGACCCATAAGAGGCTTTGTGAATATATCAGCTATCTGGTCGCCGGTCGTCACATGTTGAAACTTTATCACTCCTTTCTTATATTCATCACGAACAAAATGAATGTCAATTTCAATATGCTTCGTCCGTTCATGAAATACTGGATTGGTGGCAATGTGAATAGCAGACTGGTTATCACACCATAGATCTGCCACTTGAGACCCTGCATCTTCTCCCAGTTCTTATAGGAGATGCTTCATATATAATATCTCTGACGTACCATGAGCAATAGCTCGATATTCTGCTTCTGAGCTCGAGCGTGCTATCACACTTTGTTTCTTGCTCTTCCATGACACTAGATTTCCACCAATAAATACTGAGTAGCCAGATGTAGACCGTCTATCTGTCAGGCTTGCTCCCCAGTCATCAGTAAAACACTCGATGCGAGTGTGTCCATTATTCTCCATTCGAATTCCTTTTCCTGGATTCTTTACTAGATAACACAGAATTCTTAGAACTGCCTGCGAGTGTGGAATTCTTGGAGAAGCCATAAATCTACTTGCAACACTCACTGCAAAAAAAATGTCCGGACGCGTCATAACCGTCAAGTAGTTGAGTTTTCCAACTACTCGACGATACTGATCTGGATTGGTCATCAGGACCCCTTCGTCTGGAAGTAACTTCGCCCCTGGATTCATAGGTGAGGTTGCTCCCTTTGCTTGTATCATGCCTGCATCATTTAGTATGTCCAACACATACTTTCTTTGAGACATTACAATGTCCCGCTTACCCCGTGCGACCTCAATGTCCAAGAAATAGCTCAAGGATCCCATATCCTTGGTTTGAAATTGTTCTCCAAGAAACTTCTTAAGGCTTGCAATACCCTGGCTGTCATCTCTCGTGATTACAATATCATCAACGTAGACTCCAATGAGTATTCTTCCAGCAGATGTGTGTCGATAGAAGATTGAATGGTCCTTCTTCGATTGACACATGCCAAATTGAGTAACAACATGCGTAAATCGACCAAACCATGCACGAGGCGATTGTTTCAGACCATAGAGAGCCTTTCTCAGATGACACACTTTACCATCCCTTGCAACGAACCCGGGAGGTTGCATCACATATACTTTCTCATCAAGATCCCCGTGGAGGAAAACATTCTTTATATCAAGCTGGAGTAATGGCCAATCATATCGGATGGCCAAGGTCATGAGGACACGAACGGATGTCATTTTGGCCACAGGAGAGAATGTCTCGAAGTAATCCTCACCATAGGTTTGAGAGTATCCTTTGGCCACCAGACAAGCCTTCAGTCGATCAAGTGTGCCATCCGGTTTGACCTTAATCGTGAACACCCATTTGCAGCCGACTGCCTGTTTACCAGTTGGTAAGTCGACTAAGTCCCAGGTATGATTCTCCTGGAGAGCTTTCATCTCCTCGTTCATAGCAGCACGCCAACCAGGATGTCGGAGACCCTCCTCAGCGGTCTTGGGAATCTGAATCCCATCAATAGTAGCCACCAGAGACTGAGTGTGACTGGTAAGACCTTTGTAGTTGTCAACATACAAGGGATGATCACGACAGGCACAACGAGGACGTTCTGGAGGCGGGACCACCAGAGCTGCTAGCGGAACTGGTGGAGCTGCTGGTGGAACAGAAGGAAGCAACTCATTTGAGCCGGAACTGCTGATCGAACCAGAGGAGGATGAATCTGTGGGCGACATCTGACTGGGAGACTGGCTCGGTAAGGGAGGGCACCTGTACGGGTGCTATTGTGTTTGAGGAGGAAATAACAAAAAAATCATCTTCGGATAGACCAGAGGAGCCGGACCCTTTGATTATGGGAGTGGTGGAAATTCAGTTTCTACAAAGGTAACATTCCGAGTGAAAAAATAGCGCTTTAAGACAGGAGAGAAATACCGATACCCTTTCTGATCTTTAGGATACCCAAGAAAAATACATTGTATTGCCTTAGGATCTAATTTAGAAAGGGTTGGTTGGTATCCCGAACATAGCATAAACAGCCAAAGATTCGGAGAGGCAGAGGAAATGGCTCTCGTCCAGAAAAAAGTCTAGAAAAAAGAGTGTTACCATTGAAAACGGACGATGGCATGCGGTTAATAAGATAACAAGTAAGAACCGCATCCGACCAAAATTGCTTGGGAGTACGTGCATAAAAATAAGAGCACGTGTAGTTTCTAATAAATGGCGATTCTTGCGTTCGGCTACACCATTTTGTTGTGATGTGTACGCACAAGAAGTTTGGTGGATGATGCCATGGAGGGCCAGATGTTTATCGAGATCACCTGATAAATACTCACGGCCATTGTCACTCCGAAAAATTTTGATGGGAAGACCAAATTGTATTTTTATTTCGGCATGACAGTTGCACCAGATGTTAAATAATTCAGAGAGATTTTTCATCAAATAAATAAAGGTGACACGTGAGTAATCATCGACAAAAGTAACAAGTACTTTAAACCCATGACAGATTCAATCGGACAGGGTCCCCATATATCAGAATGCACCAACTCAAAAGGAGCAGAAGCAATTTTATTTGGACTTACCGGATAAGGAATCCGATGATGTTTAGCTAAACTACATGGCTCGCAATGAAAGGAAGAGGGAATATCTAAAGATGGGTACATTTTCTGGAGAACTTGGGACGATGGATGGCCTAACCAACAATGTAACTCAACAAGATCGAGTTTCTTGCTGGCACAGACAACGGAAGGAGTTGCGTCAAACAGGTACAAGCCTCCAGCCACATGCCCCTTACCGATAGTCTTCCCAGTTTTCAGGTCCTGAAAAACATAACCATTAGGAAAAAATATTACCGAGCAATGTAGTTCACGAGTAATTTGACTAATAGAAATTAAATTGAACGGGTTCCCAGGAGTAAGCAGTACAGAATTGAGTGACAGTCCGGAAGCAAGATTGGCACTTCCACCACGGCCTCGGACTGTCAGGGAACCTCCATTGGCAACAGTAATGCCAGAAGCACGACGTACAGGTACATAATTATGTATCATACCTGCGTCACCAGTCATGTGAGAGGATGCACCAAAGTCAATTACCCATTGCTTGGATTTCACTATGCACGCGGCCGTGTATCCGACTGTGGTGGAACCAGACGTGGATGCTTCACCACGACGTTGAGCTTGGAAATCAAGGAACTCTGTATATGAGTCCGAAGTCATCTGAATAGATCGGACACCATCATCAGGGGCGTCAGTGGTGATATTAGCAGCAGGTGATTTAGTGCATTGCCAATAGAAATGGCCAAGCTGACCATAGTTAAAGCATGTGTGCGGTTTTCCTCCATCACGACCGCCATTGCCTTGTCCTCCATCACGACCAGCATTACGGCTAACCCGTCGGCCGCCACGACCACCCCGAAATCCTGTACGAGCGGCCCCGAGAGCAAAACGATCAGCAGGAGTATCACCCGGAGTTGTCTCAACGACTTTGGCAGCCCGAAGGACACAATAGTGTGCTTCCAACAGGGACGGTACATCAGATCCAGCAATAATCTGAGAACGAGCAGAGTCCGCATCAGGACGGAGAGAGACGAGATAAGCCATGACATGAAGCTGCTCACGTTGAGTCTGTGCTTCATTAATATCCGACGTAAGAGGTAGTATGCGGTCGATCTCATCCGTCATAGCCTTGAAGGCCAGGAAATGCTCTTTATGAGATTTGTCTCCTTGAGTTGCTTGGTACACACCAACGACCGAGTCATATATACGAGACAAATCACGTTTACCATCAAACGCCGCAGCCAACATTTCCCATAACTCCTTCACGGAGTCCGTATTTTGAACCATGTCTTCCACCGATGGTTCCATGGAGTTCATCAACTGTGTAAACAGTCGACTGTCATCTGTCTCCCATTGCTCAAAGATGGGATCATCGTCTGCTGGAGGGTTGTCAGTCAGATGTTTGGACAACCACATTCTCCGAAGTGTCTTCTCGACCTTCTTTCTCCATGTCGAGTAGCCCTCTGGCCCTTCCAACCGTCGATCGACAAGTCGAATGGAGGAAACCGTTGTGCTAGTGCCCACTAGTGTGTTGCCGACACTAGTATCTGCGGCACTGCTATTCGCCGTAGAGTCTTCCATTTGTCAGAGATTCGACTGTTGATAAGTTCTTTCCACTTGATAAACAACAACTCTGACAATGCGCTAAAAACGGAGCCAGAACCGTGATACGTGTATAGAAAGCAGAGAGTGTGGATCACAAGCCAGGTCAGAGAGATAACCCATGGTAACCTCTGATAGATACTGGTGTGAAGATCAAGAAAAGAAACAAAGATTCATGCACAACAAACTATATGTGTGCTCTTTGTTAAATTTCCAGCATTGATTGGCAGAGGTTCATACAAATGTATCCCCTCCGAGTATCCCAACAATGATTTTTTTTAGACTAAACTAGGGTTTGGAGTCATCGGAGGGGGGGTTGACAGGAAGGGGGGTGGGGGTGGGGCCTGACAAGAGCGGACGGGGGGGGGGCTGACAGGAGGCCGGAGGGGGGACTGACAGGAGCGGAGGGGGGGGGACTGACTGGAGCGGGGGTAGGGGGCGGTACTGTAGCAGCGCGCGGCGGGGGGGGGGGGGGGGGGGGGGGGGGGGGGGGGGGGGGGGGGGGGGGGGGGGGGGGGGGGGGGGGTGGGGGGGGGGGGGGGGGGGGGTACTAGAGCGGGGTGGGGGGGGAATGGGAGATTAGGATTTTGTGGAGGAAAGGAGAGTGGTTGGTGAAGGCTAGGGTTTTGGGGTTTTGGCTCTGATGCCATGTACAATGGAAAATGGATAAGTATTATTGAGGGAGAGATTACATTATATAGGAGAGGCTAGCCTCCTCTCCTATTATTCTAAGCAATGTGGTACTTAAGCCCATTAACTCATAACTCTAATATAACACTTAACATGTGTTATTTCATAGTAGTTTTGAGATTGAATGAAATAATAGTGACTTTTGCTAATTGTTTTACCTGCGATACATAAATTTCTTCATTTACATGCTTTTACAACCTTACTATATTTTACATACTTATTGATTAGTTTTTTTTCCAATTTCTTTGGAATTGATTGGGAAAGAGACCCCTAATGTCGATATCGGTCAGTATCAGGATCGGTCGGTATCGGATGGAAATATGCCAAATTGTATCGGTATAGGCTCTATCGAATCAGTATCGGCTGATACTCCTATGCCGATACTACGAACTATGCTTTCAAGATCCATCGTCTCGAGCTCGGGTCTCTTGTCTATCCTAGTCTCTCTCATTCATTTCATAATACTAGTGTACAAGACCATCAACCTTTGTTAGTTTTCTTCGGATATAACTTTACAATCTTTACATGCAGAGACTATGCTAAGATAAGTCTGAGAGAAGGTTGCAATAAAAAGAAGAAGATAATTCCAAGAAGGCTGCTCGCCAACTCAAGTTTGACTACTTAGGTCCAAACCTAGACCAAATACATCTTCAGAAGAAGAAGAATAAAACATGGATAGCCAAATCTCCTTAACCTACTTTGACCTTCACTATATGGCTCAACTCATTAAATGTTAGGCATATTTTGAAGCAACTATAAAAGAAACATCAAGCATTCAAAATTTGAAGTGGACGGCTTTGTTTTCACTAGTATGTGCTGTTCCCTACTACTAATATGTAGGCATAGTGTGCGTAACAAATCATAAGTTGGGTTACCAAGGAGACCAGCTTATGGGCTACGCATCTCAAACTGATAGCTAGTGTTACCTCCCCCTAGCTTTATCACCAAGCCCCATTTTTCCAGAGGAGAAGCAGGAAACTTGAGAGGAGGAGAGTAAAGCTCTTTAGTCATGTCTCTTGGAAGGAGCCGAGGAGGATATGAGGTAAGTATTGAAATGAGTCTTGATCAAATAAAGTTCACTCTCTGATCCTCAATCGTCATGTATAAGCTCAATCCAAACACGATGAATTCACCCTTGACCCATTTAAGATAAATGCAAACCCATAATCAAAAACAAGCAGGTCAACAACAACAGATGAGGACAACCCATTTCCTTTTCCTTGGCATCTTATCCAAATTTGGGATACAATAAACATAACCTTATGTACTTGCTTGCACGAATACGGGCAAGCATAAGCAAGGACAGGATAGGATACGGACATTTCAGGATAGCTACAATAGTCACCTATATTGTACGAATACTTACACAGATCCGGGTATAGATGCAATAGGAATACATACACAATACAGATACAGATACCATTTTCAACATAGCTTATGTATAAAGTTACCCCTATAAGTATTTGAACAATCTAGTTGGTTGGCTGGATTATCCTGGGCCAAATGAGTCATATACACAACAATAGACAGACCACTTAGGCGGCTTCACCAGTTATGACCCCAAGCAGAATAAACCTGATCCAAACCCACTGAAGTGGTTGGTTAGCAGGTCAGTGTAACATCACTACTGGTAGTATGACAGAGAGGTGAGCCAGAACATATTCAGGTCATGATATTTCACTCTTTGGCCGTCTTCTCCGATAATTTAATTACTATAATCCTTACAATTATCAAATAAACATTAATAACAATTCAATTAATATAACCCTTAGAATTTAATTAATATAATCCTTACAATTATTACATAAACATTAATAACTCTAACATGGTATAAATGGTATAAATGCTGATCACGAATAGCATTAAAGTTGCTGGTTATTGGATAACCTAACTGAACCGACCAAATTCTGCCTATTAGGTTCAATAATGGCAAGTTCACTGAGGTTCCAGTTCTTGAGTCGGTCGGAGTGTCAATAAATTTATTTATCTATGCAGTTTGGTTTCATTAAGTTCCACTCATCAACTTCCAAACCCTAGAAACTAAGCCAGTCGTCGTCACTGAAGAACATAATCACCGGTGGAGCTGACACACGAGAAGGAGACCAAGGCGAGGGTCGACGATCGATGAAAAGGGCGTCTTTTCACGTCGTATCTTGATTTTCGAGCATGCCGAAGGCAGCTTCGAGCTCGTTTGTTGCGTTCTCCAGAATACCTCGACTTCCCGATCGATCTTTCCGATGCCGCCGCCAGCACCTTCTGTTAGTCCCGGGACGTAATTTTTCGATGGAAAACTGAATTATGCAACACTTCGAAGAAGGTGCACGATAGAGATCCCGGGGATTCTAAGAAATGAAATCTAATGTATGACTTCGAAGAAGACACAGAAAATTTCTTAGTGGCAGCGATGAATGTCCACTAACATTTTCTGATTAGATCAAAAACATTCTCGTTTAGAACGAGATAAAAGCGGATGAATAGAAATGGATAGAATGGCCTGCTGGGGTGAATGATCACCGACGCTCAAAGCTTGATTCGTCCCACACGAACAGCTTCCAAGAACCAACAAGTTCAACGGAGAACTTCGAAACACTCCGCTCTTCTGACTCCTCGGATGGCGCGGACTCTAGCGCTAAATGGGGTTGGTGCACTGATTCCTCCACTCTTTAACTCTCTGAAAATTCGTAAGGAATTATTCTGAATTGTACTAAACTCTGAGAGAGGAGATAAGCTTATATAGGCCCGCACTGTAACCGCGCAGTTAGCAAAATGTTCGGGACATGAAAAAAATTCGTTCCGAACATTCTGTAACCGCTCAAAACGTGCACAGACACAATTTGAGCCAACTGGCGCACAGTGCGCACCAACTACGCACCAGCGCCAATGGTGCCACCTGCTCCCCGCGCACTTTCGCAACACCGCACAGCGCGCACCGTGCGCAAACCGCACACCAACTGCAGCGCCAACTGCTGCTCCAACTGGCAGCGCCATCTGGCCGTGCCAACTGGCGCGCCATCTGGCCACGCGATTAGGCCGCGCCATCTGGCAACACCAACTGGCGCGCCATCTGGTCGCACGGTCGGGCAGCGTGAACTGACGTGCGAACGTCTGTGCAAGAGGCGAGCGCAGCGAGCGCAACGAGCGCAACTTAAGCGCACTATGCGCTTAGCGACGATGCCGACGTGCTAAGTGCAAAGTGCGCCAACAAAACGTCACATTACGCCTCATGAGCTCGAGTCCGAGTCCGAGTCGCTAAGCCTCTACGGGGCTTAGCTCCAATGGAATAAATTCCAAGAGCAAAAAACATTAATGCTTTACCATGGAGTCTTATTTTACCTCCTAGTAAAATCACCCACATGGTTCCCTCCTTAGGGTCATCACCCCATGTGCACATCTCAACAACATACCAAGTATATATTGAGATACAACTCATGGTATTTTTTCAATGTGGGACTAAATACTAGGCATGTGTTGAGTGCAAACTCTCTATATGTCAAGAAAAAACTCTAACAATTTCCCACATATCTCGATATATAGATTTGAGTGTTCCTCACAGTAACTGTCTATCATGCATTAGGATAGATGTCGCTAACGACTTGAATCTTCCCACATGGGTCAAACAACAGACTATAATACAAGAATGGACTAAGCCTTGAATTCTGCACCATAGCTGAAATTCTTTCCACTCACATAATGTAGTTACATGTGCTTCTGGCTGCACATTAAAGGTCCTGTGCCAGCCTGATTTCAGTGTATAAAAAGACATGACATGAAGCCTGCGCTTACCTTGTGGTACTACGTCGCTATGACATAGCCTAAAGCCGAGGCATTACCCATACCCGAGAACCTCATCGTAGTGTCATACTACTGTAGCATGAGGTCGCAAGCCTCTTTGTAGTGTCAAACTACCCAGCATGAAGCCTTAGGCTTCCTTGCGGTGTTACGTCGCAACGACATGGCTTGCAAGGCCGAGGCTTTACCCCTATCTGGGTACCTCATCGTGGTGTCGTACCATTGTAACATGAGAACATCCTCCCCTTTGCAGTGTTGTCTACAACTCTTTAATTTTATCATACAGCATTAGGCTACCTACCTATTTGCGGTGCTACGCCGCTGTGACTTAGCTTGCAAAGCCGAGACATTACCCCTACCTGGGAACCTCATGGTGGAGTCACCACACTGTAGCATGGAGTTAACATTCATTGTAGTGTTGCTCTACCGTGCTTCCTGTAAAGCACACCAGACATTCACTCTGCCTGAGAACTCATTAAGGCGTTTAAACCATCCTCATAACAGGATCCGTTTTCCGCAAAAAAAAAATATCTAGTAGACAACGGTGGTTGTAGGTCCGTAACATTTCCATGCCACAGAGGACATGTACCCATTGTTCCTTATATTTTTCTAGTTAGTGGTCCTCCCTTGAACCAAAAGCTAGATGCCTAGTAGATTTTTCTTTAAACTAATAGCATAAAACTTTATGGTAGGATTGCAATAACATAATATCAGAATGTCTTCAAGCCCATTTTACAAGTTGTGTCATCGACCAGCTGGCGCTTGAGGTCCTTTGTGAATGGATCCGCCAGGTTCTCCCGACTCCGAACATCAATCACTGCAATGACACCTCTCTTGATGAGATCGTGCACTACCCTGTGCTTTAACCGCACAGTTCTCTTCTTCCCGTTGAAGAGATCATTTGATGCCACTACCGCAGTCGTCTGATTGTCGCAGTATATCGGAATCGTCGGTATTTGCGTCCCAACCACTGGAAGATCATACATTAGGGGTGCAACTTGGGCGGGCTAAACCCGAGCCCGATCAAAAAACCCGTTAATAAGTTGGGTTAGGGTTGGAGATACTTGGGTTTGATTACGGGCTCGGGTTAAATATTTGAACCCGATTGAAAATCGGGTTGGCTCGGGTTGATGAATCGGGTTCCCGAAAAAAACCCGAACCCGATATATATTATATATATATATATATATATTATATATATATATATATATATAACACAGGCTGAAGCCTGAAATGTCACCTCGTAATTAGGTGAAACTCTTCAACTTCTCATCAGTGTAATGTCACCTCGTGATTAGGATATTCAATTAAAAAAACTCAAAAGTCTCCTTGACTTCTCCATTCTAGCATACAAAGCATTTAATAGAATCTGCTGGTGGCCTCTTACTTAAATGTGGTGGTGGATTTCATTCACCAACACTTCACACTTGACAAAAAAAAAGTGTGCTGAACTTGAAGGCTTGGCTTTCCATCCATTCCTGGAGTTGACAACAGACACCACCGGCTCCTCATCTCCTCGTCTCCGTCTGCCGCCCCTCACACGATTGTCGTGGTGCACTCCCATCTGCATGTGACAGATCCGGCTTTCTTCCTCGACTCCTCGCAGGCGTTGGAAAGGAATTCTATGCTTTTCCTTTAAAGACAACTTCAACTGTTTCTCAAAAAGGTACAAAATTTATTTTCCTTTCTCCCCTGAAATTCATCATTGTTTTGTTCAAATTTTAGGGCTATTTTGTTAATTTTGTGTTTAAGCTTAGATTTTGTTTTATTGTTTCCTAAAAGTGGGTATTTTATGATTTCATATAAAGTCCATATCTTTTTTCTTCTTTCGTTTTAATCAATAAAATTGAGACTATGTCTATGCATCATAAACTAATCTACTTAATTTTACGTTTTCAATTGTTTTTTTGTTCTGGACTTGCAGTCTCAAATGGAGGACACAAATGTACCACTGTCAAATTCAAACATACCAGTGGCAGATTCAATTGTACTAGTTCCAGACTCAAATGCACAACCGACAAATCAAAATGCAAACTCGGCGAAGCGTAAGAAATCTTATAACTCAAAATCTCCTGCTTGGGATCATTTCACTAAAGTAATTAAAACTGATGGTTCTTTACCCCATCGAGCAATATGCAATTATTGTAAGAAAGAATTTGCTTGTGATAGCACGAATGGTACTAGTACAATGTTACGTCATTCAAAACAATGTCCTAAAAACCCTCACAAAATGTCCAAAGATTCAAAACAGAAACTATTAGCTTTTTCATTAAATGAACCTCAAAATGTTGTCATAAATTGGAAATTTGATCAAAAAGCATGTAGAAATGCACTTGCTAGGATGATTAGTAGATGAAGTTCCATTTAAATTCGTAGAGCATGAAGGTTTTAAAAGCTTTTGCCAAGTTATGCAGCCTAAATTTCAATTGATGTCACGTACAACTGTAAGAAAAGATTGCATTGAGTTGTACACGTCTGAGATGGTAAAACTCAAAGAAATAATTTTTAGTCTAGGTCAGCATGTTTGCATCACCACTGACATGTGGACTTCAATTCAAAATCTTGGTTACATGTGTCTCACTGCACATTATATTGATAGAGATTGGCATTTGCAAAAGAAAATTCTTAATTTTAGAGTGGTTCCAGCCCCGCATCGTGGAGAACAAATAGCGAATGCTATAGAACAATGTCTATTGTCATGGGGTATAGAGAAATTATACACCATTACAGTAGATAATTGTAGTGCAAACGATGTTGCTGTCCAGTCTTTAAAGAGAAAGTTTAACAAAAAAAATGGTTTGATTATGAATGGAGAATTCTTTCACATGCGATGTTCTGCGCATATTGTTAACCTTATCGTTCAAGATGGGATGGAACCAATTAAAAAAACAGTTCATCGAATTCGTGATTGCATTAAATATGTAAGAAGTTCTCCATCACGATTACAAACATTTAGGAAGTGTGCTATTGATGAAAAGATCACAAGTAAAAAGCTTTGTGTTTAGATGTTAGTACGCGATGGAATTCAACATATTACATGTTGGATTCTGCTCTTGTGTTTCAAAAAGCATTTTGATCGTTTAGAAGAGCAAGATCCACAATTTTTAAATGTATTAAAGAGTGAAACTCCAACTGTGGATGATTGGGAAAATGCTAAAATCTTGTGTGCATTCTTAGAAAATTTTTACAAGGCCACAAAAAAATTATCTGGTTCAAAGTATGTTACTAGTAATATTTACTTTAATGAGGTATTTAAGATTGAAAGACTTTTGAAAGAATGGTCATGCAGTAGAGACATTTTGTTTGCTAATATGGGTTTGAAAATGCAAGCTAAGTTTGACAAGTATTGGGGAACTATTGACAAAATGAATATGTTGTTGATTGTTGCTGTTGTATTAGATCCATGTCGTAAGTTAAAGTTTGTAGAGTTTTGTTACACAAAACTTTACAAGGAAGAAAAGGCAAAAGAATTGACTGGTAAGGTAAAACTTTTTATAAACCGTTTGTTTTTAGAGTACAAGTCCTTGCCATCAGTTAATTGCTTGGGTACAAATATGAAAGACGCATCTAAGTGTTGTAATAGTGTACAAACTTCTGGTTCTCAAATATTGGACATGGAAGTGGACAGTTTGGAGCTTGAATATCGAAAGTATTTAGAAGATCAAAGGTGTGCAAGTACACAATCCGAGTTAGAAAAGTATTTGGAAGAGCCAGAAGAAAGTGCTCTTTTAAACTTTGATATATTAAATTGGTAGAAAATAAACCAATCGAAGTATCATGTTCTCTCTGCCATAGCTCGTGATGTACTTGCAATACCAATTTCAACAGTTGCTTCAGAGTCTTCCTTTAGCACTGGAGGTCTTGTACTTGATCAGTTTAGGAGTTCTTTAACACCTGAACTTGTTGAATGTTTAATTTGCACACAAGATTGGATTCGCAACTCAAGAACTCCTGTCGATATTGAAGAAAAATTGGAAGAGATAGAGGACGCTGGGATAGGTAATTAATTTTGTGCTCACATTTCATCTTTTTAGCAAATATGTGATTCTAAAGTTAATTACTCATTACTCTGATTCTCTTACTTATTATAATTTCGTTTTGCATTCTTTAGTTGTGGTCGATGGAGTCGAGAATGGAACTTAAGTTGGTCCCATATGTTTTTATCCTTCTCTTTTGTGAGGTAATTAAATATCTAAATTATTATTTTTAGTGAAATTGAAATGATATCTAAATTCTTATATCATTTGAAACTGGTAGTGAATTTACATTTTGTGTAGTGAGTTGGTTTGTTTCATTGGAAAAGTGAGTTGGGCTTGTTTCTTTGGAGATGGGTGACTCATGAATTCTATGGTAAATATCAATCTTGACTACTGATTTTAGACCCATTTTTGACTCTTTAAACATTCAGATTGTTATATTCTTCATTTATTGCATTGATATGGATACCACTCAATTAATTCTTTTTCTCACTCTTTCTTTATTTTTCAGGAACGTGGTGTTATTTTGATCAAGAGTTCAGACCCAATTTTTTTTTCTTCATAGTGCAGTGGAAGCCGTATCGATGGAAGTAGCATTATAGTGTTTTTTCCTTATTTTTAGGTTTTTGAGGTATTAGTAAGATTGGTAGTAATATTTTGGATGTTGACTTTTGAGTGATGTTGGATGTTTTTTAGTTGCTGGGCTTCAATTAAAAAAAGTTAGTTTTATGTCAAATGTTTTGTTTTTTTGTCTTTGAAGATTAATATGAGAAGAATCAGAAGTGTGAGGATTCTTGGACCTGTTTGGAATGACTAGCTAATGCATACTACTGACCATTGCTAGAGAATTGAAATGCCCTTAGACCATGGCGGTTTGATTATAATATTAGAGCCCGTTATTTCAAAATATAATATTAGAGCCCGTTAATTTGATGGACCCGACCCAACCCGACCCGGCCCGAGTAAATTAGGTTCCTTTCTATTCTTCCGGATTCGGTCTTGGGCTTCAATGTTGAACCCGAGGTCGGGTTGGGCTTGGGTTTGGGCTAGGCTTTCGGTGCATTGGGTTGGGTTCGGGTTGAGGTCTAACCCGACCCAACCCGCCCGAGTTGCACCCCTATCATACATGAGCTCCCAAAGTCATTTTGCTTCCTCCGTTGCGGTATCAAGTGCAAAGAACTCAATTCCATGGAGGAATGAGAAACATAGTCTGCTTCTTCGACTTCCACGATATAGTAGCTCTATCCATTGTGAAAATGAATCCACACGTGGACCTCTCGCTCTCCAACTCTGAGCACCAGCTGACATCACTGAAGCCTTCTACTACCGGCGGATCTCCGTTGTAGTGCATTGCATATGTCTGAGTCTTCTTGAGATATTTCATTACCCGTTTCATAGCTTTCCAGTGCTCAACCCTGGGTTGCTCGTGAAACGACTCAGCACTCCCACGGTGAAAGCTATATCAGGCCTTGTGGCAGTAGTAGCATACATCAAACTTCCGATGACACTTGCATACTCCAGCTGCCTGACACTTTCCCTCGAATTAGGCTTTAGCTTCAGATTACACCTGTAAGGCGTATCGATCACTGGAAGATCCTGATACCCATAGCATGTGATCATATTCTCAATACAATGAGACTGTGACAGCGTCAGTCCAGTGTCTATCCGGATGATCTTGATCCCTAAGATCACATCAGCTTCTCCCAAGTCCTTCATACTGAACTTAGTCGAGATGAACTTCTTTGTCTCCGTAACATAGCCCATATCCGTACCTACAATCAGCATGTCGTCCACGTACAGACAAACGATTACACCTCTTCCATCAGCGAACTTTGTGTAAACACACTTGTCCGTCTCGCTGACCCTGTAGCCATTTGACCTTATAACCTTGTCAAACTTCTCATGCCACATCTTGGGAGCCTGTTTAAGACCATACAAGGATTTTACCAACTTGCAGACTTTGTCTTCAAGACCCTTGACGACAAATCCCTCTAGCTATTGCATGTAAAATCTCTTCGGTCAGCTCGCCATTTAGGAAAGCTGTTTTTACATCCATCTGATGTATCACCAACTTATGTATTGCTGCGAGAGCAATTAACATTTGGATGGTGGTCATCCGGGCTACTGGAGCATACGTGTCAAAGTAGTCGATACCCTGCTTCTAAGAAAACCCTTTGGCTACTAGCCTAGCCTTGAACTTGTCAATAGTTCCATCTGCTTTCATCTTCTTCTTGAATCCATTTGCATCCAATGGGTTTCGCTCCTTCAGGAAGATCAACCAACAACCAAGTGTTATTAGAGGTGATTGAATCAATTTCATTGTTTATCGTCTCCTTCCAGAAAACAGCGTCTATGGTCTTCATCGCCTCATCATAGGTAAGCAGATCTGCTTCCACATGATAGGTGACAAAGTCATTTCCAAAGTCCTTCGACCTCACTCGCTTAGTTGACGGCTCAATGAGCTCTGATTCAACAGTTGTTTCGACAACAACTTCTTCTTGGACTACGTTCTCATTGGAAACTTCAGTTTCCTGCGCACCTTAATTGTTCTCCGAAATATCCGCAAAAACAATGTTCTTGTTCCTTACAAACTTATCTTCAAAATATTCTGCGTCGTGAGATTCAATGATATGATTTGATTCAATATCAAGCCGAGCATCACTCTTCTCGACATAACCCAAGAAGATCGTCTTCGTAGTCCTTGTCCCGAGCTTCTGAATCTTCAGATATGGGAGCTTCACATATGCCAGACACCCCATACTCGAATGACATTCAAGTTAGATCTGACTTTGAACCAGAGTTCACGAGGAGTGATGTCTGAAGTTGCATGCGACACTCTATTCAGAATAAAAGTTGTCGTCAATGCAGTTTTCCCCAGTAGCACTTTGGAGGACTCGCAGTCAACAGCATTGAGTTTATCATTTCTGTCAATGTTCTGTTCTTTCTTTATGCTACTCTCGTTAGATTGAGGAGAGTACAGAGCAGTAGTCTCGTTGATAATTCAATGTTCTTTGCAGAACGATGCAATTCATGAGACCGGTACTCTCCGCCTTGATCACTTCTTATTCTCTTGAGTTGTTGTCCAGTTTAACGTTCAGCCTCGGCCCTGAACTCTTTGAACTTCTCGAACGCTTCGTTTTTAGCCTTCAGCAAGTAAACGAACGCGTACTTTGAGAAGTCAATGAAGGTTATAAAACTTCATCCCGACTTTTGTAGAGAATTGCTTTAAGTCACAAATATCGGAGTGTACCAACTCCAGAAGATCTGTACTTCGATTAACCCGAGTAAAGGATTTCCTTGTGATCTTTGTCTGAGCATAAACTTCACATTTCTCTACCTTACCCCCACATTTAGAGAAGTCATAGACTAGACATTCTGTTTATTCTTTTATAATGAACATGTCCTAGTCCATTATGCCACAACTCAAGGGTATAAACAGAATGAGCGATTGAATTAACAACATTAGACTGATTTACAAGCTGAATTTTAAACATTCCTTCGGTATAAAACGCTTTTTTGAAAGTGTTCCCTTTATGGACATCACCAGCTGGCCAGCATTGATGTTCATCCTTAGGCCTGCGTTACAGAGTAGGCCTCCAGAGATCATGTTCTTTGCGATAGCAGGTACATACTTCACACCTTGAAGCGTCAGAGATTTTCCTGAAGTCAGCTTCAACACCACCGTCCCGATCCCTTGCACTTCAGCTTGTGCCTAATTCGCCACCATAACAACTTGAAAAGTTGTTGTGTAGTGGTGAACCATTCCTTGCTTGAGCAGACATAGCAGGTCGCACCAGTGTCTACCCATCAGTCAGAGTCAGCCCCCACCGCAGTGACCTGAGCAATCATTGCAATAACGTCAGTGATCATAGAAACCTTATTAGGCTCACCTTGCTCTGATTGCTTGGGCTTAGATTTGCATTCACTCTTGAAGTGGCCCTTCTTGCCACATTTGAAGCAAGCCAAGTGGGACTTTGGCTTCTGTTGCTTGAAAGAAATCCCCTTCACTTTCAAATTATTGGGGTCCTTATTCTTGTTGTGGGAAGCCGCATACTTTCTCTTGGATCCTTGGTGTAAACCAAATTGGTGTTAGCCATCTGTTTGGACAGAGCGTCCACCTTCAGTTGAGCCTCATCTGGTCCTCAACATAGATTTCTTGCAGGAGATCTTCGAGACTGATCTCCAGTTTCTTCCTATGCATATTTGCATAGAACTTGCTCTAACCAGCGGAGCTTTGAGACGATCCCTCCAACAACAGACTTGTCAGTGAGGGGCATTGCCTTATCTTCCAACTTTTGTCGCAGCTTCAGGAACTCCTTTACCTGCGACAGCATAGTCTTCTCGTCTTCAAAGAGCCATTTATGATATTTTTCAACGATAAATATCTTACTCATGTTTTTGTCATCTTCGTACAGTTTTTCAAGAGACTTCCATATCTCTCTGGCAATAGTCTTCTTAGAATATGATTCTGCCAGGGAGTCCTCCATAGCATTTAGAATGAGAAGCCTACAGAGGCTATTCTCCCTTCTTCATTTAGTCTGATTTTTATTAGCAGCAGTAATTGCAGCTGCGGACCCAGTTTCTAGAACAGTCGTTTTTCTCGGTTAGCACGTGGTCAACTTCAGAAGGTTAAAGACTGAGGTAACCTTCCTCTTCCAGACTTGATAGTGCTCTCCATCAAATTGCTCTAACTTGTTGAAGTTAGGATTGATGAGTGAAGCACAAAAGTTTTCCATCTTGTGAAATCAAGCTTTAAGATTGTTAGTCCCGGGACAATTTTTCGATGGAAAACTGAACTATGCAACACTTCGAAGAAGGTGCACGATAGAGATCCCAAGGATTCTGAGAAACGAAATCTAATGTGCGACTTCGAAGAAGACAGAGAAAATTTCGTAGTGGCAGCGATGATTGTCCACTAACGTTTTCTGATTAGATCAGAAACGTTCCCGTTTAAAACGAGATAAAAGCGGATGAACAGAAATGGATAGAATGGTCTGCTGGGATGAATGATCACCAGCGCTCAAAGCTTGATTCGTCCCACACGAACAGTTTCCAGGAACCAGTAAGTTTAACGGAGAACTTCGGAACACTCCGCTCTTCTGACTCCTCGGATGGCGCGAACTCTGATGCTAAATGGGGCTGGTGCACTGATTCTCTCCACTCTTTAACTCTCTGAAAATTCTAAGGAATTGTTCTGAATTGTACTAAACTCTGAGAGAGAGGAGAGAAGCTTATATAGGCCCGCACTGTAACCGTCCAGTTAGCAAAATATTCGGGACGTGAGAAAAAACCGTTCTGAACGTTTCGTAACCGCTCAAATCGTGCACAGACACGATTTGAGCCAACTGGCGCACAGTGGACGCCAACTACGCACCTGCGCCAATGGCGCCACCTGCTCCCCGCGCACTTGCGCAACATGCGCACAGCGCGCACCATGCGCAAATCGCGTGCCAACTGCTGCTCCAACTGGCAGCGCCATCTGGCCGTGTCAACTGGCGTGTCATCTGATTGCGCCATCTGGTCGCGCGAACTGGCGCGCTAACGGCTGCTTAAGAGGCTCACGCAACGAGCGCAACTTAAGCGCACTATGCGCTTAGCGATGATGCTGACGTGCTAAGTGCGCCAACAAAACGCCACAATACACCTCATGAGCCCATGAGTCCGAGTCGCTAGACTTAGCTCCAATGGAATAAATTCCAAGAGCAAAAAGCATTAATGCTTTACCATGGAGTCTTATCCTTACCTTCTAGTAAAATCACCCACATGGTTCCCTCCTTAGGGTCACCATCCCATGTGCACATCTCAACAACATACCAAGTATATATTGAGATACAACTTATGGTGTTTTTCTAATGTGCGACTAAATACTAGGCATGTGTTGAGTGCAAACTCTCTACATGTCAAGGAAAAGTTCCAACACCTTCATCTTCACCACCGGTGGTGGTTCTAAAGAAACCTAGGTTTGATTCAACCGGAATCGGAGTTCATTGGTTGGATTCTACTCACAGAGTGATACCCAAATAGTCAACGTGTTGGATCCAAGCACGAATCGGACACGACACGGACGCGACAGAACGTGTCCGGCTCCAAATCCCTAATTTACCACCCCCCCAAAACATAAAAATAGACGGAAGCAGAAAAAATAAAAAACAGGAGATGGAGAATGTACCATTTCGTTCTGACGAGATCTTCACCGGAGTTCGGATCCGGTCGCCGGAAAAGTGGATTCTGCGCTCGGTTGGCGTCGCCGGAGAGGAGGAGGGAGGAGATGGAGAATGCAAGTGACGTCAACGTGGATGGGAGTAGTAGGCGTGGGTTTTTTTTTTTTTTAAGATAGGGACGGGTTTATTTTGGAACAAATGCAGAGGACGTGGTGAGGTGTGGTGACTGGTGAGGTGAGAGTGAGTCGAGTTACGGAGTTGGACAAGAGTCTAACAAATGGGTGACAGGGTTTTGCTTACTATTGACTTGTTGACTTCTTGAACTATAAATTAAACAAATTATTGTTTTTGTTATGACATAATATGTTGTAGATATAGTTTTCAATAGTTCTTTTCTTATGTCCACTTTAATTATTGTCTTATTAAAAAATTAAAAAAATATTTTATTGACAGCATGACACTTCATAGTGTCATCTATAAAAGCACACAATGACAGTTAATGAATCTCATAGATAATTTTCGCGATACTTTATTAGTGTTATCTAAATAATGATCATTCCATCTCCGAAGTTTAAATACCTACTTATAACATCATTATTGGTACTTACTTTTGCAAAAATGTGAGACTCGTCTCACAATATCAGTGTTTGAATATGGATACGCGAGTATTTACTCTTCATTGAGTTTTCTCGGGTTTCATATTTGATGTATCGTGTGATACTTCTGATTCATTGAGTTTCTGATGACTATGTGTCACGACCCGCACCCGGAAGTTCGGACACGGATACGTGAAAACGCATCCAGCCTACGCCGCAGAGTCGATGGTAGTATGTTGTCTAATCCTCAAGTATATCTAGATCCAATCAACATAATATAAATCATGATAACAAGATTCTAACTCAATCACAAGTGCTAACATGTAGATATGAAATAGAAATGACAAGTCTACGGAGTCCAAGCTAGAAAATCAAATACAATAATCCTCATAATAGAGTACAACTCAATAAAGTTCTGATACAGAAATCTAATCAACAGAAAGTAAATGCTATACTAAACTAAGCATCCTCCAGTGGTAAGTCTGCTACAGCATCCTCTACATCCTTAGATAAACCATTATCAGCCTCAAGTGTGCCATAGTAAGTGGGACACCAGTTCTCTAAGTTTTCGCCTAAAAATGTGGTTATCCAGTCAGAATTGGAGCAAGTACGATACATGATCTACTATTCATAACATGATAGGAACTATAGAACATGAAGTAAAGTATGAAAAACAAAAGTGAATAAACTATAATCACGATATGATAAGTAGGAAAGAAATAATCATGGCATGGAATCAAGGCATGTGACATAAACAATATGAAATGCATAAGTCATCACTGTACTAAATGTATTCGAAATACAATGTTCTATATATGATCGACTAAGGGATCTGCATGGTCAGGCTCAATCATACGTGTAGTATATGATTAAATGTTAGCACGAAAATACGGATGTACAGGAATTTCATCACATATATACTAAGGTATTTGCGTCTAATTAGTAATCATGGATTTAAATCACGGCACAAAACATGGAACACGATAATCACGATAAACATGGAATCACAGTAATCATGAAATAGAATTCATAAACACTAATCTTGTATAATAATCGTAACAATAATCACGGAATGCACATCTAAATTATGAATATAGAAACTATCAGGAAAAATGAAAGTGATTATTTTAAGTACTTGCCTCGGATATCTGAAGTCGACGTGCACGATATGAATGTGTCGACATAAAAGGTATCACAATCTAAGGTCCATAATAATCCCAAGATCGCATCATCCAAAACATAATCATAAAGATCATAACGTCCAATAATAGTCCAAGATCGTCCAATAAAGATAATCTATAGATCGTCGATAGGTTCGTAGAGATTGAGCACTGTCACAAAATTAGAACGCACGATTAGAACACGATCAATGATAAATGAGGATAATGCTGGATTAGAATTAGAACCATTTTTTGAAACTAAAATTTGTTAGTCAAAAAATATTTAGAAATAATATTTTGAAGATGTAGTAAACATTTTTTTAGGTTAAAAGTGACTTTTGGAAAATACCATTTTAATTAAAAAAAAATATTCTAGTAATATTCTAAATTTTTTCCAAATTCGATTTTTGAAATCAAATTGTTCAAAGTCTATTTGTAAATAATTTTAAAGAAATATTTATTATTTAATATTCACAATAAAAATAATAATAAAATAATTTAGATATATATTTACACTCATATTTATACTATATATATATATATATATATATATATATATATATATATATATATATATATATATATATATATACACACACACACACTCTCTCTCTCTCTCTCTCTCTCTCTCTCTCTCTCATACACACACACACACTTGTTTGCGACAACAAAAGTTTTCCAAGAAAACTAGTTTACAAACTAAGAAAGAAAAGTTCAAAGGTATAATTTGATTCTGGGAAAGTACAACTGTAGGAATCTGATCAGAAGACGATCACTTTATCCCTTAGGCGATGCGATGTTAGGCACGAAAATACGGATATACAAGATTTTCATCACATATATACTAAGGTATTTCGCGTCTAATTAGTAATTATGGATTCAAATCACGACACGAAACATGGAAAACGATAATCACGATAAACATGGAATCACAGTAATCATGAAATAGAATCCATAAACACTAATCTCGTATAATAATCGTAACAATAATCATGGAATGCACATCTAAATTATGAATAGAAAAACTATCAGGAAAAATAAAAGTGATCATTTTACGTACTTGCCTCGGATATCTGAAGTCGACGTGCGCGATATAAATGTGTCAACAAAAAAAGTATCATAATCTAAGGTACATAATAATCCCAAGATCGTCATTCAAAACATAATCATAAAGATCATAACGTCCAATAATAGTCCAAGATCGTCCAATAAAGATAATCCATAGATCGTCGATAGATTCGTAGAGATTGAGCACAGTCACAAAATTAGAACGCACGGTTAGAACACGATCAATGATAAATGAGGATAATGTCGGACTAGAATTAGAACCATTTTTTGAAACTAAAATTTGTTAGTCAAAAAAATATTTAGAAATAATATTTTGAAGATGTAGTAAACATTTTTTTATGTTAAAACTGACTTTTGGAAAATACCATTTTAATTAAAAAAATATTCTAGCAATATTCTAGATTTTTTCCAAATTCGATTTTTGAAATCAAATTGTTCAAAGTCTATTTGTAAATAATTTTAAAGAAATATTTATTATTTAATATAAAAATAATAATAAAATAATATAAATATATATACTTACACTCATATATATATATATATATATATATATATATATATATATATATATATATATATATATATATATATACACACACACTCTTATACACACACACACTTGTTTGCGAGAACAAAAGTTTTCCAAGAAAACTAGTTTACAAACTAAGAAATAAAAGTTCAATGGTATAATTTGATTCTAGGAAAGTACAACTGTAGGAATCTGATCAGAAGACGATCACTTTATCCCTTGGACGATGCGATGTTATGCACGAAAATACAGATGTACAAGATTTTTATCACATATATACTAAGCTATTTTGCGTCTAATTAGTAATCATGGATTCAAATCACGACACGAAACATTGAACATAATAATCACAATAAACATGGAATCACAGTAATCATGAAATAGAATCCATAAACACTAGTCTCGCATAATAATCGTAACAATAATCATGGAATGCACATCTAAATTATGAATAGAAAAACTATCAGGAAAAATAAAAGTGATCATTTTAAGTACTTGCCTCGGATATCTGAAGTCGACGTGCGCGATATGAATGTGTCGACACAAAAAGTTTCACAATCTAAGGTCCATAATAATCCCAATATCGTATCATCCAAAACATAATCATAAAGATCATAACGTCCAATAATAGTCCAAGATCGTCCAATAAAGATAATCCATAGATCGTCGATAGATTCGTAGAGATTGAGCACAGTCACAAAATTAGAACGCACGATTAGAACACGATCAATGATAAATGAGGATAATGCCAGATTATATAATATATATATATATATATATATATATATATATATATATATATATATATATATATATATATATATATATATATATATATATATATATATATATATACACACACACACACACACACACACACACATGTTTGCGAGAACAAAAGTTTTCCAAGAAAACTAGTTTACAAACTAAGAAAGAAAAGTTCAAAGGTATAATTTGATTCTGGGAAAGTACAACTATAGAAATCTGATCAGAAGACGATCACTTTATCCCTTGGACGATGCGATGTCGAAGAAGAAAGCCTTTGGAGAGTATTGCAGCAACTTAGTCAGGAGATTACAATCATTAGTGATGCTTGAGAAGTGTTTTAGAACTCTATTTATAAAGTTTTGAGATAACTGTCAGATAGTTATCCTAATTGGCACACACTTGCAATTAGCGAACCATTATCCATTTGTGCGAACGGTTGGTTTAACTACTTGGGATGTGTGGCATTCTGTGAGAGAGATGCGCTTGGTCGTGGACAGTGTCACATGCACGTTCTTTGAGATTAGTGGCATGTGCGCCACGTCATCTAACTGCTTCTGGATGAAAATCGATCAAGTTGTGCCAAATGATAAGTGGCTCATGACGCAATTTGTTGATTGGCGCCATCTGCTTCATATAGAATATGTAGGAAGTGACTACCTCACATCAAATAATAAATAGCATAAAACAACTGTCAGTCATTATGACAAAATCTAGCACGATCTTTTCGAGTGCCACGTGCTCGGGATTTGAAAGGATTTTTTTCGCCTAACGTGTTATCAGTCATTATGACTAGTGCCGAGCTTCTCGAGGAAGCTTACCACATGGTCTGTCAGCGCTATTTAAAGTCCAGCGCCATTTAATGATCAATGCTATTTGATATACAGCGCTATTTAATTAATAACTTATGGCACTATTTGTGAGTAGCACGATACATTCTTTTTAGTAATTTTTAGCTTCTACAAGACCTCCTTCAAAGTTTTCAAATTTTAAAATTTGAAATACTTTGAATAAGAAGCAGCTTCGTGCGTTTGGCGCACCTCAAAAGTTTAACTGACCCCGAGTTTCACGCACAATTTGTGCAGCCGTTACGCTTAGTTTTGGCTATAAATATCTTTGAGGAGAAAGAGATAAAAACTTTTACTCGAAAAAACTTCTCTTCTCGAGCTCTTCATCTTCTCCTTCCCGACGTTCAAAGTTCTTTGTTCATCATTAATGGCTCCAAATAAGTCGGCCGCGAACAAAGGCAAGGGGATCACCGGAGCTCTGTCACGTACGTCACCGTTGAAGGCACTACAGTACGCGCCACCGTCGGCGAGAGCCAATGAGACAAATCCAACACTCGAAGGTGATCATCGGAGAAGATAATGAATAATAAACTTAGCGCCATCTGATGGTAGCACCAAAAAGCCAGCGTCAACCACCTCTTTCAGAGTGCTGGTTAGCGTTGTGCAATTTCACAAATAGTGCCACCTCTTTCAGAGTGCTGGCCAAAGCATATCGCGCACTCTTTGTCTACATAAAGTGTGTTGTGCGCTAAAATTTTACACGCACAAAAATAATAACTGTCATATGCACAAGTTTTAAACTGTCATATACACAAATTTTGAACTGTCATATGCGCAAATTAGGGATTGTCATATACGCAAATTTGAACTGTCATATGCAAAAAATTTGAACTGTCATATGCACAAACTAGGGACTGTCATATGTACAAATTTGAACTGTCATATGTGCAAATTTTGAACTGTCATATGCGCAAACTAGGGACTGTTGCACTGCATGTGCGATCTAAGAATTGTTGTTCTACATGCACAATTTTAAAGACTTATCATGCTTCATGCACAAATAATAATAAGATTGTCATAGGGCATGTCACTCTCGTTTTTTGTTATACGCATTTTCAGTATACGTGTACGGATTTTTGACTTTTGTCTGGTGACCCGTATTTCGACTTGTCTTGCTTAGCCTAGTCTTAGTTTAATCTTGACTTGGTTTATTTTGATTTGGTTTGGTTCAACTTGGCTTGGCTTGGCTTGGTTTGGTTTGAGATAGAGAGGTTTGGTATTTATATTAAACTCCTCTCTCTCTCTCTCCTCCATTACTTTTCATTTACTTCTTCATCTTCTTCATTTAATCCTCCTACCTACCAAAGAAGTCCTAGGCAAGTACAACTTGCTTCATGATAGACCTCAAATTTTATTGTTCTATTGTCTTCCTTGCTTGATTCTAAGATTCTTTATTACATGACATTTTTGGTTTTGTTGGATAGATTTTTGTAGATCTAAGTTTATAGTTTTCTTGGTTTTTTTTTGTTTTAATCTCTTAAACTTTATTGTAGGAAATCTCGTTCTATCCAATTTTGACCCTTGAAAGTCTCGATTTTGACTTGATTTGAAGGAATTATGTCCTTTGGAGTTCATGGGTTCCTATGAACGTTTTCGGGGCTGGTTGAAGAAGAAGAGCAGCCATCCCGGCCATGGTGCCCTTTAGCCCAGGCGTATCCTAGTCCTGGTGTCCTTTGGCCCAGGCATATCTTGGCCCAGACGCATCCTGGCCCTGGCGCCAATCCTGGCCCTGGCGCATGCTGGCCCTGGCGCATGCTGGCCTTGGCGCGCATGCTGGCCCTGGCGCATGCTGGCCCTGGCACCCATCCTGGCCTTGGCGTATGCTGGCCCTGGCGCATACTGGCCCTGGCCCATGCTGGCCCTGGCGTATGCTGGCCTTGGCACCCATACTGGCCCTGGCGCATGCTGGCCCTGGCGCATCCTGGCCCTGACACATGCTGGCCCTGGCCCATGCTAGCCCTACCGCCCCTTTTGACCCTTGCGCCATTTCTTGCCATGATAATCCTTGTTGCATATATCCATGCTTGTTCTCATGGTTCTTACTGTAATATTGTGATCTTTGCTTGTACCCTGTACTTGACTTTCCTTGTGATGACCCGCCTTAATAACTTGTTGAGCATGATAGAGCTTGAGCTTGATAAGATTTGACTGGACTTGACTTGACATGAACTCGGTATGATAATATGAACCCGTCTTAATAATTCTTGATAGTGGCCCTCGGGGCATACTCCTGACAAGCACTCCTGACAAGTGACAAGTATACCTGACATGACATGTATAATCTTGATTATTGTTGCGACGACTATTCCTGTCTTGCAAGTGTAACTCTTGCCTTGATCCCATGGTTGATTGTGCCTGTACAAGCTACATGTCTCGTCTTGCATCATGTCTAGGACATGGATTCCTGGTTACCACGGTCAGGGATTCATAATGAATCTGACTAGGTTAATGACTAGATTGATCAAGTAGTTCATATAGAGAGGTTTCCTAGTTACAGACAATCCCGTTATCTCGGCCACACCTGTGAAATTGTAGCCTGCCGATGAGTAGGACCCATTTCCAGCACACTGTCATGTGTTGCACTTCTTGAACCATAAGCACTAAATTACACCAGTAATCTTGATAACTCTTGTAACCCTCGTTTGGATAACCTGGATAGTCTGCAGGGCTTGTGACTGCGGGAACATCTCATTGCATCTTGTTGGTAACTAAGCTTGTGATAACCCTAGTTAGCTAATAATAGTAAGCCGTAGGACTTGATTGACCGTGCTTGAATGAATTGTTTCATGATTAACACGGGAATTATATTCCACCTCTCATTCCTTCTACTGCAACCTAATATTTTATGTTAACCCAGTCTCTCATGTTATTTAACTGTGCTCTTTTATCAGTTCTTCTTTTGTTATATGCTAGTTTTAGTTCCTAAGTGGAGCCTCCCTTATGGCACTTGCTCTTTCTGGGGTCTGACCCAGCTGGTTTTGTATGGCCAGATTTTAGAGAAGCACCCGAGGATCTACCTGCTTTCCAGCCAGATGGTGAACACCAGACGTAATCCTGGCAACAAGTGGGTTTCTTATTTTGCTCTTCCACTCTATTATAAATTATTCTTTTGAGGCATTTAGTCACCAAGCAAGTGTTAGCTCGTGTTGAAACTTAATTTCTGTTTGCCTAAGGACTGTAACATGATTGACAAATTCTAGGATTGATCATGTATGACTTAACTCTTGCTAGTCTTCATATTTTGTATGACTAGCTTTATGATCATCTGAATATGTAATTTTTGGGACGCCTTACTTTGTATGTCTGATGAACTAACATCTTGTAACATTTACTTGCTTGCTCAAGATTGACACTCTAGGTTTGTTCTTGACCATAGAGACTGATGGCTTATAGATAAACCCTCATGCATCTAGACAGTCGTGATCGTATTACAAGGTGGATTTCACTTCAATGTACGTAGCTGGTTGTGTCTGTCCCCCGCTCTCCAGTATTCTGGTTTTGGGGCGTGACACGGTTTAAGTGGTGGCCCATCCAAGTCTTATAAATCAATATGTGTAAGGGTATTACTGAATAGATGTCTCAAGCAGCATTCTCCCTTGATCTCTACTCATGTTTTCTAATCCTTCTGAAACCTGACCTGATAAGGTGCTTCTATCCTTGATCAATCTTGGTCCTTCCTTATTATTCTTTATGTCATTTTCTTTCAGTAGAATTGTTTCTGATCCTACCGATCAGCCGGGTGAAGCACCTCCAGTAAACCAGTAGCAACCTGGGGACCAAGCCCAATACTCTAGAGCAACATTCCGAGTCATGCATTCCAGGGATCCAAAGCCACCAGTTCAACCAGCTCCGCCTGCGGAGCCTGACAATAGAGTCCTGATGGGACTCATCCAGGACTTGCTTGCATCATAAAATCGTCGGGATGATGCCCTGTAGCAGACAATACAAGATGCTATAGGCAGAGTTGGCTATCAAGGGAACAATGCGGCTAACAGCTTCAAGCGCCTGAACCCTCCTTTCTTTGACGGCAGTGAAGATGCTATTGCTGTCGATGCTTGGCTACAAGATATAGAGGTTGTTCTGGAGGTAGCTCGGATTCTAGAGGAAGAGAAGGTGGCCATTGTGCACCTACAGTTATTGGACTTAGCTCATAGCTGGTGGGAAACGTTAGTAGTTGGTTTGGTAATGCTTGTCATGTGGGCGGTATTCAGTGACAAGTTCTAGATGAAGTATTTGATGCAGTAGCTCGGTATGATCTACAGACCAGATTCAGCAATCTCAAGCAGATAGGAAGGACGGTCGATGGATATACGATCGAGGTTTCGAGGCTTAGTCGGTTTGCTCCCACCTTGGTGGCGACCGAATTGGACCGAGCGCAGCGATTCCAGCAGGGACTCCACCTAGAGATTATTCTAGTTGTGGAGCAGTTTGAGCACCAAATGTTTGATGCTATTTTGCGAGCAGCTAGGAGGTATGAATATACCTCCCAGAGGATAGTAGATCGAACTGGAGGACGGAAGAGGCCTTATGGTCAGTTGTCTCAATCATCAATACCAGCCCCTACAGCTAGGGCTTTGACTATTAGAGCTCCTAGGAGGGCGACCATAGTTTCATCGGTTCAACACTCGACACCGACGTACCCTCAGCAATAGAGGTAGAAGTAGTCTTCTGCAATGGACTGCACTCATTGTGGGAAGCCTGGGCACATGGTTTCAGAGTGTCGCAGGGCACAAGGATTGTGCCTGGCCTATGGGGCACCAGATCACATGATAGGATCATGTCCGCATAGAGCCAGTTCATTTTCATCAACCCTAACCAGTCCATCAGTTAGGGGTCCAGCACCAGTACAATAGCAGCAGTAGCACCAGTTTTCGAGGCTATTGTCGCCTCAGGCCCAAGCCTTCCAACAATGTAGGCCACAACAATATGCTCAGGCCCAAGCTCTGATTCAGAACAGGCAGAGAGGTCTCCAGCAGAGGGGACCAGCACCAAGAGGAAAGGGTCAAGCTATGGCTCTGTCAGTAGCAGAAGAATTGGCCTCAGATGAGGTGGTGGCAGGTACCATTCTTGTCAACTCTTTTCTAGCATTAGTATTATTTGATTCTGGTGCATCGTATTCATTTATGTCTACACGATTTGCGACGCGGATAGGACTAGAGCTCGAGTCATTATCAGTAAGGCTTAATATACTTACTGGTAGCGGTCTTGTGGGAGTAGATAGAGTCTTTTCCTTGTGTCGAATCGTAGTTAGCGGTAGAGAGTTTTTCACTAGATTGATAGAATTTTCGATGGCCGACTATGATGTGGTCCTAGGAATAGATTGGTTGAAGGATCAATACGCAAGAATAGACTGCCATATTGGCAGGATTATTTTTGGTATTCCCGGCAAAGAAGAGTTTTCATTTTCCAGAGGCGAAGTAAAACCTTCTCCACCAGTCTTGCGTATGGCTGTAGCAGCAGCAGTTTAGTTTCCCAGAGTAGTAGAAGAATTTTTTGACGTATTCCCTAAAGAATTCTAGGCATGCCGCTAGAGAGAGATAGAGTTCACCATTGATTTGATTTCAGGGACAACACCGGTATCAGAGAGAGTCTACAGAATGGCACCATCAGAATTGGAGATCATGTACAAGATGATTGAATAACTAAAAACTAATGGATTTATTTGTGCTAGTGGATCGCCTTGGGGAGCCCCGATGCTTCTTATGAAAAAGAAGGATGGTATGTCAAGATTATGTATTGATTATCGTACCTTGAATTCTGTAACAATCAAGAACAGATATCCCCTACCAAGGATAGATGACTTATTCGATCAACTCAGTAGAGCAGCAGTATTCTCGAAGATTGACTTGCGGTCGGGGTACCATCAGATCAGAGTGAGAGAGCAAGACATCCCAAAGAAAACATGCAGATCTAGATATAGACATTGGGAGTTTCTTATTATGCCATTTGGAGCGACCAATGCGCCAGCAGTATTCATGGATCTCATGAATCGTATCTTCATGCCTTATTTGGATCAGTTCGTGATAGTGTTTATAAACGACATCTTAGTCTATAGCAAGAATGAAGCAGAGCATGAGCAGCAACTTCGAGTAGTCTTTCAGATTCTTAGAGAGAACCAGTACACTAAGTTTAGTAAGTACAAATTTTGGCTTGATCACATTTCGTACTTAGGTCACATCATCACCAGAGGTGGAGTGGAAGTGGACCCTCAGAAGATAGTAGCTATAGAGACATGGCCAGTACCCAGTACCACCGCAGAAGTTCACAGTTTCCTAGGATTGGCCGGCTATTACCGACGATTTGTATTAGACTTTTCTTGGATTTTAGCGCCATTAACACAGTTGGCCCATAAGGATGTGCAGTATGCTTGGACAGTGGAGTGTCAAAGTTCCTTCGAGAAGTTGAAGCAAGGATTGATGACAGCACCCATTCTCACACTTCCAGATGGGACTGAAGGACTCTCAGTTTATTGTGATGCTTCAGGCAGAGGATTAGGATGCGTCTTGATACAGCATGGCAAGGTAGTAGCTTATGCATCACGTCAGCTTCGTGATCATGAGAGAAATTACCCAACCTATGACTTGGAGTTAGCAGCGGTGGTTTTTGCACTTAAGCTTTGGAGGCATTACTTGTATGGAGATCGAGTAGAGATTTTTACTGACCACAAGAGTCTTAAGTATGTGTTTACCCAAAAGGATCTTAACATGCGTCAAAGAAGGTGGCTAGAGCTATTGGTAGATTATGACATCAACCTATAGTATCATCCTGGAAATGCCAACGTAGTTACAAATACGTTAAGTAGAAGAGCCGGAGCTTATTTTCTAACATCACAACCAGAGTTATTAGCGGATCTTTAGAAGATGGGTATAGAGATAGTTCTCCCTACTAATGTGGCATTGATGGCCAGTATACAAGTTCAGTCCAGCATAGTTGAGAGAATTAAGATAGCTCAATCAACAGATTCTAAGTTTCAGCGGCTTAGGGCAGAATATGAAGCAGGACGAAGAGCAGAGTTATGTATTCATGAAGATGGCACGCTCCGACATGGAAGGCATCTTTGTGTGCCCAGTGGTGACATCAGGCAAGAGATCATGGCATAAGCTTATAGTTCACAGTATTCAATTCATCATGTTAGCACGAAGATGTAACGTGATATCCGTCAGCATTTCTGGTAGAATGGCATGAAGAGGGTGATAGCTCGGTTTGTCTCTCGTTGTTTAGTTTGCCAATAAGTTAAGGCTGAACATCAGAGACCAGCTGGACTTCTTCAACCTTTACCTATCCTAGAATGGAAATGTGAGCATATTACTATGGATATTGTAACTGGGTTGTTGGCCCATTGGTCATGGTCAAACCTGATTTTAATAATTGATCAAACTCTGTCTTGATATAAATGCAAGTCAACTCAGATGTTTACCTACGACGTTTTGGACACTGCTCAACAATGGATATCAACAATGTTCAAGACTGAACCTGTTTGCCATTAAGAATGTACTTTCTGTTATACAATATAATTTTTCATTTTATTGAGTCTAGGAATACATTGTACATCGAGTCGTACTGGCAAATAGGTTATCCTAAAACGTTTTTCAAAATCATCCTATTCTTTACAAATGACCTACGTTTTTGAAAAACATTCTTTTTACAAAAAGCTTTTGAAGGATCTTTCAAAAAGCCAAAATTTATTTTCTCCAAAAAATGAACTGGCAGAACTCCAGGAGAACTCGGGCCGAGTTCGGCCAGAGTTCGACCATTTGGAACATTAGTGAACGTTGGATTTTTGAACTTGGTCATCCTTCAGTTTCGGTTTGTTACAAAAAGTTCTGTCCGAATTCTGTCCGAATTCTGTCAGAGTTCTGTCTTTGGAAAAACTATAAATAGAGAAGTATTTCGATCGTTTCAAATCACCAATTCACTTTCAATCTCTTCCCTTCCTGAGCTTACATTCTTCCAAAGAGTTCTTAAAAGCTTTTATTTTCAAATCCCAAGCCAGTTGCAATCCTCTAGTCGATTTGCCAGTAGAAGTTTCAAAGTAATTATAATCAGAGGCTTGATAGAAGATTCAACTCTTCACAATTGAAGTTGGTCGAGTTCTTCGTATCAAAGCTCGCGTTTGTAGAAGTTACAAGGACTTCGTATGAAAACTTGCAGGATTTTCCAATAGTGGATTCAACTGGAAGCTAGAGTTCTTCCGACTGGACTAGTCCTCACAAGAGGGAAACCCGTATAAATCTCAGTGTTTGCATTTGCCTTCTGATCTCTTTTAAATTCTGTCATTTACTTTTTGTGATTATTATTTTATCTGTGATCTAACTGCTAACAAGTTTTTTAATTAGCAATATTCCGCTGTCTACTCTATTCACCCCCCCCTCTAGAGTATTATGCTTTACGATTTCGTTCCTACAATTGGTATCAGAGCGTGTTATACAGGTAAAGCAAGGTAAAATTGCAGTTATATTCAATTTTTATATAGATCACAGTATTACACATGGCAACTGTGAAATTCCAAGGGAAGGTCGAGCCACAAACAGACCTCTACTGTTTGACGACACAAACTACACTTATTGGAAAACACGTATGAGTTTCTTTCTGAAATCTCTTGATTTTGACTTATGGTCTGTGGTTATTGATGGCTATAAAAAGCCACCTCGTATTTATGTTAATGGTATTTTAGTTGAAAAACCCAATGACAAATATACAGAGGAAGAAAAGAAAAAGGCCAGTCTTGACGTACGTGCTATTAACGCTTTATTTTGTGCTTTAGACAGAACTGAATTTGTCACAACCTGCACCCACTTTTCGGACGCGAGCTCGTGAGCAAGCCAACTATGTATCGAGCGGACTCCAGCCCGACTCGAGTACGTATAAGCTGTCAGGGTCATGGGTATCATGTCTATTCTAAACTATATCTCAATCCACAGGAGTCATATAAAACATGAATGAACAAGTATGGGTCATGGTCTGCAGCCCATTAGCATATTGTTCGATTAGACTCCAAGAATGGTATGAGTCTATAAATAAGCAGAGTATATCATGGTACTGAATATAAAGCACGAGAAGATAATAAAGAAATATTACAAGCAAAATACCTGTATCATATATCACAATCCTCTACCATCCCGCTCTGCTAACTAACACCATGCAGTCGCTAAACCTGAAGAGATCATCAGGTCCTCAGAGGACTAGCAAGATACATAAAGCATGCCTATCTAACAGTTTAATTATGCAATAATATAACCAGGGTATAAACAGGAACTAGACATAAGATGGACATGTGGCTACTGACAGGTAACTATGAATACGGACACGGAATCAAGTATTCATAAATGAACTGCTGGTAGATTAATGGATACCAACCCTCGCCCAGAATGGACTCGCAGGTCAGTTTCAAGACAAGTCACCCTCGCCCCGTATGTGGACTCGCAGGTGCAAAGGCAACCCTCGGCCCGTGTGTGGACTCGCAGGTTGTGGGAAAGACAAAGGAATAGCAGTTCACTCACTCATACTTACAGACACGACTCAGTCAAGACACAGGTGAAGACACGACACGACGCAATCACGATACACGAGAGAACCAATCCAATATGAACTACAATGCTAACCATGTACATGGACTATAGCTATACTAGCATGCACGATATATAAATCACATGTAAATAACCAACTAGTAAAACTATATAATAATGGAAATATGCATGTAAATAAACTATAGAGGGAGGCAAGGTATACTTGCCTGAATATGTCCAATCCATTCACCGAGGTCGAAGTTATGCACGTCGGTCCCCAGTCTAAAAATAACCCGAAGAGCTCATTAATTATTATTATTCATTTAATACATTTGGTTTATATACCTAGTTAACTATTTAAATAATATAATAATCTTAAACAAAACATATATAGATAATATAATGACTAACTATTAATTATTTTGTTAACCTAATATATAATAATAGTTATAAAAGTAGTTTGTAGATGTGTATATTGGCGTTATCTTAAAATATAGGAAAGTGGGGGTGTTTATTGAAAAAATTACCTAAAGTTTTAAAGCGACCAGAGGTTTGGGCTCCACACGGCCCCATTTATCCACAGCTTGCCTCATTAATCCTTTGAACATTACAGTTGTCCGGCTTCATTAAATCCACTTGCTCATTCCTGGCCGTAAATACGATAATTGCAGTCTCATCACCAACTAAACATTCAGCAACACACATTTGGCGAACTTGAGGCCCATCAGGATGTCCTTTCTGCAAGACCATCTTCGTGCTCACTACCTTCACAATGGTGTGCCCGCTCGTACCAGGTCGAAGCTGATCGACCTTGGTGAACACCGGCTTCCTCGACCCAGACTGTGAATCAGTCATTTGATTTCTGTGGAATGGAGGGAGATCTTACAGGGGGAGGGGTCCGTCGATACGGCGAACGTCGGCGGACGCGGGGAGCCACACTGAAGTGCACGCACGTGTGGAGGAAGAGTCTAGGGTGGTTGCACTGGGAACTCTGTCATGGCGCGGCGGCAACGCGGGATACTCCAGGGCTCGACGGTGCTCGCGGTCGCCGCGAGAGCAGTGCTCGGCCCGGGTTAGTTTGCTCTCTCTAGTTCTTGGAAAAAGAGAGAGAAAAACCCTAGAAATTTGGAGAGGACGAGGTAGATGGAGCTGTGCTTGGAATTTCGGCTAGGGTTTATGATCTTTCACTACTATTTATACATAGGAAGAGAAGGACATATACTGTGGGCTTGGTTAGGTTTTAGAGATAGTACAGGATTGGGCTTGGTCTTATCGTAACATGTTATGAATATATATAGCCTTAAGGCCCTCAACCAATATAAATACAAAATTTTATCAACCTAAAATTACATATATAAAATTTCTAAATGTTCTACGTAAAACTAAGAAAAGGGTATTAGAAGATTTTATCAACCTAAACATGTAAAAGAAAATTTTAATAACAATGATAAATACAAAATTTTGGAGAAGGGGTTTACAGAATTCAACAGGGTGTCTACTTGCACAACATCAAACGAAGTGTGGAAACTTCTCGAAGTAACCCACGAAGGAACAACACAAGTCAAGGAGTCAAAGATCAGCAGACTTACTCAGGAGTATGAGGCATTCAAAATGAAGCCAAGTGAATCAGTCACTCAGATGTTTACAAGATTCTTGGATATTGTGAATCCTCTGTCCTTACTAGCAAGGATTACAGTAACTATGAAAAGATTCGTAAACTTCTACGAGCCCTTACAAAGAACTGGATTCCAAAGGCTACAACAATCATTGAAGGGAACGACCTCTCAACGATGTCTCTAGAAACACTCATGGGTAAGCTACTCACTCACGAGTTAGAACTTCAAGACTTTGAAGATGCTACACCAAATAAAAAGTCAGAGAAGACGATCGCTATCAAGGCTCAACATAGAAGAACCATCGAAGATGATTCTGACGACAACGACTCCGACTCTGAAGATCAAGCTCTTCTGGTAAGAATGTTCAAGATGTTCATGAGATTTAACAGAAGAACAAAGGACAGTAAAGACAACAACAACAACGAGGAAGATGTCACGCCCCGACCCGGAATCACCCGAATCATCGTCCTCGCAAGGGACGTGATGCCGCACGAGCCTGGAGTTGCGCTCGTGCAAGACAAGATGATAAGTTCTTAAATGGTTATCTTTTGATTCGATATTTAACAACGAAAGGAAATAGAGTATACGAAACAAATTCTCTTTATTGATATCCGAAACAGAGATTACAAAGGCTTTCGATAGCCTAACAATACATGCCAGATTGGCTACAACACTCAGGTTCTTTCTTGCCCACAAAGGATTTTACCGTTCTATACATCATGCCTTCTATATCTCGGCCGCATCAATCCAGCTGCGTAGTCCGAGCGTCAATGCGATCGCACGCTTCAATGCGCTTCGGCATTCCAAGCCTTAACGTGTTCAAGCACGCTTCACCGCGAGCAATCCATTCCCTGCACCCTGCATGAAGCTGGTGGGGGATCAGTACGTTCATCCTCGTATGTACTGAAGCAAAGATCATCTTTCCAAACCGACATTTTAATATTTATGTTGAATTATACAACTTAGCTTATGATCTTGCTATGTTCTCCTTAGGGTCAATTTCATGGCATCTTCGAAAGCGTAAAGCATGTTATCATAGCAGCATGTTATCGAATTGAATAGGCAAACAAACAAGCAATCTCGTATTTGATTCGTGACGCGACTTACCAAGTCGACGCACTCGCCCTTGCACCGACGCATGGTGAATACGCCGTAATCCTTTCCTGTTATATTATTGTGCATCTCTAAGCAGGATCTCTATACGGGACGCATATGCGCCTACACTTTCCATCCATCGTTCCTTAACTATATGAGGGCCGTTGGCGTATCCGCACCGGAATGGACTAAAGGAGTTCCTTTCTTTTCTCTCCTTCTTTTCTCTCTATTTGGTTGGACTGCCCGGCGTTTCACGGGTTGGGTCACATCCCAAACAACCGAAACATTCCCGCTACATGCCATCATTTGCGGCTTCTCCCATCTTGTTTAAGGATGTGCGCCTACAAAGATTATCCATTCCTCCGCGGCCAAATCGGTTCTGGGGACCTCCGACATTTAACCGTTTGGGGGGATACTCGTGCACGAGCTATTATCACGATTTAATCTCGAGCCCATTCCAATCGACCATGCAACGCCCTATCATTCAATAGTTAAATTCAAACAACCAAACATAGTCTTGAGTCCGAGACTCAGACTTATCGTCTCGCATTTCTTTCATTTAGCTTTCTATGTTCTTTCTTTTTGTACTTCATTTCGATGATTCAATGGCATCGTGCCTCAACTCAATGCTCGTCAACCGAACGACCCGAAGGTCTCGAACACCTTTCTAGGCAACATGTTATATCCGACAGTTCCGCCACATTCATACCGCAATTGTATTCTCTCGCAACGAAGCCATCTTTTATTATCCCGTGCACGTAAGCACGTTTCGACCGTACTTCCATGTTCTATAACTTAGCATTCAATATTCGGGGCTTGCGCACTAGGGCGCTCGCCTATTGTCTTTCAATGTTCTAGCCGTCTAACTCGTGCAGTAAAGGCACGGTATGGTTCATGCACTAAGGCACTCGCCAATTACAGTTATCCCATGTTCTTGCGGCTTGCGCACCGAGGCGCTCGCCTTAGCGATATCCAATGTCCCATAGCGACTCGTGCATATTGATGCACGTTTCATTTCAATTGTTCTAACTTAGTGTTCGACTTACACTATGATTTTATCTCCGATCGGCCACGCCCGTGGCGTCGATAGGTTAACTTAGCATACAATGATATATTTGCCTTATCGAATGAAGGAGTAAAAAAGAAGTCAATCCTCCCACCTTGAGTCGATATGCCTTCGTTGTTTCGCCGAGCCGATGTGGCTCGATTCCCTAACTTTGTTGTGCGGCCACTCTCCTGACTTAGCCATTCGAGCACTTCGTGCTTCATTGAGTTATACGTCCGATTTGCCTTAGCGTGCCCAAGTCTCGGCCCGTCGTAAGGCGACGATTTGATTTCGCGAATACCTTACTAAATATTGCAAAAGATCGACCTCTAATATTTTCCCGTCAAAGTATAACCTGCACACGAAACCCACTAAAATCAATACTTCAACGATTCGGACTTGCGCCTTGGTCGATTCGATTTTTTAGAATCTTCGAGCCGATTCAACGCACTCATCCTTCGGGGCAACGCGACGCTTCGCATCGATTCAACTCGATGCATTCTTTCGGGACAAGGCAACTCTTCGCATCAACTTAGTTTGATGCATTGCTCGGGACCACTTAACTCTCGTATCATTTTGCATTGATACATTTCCTTTGCGTCAACGCGACTCGTTGAGTCAACGCTTCAGCGTAATGCGCCGTACGGAGCGGGGTATTACAGAAGATCCTATTTGCTACAGATGCAAGAAGAAGGGACACATGAAGAAAGATTGTCCCTCAGCATCATCATCAAAGAAAAATATCAAATATGACAAAGGCTACCTGAAGAAATCTACATCAAGGAGTACGCCAACACAAGCATATGACATGAAAGTGAAGCCAGCGACTCAAAAGATGAACAATCAGATGATGCTGCAAATGTGTGCTTGATGGCTTGCGATCAGGTAATCACTAATCCTCTATTTGACCCTTATGATGATTTCACCTTTGAGCAATTAGGAGAGGCTTTCAGTGAACTGTTAGATGATTACAGGAAACTGCGTAGTAAATATGAAACCTCTAAGAAGGTACTCAAAGAGTACAAAGGTGAAATAGGAAGACTTACCGACCTACTAGATCAGGTTAGAGATAATGACTCTTCAAATGAGTCTGGTGAGCTTTCTTCTATTAAATTGTTGTTACACGAGACTGTTAAGCTATCCGAAGAAAAAGACCAAACTATTATCCAGTTAAAGAAAGACCTATCTAAGGAGAGAAAGAGTCTCCAGTGTGCACAGGTCAGATTAGATTCACTTACATCTGACTATACTAGATTATATGACACTTCCAAAAAGTTGAATTTAGGAAAATGGCCTGAAGTTGCTGCTTCCTATTCTAACACGTGTCAATTACCGAATCATCGAAACATGCCCAACACTGTCAGACCAAACCATACCAAGACTAATAGGCATGCATTCTTCTATACTAGAAAACCAAAACCTACCAATCATGCACCTCACACTACTTTCAACACTCAACATGCTAAATGTCATTATTATGGCCTCATTGGTCATATATCTTCTGCATGTAGAATCAGAAAGTTAGTAGATTTAAATATTTATGCATGGATACCGAAAACTAACCAGCCAGGACCCTACAAGAAATGGGTACCAAAAGTTTCATCTGCAAATTATTTTATAGGTGGGACCCCCTTCACATGCTAGGAGCAAATGGATCCTCGACAGCGGTTGCTCACGGCACATGGCCGGTGACACTTCATTATTTGCAATACTGTCGAAGAGGAATAAAGAAGGATACGTCTCCTTCGGTAATAATTTGAGAGGGTACATAATCGGTATCGGTGACATTGGTAAGGCTCCCTATCCAGTGATTAAAGATGTTTGTCTTATTACCGAGTTAAAACATAATCTGCTCAGTATAAGACATTTAGCTGATCACGGTTATGGCATTAACTTCGTAAAAATAAATGTACTATTATTGATAGTTCAACTGGCAGTACTATATTTAAGGTATCAGGGAAGACAATATATATGTATTCTATTTGTTGGAAGATGCTAACACAGGAGGTAGATGTTTGATGGCCAAAAATATTGAGAGTCAACTATGGCATATGAGACTCGGTCATGCAAACATGGATACAATTTCAAGATTATCTACGAAGAAGTTGGTACGCGGCTTACCGGATATTTCTTTCAAGAAGGATACGGTACATAGTGAATGTAAAAAGAACAAAGCTACCAAATCCGCATTCAAATCCAAGAACGCTGTAAGTACCACTAGACCTTTACAATTGTTGCATATGGACTTATTTGGACCCAACAGAATTGCTAGTCTAGATGGTAAGTTATATACATTTGTCATTATAGATGACTTCTCTAGATATACATGGGTTTATTTTCTTGCACGCAAGAATGATGCATTATCAGAATTTGTCACCTTTTGCAAGAAAGTACAGAATGAAAAAGGGTTCATGATTACTCGTATTCGTAGTGATCATGGCGGCGAATTTGAGAATACAGAATTCAAGCAATTTTGTGACACACACGGTTATCTGCATGAATTCTCTTGCCCTAGGACTCCGCAACAAAATGGAGTTGTAGAACATAAGAACAGAACTCTATCTGAAATGGCTAGAGTTATGTTAAACCAGTTTAGTCTACCTAGATATTTATGGGCTGAAGCTGTAAATACAGCATGCTATATTCTCAATAGGGTTCTAATTCGACCTATATCGAAGAAGACTCCCTATGAATTATGGTTTGATAGAACACCAAATGTTTCTTATTTCAAAATCTTTGGTTGTAAATGTTTTATTCTTAATACCAAAGATAATTTGAGTAAATTTGATGAAAAGGCCGATGAAGGTATATTTTTAGGTTATGCAACAAAGAGCAAAGGATATAGAGTCTTCAACAAAAGAACCATAATCATTGAAGAATCTATCAACGTCAAGTTTGATGAGCTAAATCAACACTTAGACGATGATGACAATGAAGACATAATCGCACCAAGTACAGCCACTGCAAAACCTTCACACAAAGATACAGAACCATCACATCAGGCATCAGATGAACCTCCAATCAAAGAAGCTGGAACTGGCAATCCTGAGACTACACCAAAAGAGATGAGATTCTTGGCTAGTCATCCAAAGGACTTGGTAATTGGTGAGATTACCAAAGGTTTAAGTACTCGTTCCTCCAATAAAGATGTAGCTTCTTGTGTTGCTTTTGTCTCGCAGTTTGAACCCAAAAATATTGATGAAGCATGTAGTGATAATTTTTGGTTAGATGCTATACAAGAGGAATTAACCCAATTCGAACGGAATCAAGTTTGGGAACTTATTTCCAAGCCTATTGATCATCCGGTCATTGGCACCCGATGGGTATTCCGAAATAAACTGAACGAGAATGGTTTAGTAACTCGTAATAAGGCTCGACTCGTAACTCAAGGATACAATCAGGAAGAAGGTATCGACTACGATGAGACTTATGCCCCAGTTGCGAGATTAGAATCCATTTGCATGTTATGTGCATTTGCATGTTTTCATAATTTTAAGTTATTTCAAATGGATATCAAAAGCGCCTTTTTTAAATAGTTTTTATAAAAGAAGAGGTTTATGTAGCTCAACCACCCGGTTTTACTGATTTCAAATTTCCTGAATATGTTTTCAAGTTGAAGAAAGCTTTATACGGTTTGAAACAAGTCCCTCGTGCTTGGTACGATCGTCTAAGCACTTTTCTACTTGATAACGGTTTTTCAAAGGGAAAGGTTGACACTACTTTGTTTATAAAGTCTTTGAATAATAATATTCTTTTGATTCAAGTCTATGTAGATGATATTATCTTTGGATCTACTGATGAATCTCTTTGTCAAAAATTTTCAAAGTGTATGCAGAATGAGTTTGAGATGAGCATGATGGGAGAGCTGAAATTCTTTCTCGGACTGCAAATCAAACAAACCAACAATGGAACGTTCATAAATCAAGCAAAATACACAAAGGATCTATTGAAGAAGTTCGACATGGAAACAGCAAAACCACTCAGCACTCCAATGGCGACTTCAACTAAGCTTGATATTGATGAACAAGACAAATCTGTCGACATACGTAAGTATCGAGGTATGATCGGTAGCTTACTATATTTAACTGCTAGTCGACCAGACATTATGTTTAGTGTTTGCTTATATGCACGTTTTCAAGCTAATCCTAAGGAATCACATTTGTGCGCAGTTAAGCGTATCTTTCGATACCTTAACGGCACTTCTTTTATCGGCTTATGGTATCCCAAAACCACGTCGTTTGACCTAACCGGTTATTTCGATGCTGATTTTACTGGATGCAAAGTAGATAGAAA
Source organism: Iris pallida (assembly GCA_029216955.1). Lineage (NCBI taxonomy): Eukaryota > Viridiplantae > Streptophyta > Magnoliopsida > Asparagales > Iridaceae > Iris > Iris pallida. The sequence continues at coordinate 3,511,828 of JANAVB010036019.1, forward strand.
AAGCACTAGCGGCACATGTCATTTCCTAGGAAAATCTCTAGTCTCTTGGTTTAGTAAAAAACAAAATTCTGTTGCATTATCAACAATTGAGGCTGAGTATATCGCCGCAGGATGTTGTTGTGCACAAATTTTGTGGATGAAACAAACCTTAGAAGACTATGGATTGCATTTTTCACACATATCCATTTTCTGTGATAACACTAGTTCTATTAATTTGACTAAGAATCCTGTATGTCATTCTCGTACTAAACATATCGAGATTCGACATCATTTTTTTAGAGATCATCAACAAAATTGAGATATAGACCTTGTATACATAGACACACAGAATCAATTAGCTGACATACTCACAAAACCTTTAGCGGAAGATCGTTTCAACTATTTACGTCGAGAATTAGGAATTTTAGATATCAATAATATTAATTAATTTGGTTTTATTAATTATTTATTCGATACTCATAAACTGTTTTCAAGACAAGCCTAAAAAGAGTCTGTCTGTCACCACGACTACGGTCGAAGCGAAGCGGTATTTAAGAGTTCCCCGGTGAACCTCCGTTAGCTGGGACAGTACTCCTACAGCTAATCTGAGGCAGATGCTGAGTAGAGAATATTAATTTATAAAATAATATTAATTATATTATTTTGAGATTTAAAATTACTAAACTTTGAATTAAGCATTTGAAACGAATTAATGAAAAAGAATGTGGCCTCATTTGAATTATATATATATATATATATATATATATATACATATATATATATATATATATATATATATATATATATATATATATATATATGTATATATATATATATATATATATATATATATATATATATATATATATATATATATATATATATATAGCCAGGCAACCCTTGGCGAATTCGGCCAGAGTTCAGCTGGATATTTATATATACCAGTACCAACCTGAGGCTTCCTTCTTCTTCATTCTCCCCCACATCTTCATAACAGCAGCAGCGCCCCTCCGAAACCCTAGCTTCTTCTCCATCATTGTTCTTCCAATCCTTGTGGAGTTTTTCGTCAAAACTTTGGATTCATGCGGAGATCGTCATCCTCTACAATATATCCAATTCTTGGAAGGTATAATCCCTTCTTTCCTCCACTTTTCAATACTTAGGATTTCTAGAAATTTTTGGAAAAGAATGCCTAAGTTCAACCCCTTCAAGAGGAAGAAGACCAATGCCAATAAAGAGGCATCGTCTTCAGATCCGCATACGGATTGCCTCTTTTCTCCGGTCTAATCGGACGATGGTGCGTCGGATGAGTTTTACTTTAAAACTTCCGATCAAGCTTTATTGTGGTACGTCGACTTTATCATGCGTACTATTTGTACCGGATCACCGATTAAGTGGACTGTCTTTCCGGATCACCGCCCTTACTTTGAGGCATTAGGGTTACAACATTTTGTTCCCCATTGCCACTAATGCCATTAGGTTATTCTATTATAATTTTGTGTTAGACACTTTTCAGCGAGGACACGTGTCGGAGGTATTGATATCGAATTTACTGATGAAACGTTAGCAAAAATCCTTGGTATCCCAAATGAAGGTGCCCTGCTCGATGACATCACTGATTTTGATTTCCCCGATGGCACGTCACTCGTTAGTTTCAAGAATGAACTTTGTGTGTCCGCGCACGTTCTTCCTGGAAAGTTTAAGTCTAATAACTTGAACTTGTTTAACTACAAATTACATTGCATCATCTATTCCACCTTACTTCCAAAATCCACTTATAAAGATGATGTCACTGCACTTGAGCTTTCTGCTCTTTATCATATTTTAAGGGGATTCTTTTTTCTGCCCCTAAGACTATCATCCAGATGATGGGTAGATGTCGCGGGAGAGACCGTAACCTATCTTATGCGATGCTTATTCCTCGCATTTTTCAGAGATTTGATATTGATTTATCTACTTGTGCTGTCGACCCCGAGCCAAAGTTTCTCAAACTCTCTCGTCGCAACATTGCATCTGTTCCTCCACCTACTGTACCTACTCCTCTTGCACCTACTCCCACAGCTCCCACAGTACCTGTTCCTCCTCATTCTTACCCTATGACATTTGAGGGTATACATCAGCACTTATCAGATCTGCAGTCTTTTTATGTTGAGACCTCTAGGGAACACAAGTTCCGTGATGTGACTCGGTTCCAGGCGATTGCCAACTCCTTCGCCGATCTGAGGTTTGTGCAGACGGGTCGTTCTGCTAGCTCTCTACCTCGAGACCCTTCTGTTTCTGGCTACCGCATTGACGACGAGGCGGTTCACTCTCTGTTCCAGCCAGGGAATGCCTATGATTGGTATCGTACCACTGGCGCTACTCCTCACACTTCTGGCACTGGTACTTCTAGAGCTGGTCCTTCTGGACATGCTGGAGCTGCAGCTGATGACGTTAATGATGATGATGATGAGTTTTGAGATGTTAGATTCTTGAGACTGTTACTTTTGTCTTATGTTTACTTGGAAATGCTCCGACATTCCAAGATTTTATCAGTACTTTTTAGTTTTTATCAGCACTTTTTCTATTATAGGACTATTCATAGACATAGTTTTTGATTATGCCTCAGTTTTGGCATCTTAGTCTATTATTCAGCACTTTATGTGTTTCAGTACTATGGTAACACTATCTATCTCTTGTTGCTTCATACTTTATCAAATACTGCCTGTGACAAATACATGCATGTGTTGTATTCTATAGACTATCTGTTTGTCTTACCATGTTTACTATTTCTACCATGCCTGGCATGATTATCTATGTTTATAGTGTTTCTTCACTGTTTGTTACTTATGCATTTATTGCGGGAGAGCTTTCTCTTTTGCAATTATTTTGCTAAGTGACAACGGGGGAGAAATAAGATCTAACATTTTCATGCATACAGGTTATGAACAATTTCTTTTGATTACTATTTTGATTTGATTCCAAGCTTAGATGTTATATCGGCAAGGTTTGTCAATTATCAAAATGGGGGAGATTGTTGGCCCATTGGTCATAGTTAAACCTGATTTTAATAATTGATCAAACTCTGTCTTGATATAAATGCAAGTCAACTCAGATGTTTACCTACGACGTTTTGGACACTGCTCAACAATGGATATCAACAATGTTCAAGACTGAAGCTGTTTGTCATTCAGAATGTACTTCCTGTTATGCAATATAATTTTTTATTTTACTGAGTCTAGGAATACATTGTACACCGAGTCGTACTGGCAAATAGGCTATCCTAAAACGTTTTTCAAAATCATTCTATTCTTTACAAATGACCTACGTTTTTGAAAAATATTCTTTTTACAAAAAGCTTCTGAAGGATCTTTCAAAAGGCCAAAATTTATTTTCTCCAAAAAATGAACTGGCAGAACCCCAGGAGAACTCGGGCAGAGTTCGGCCATTTGGAACGTTAGTGAACGTTGGGTTTTTGAACTTGGTCATCCTTCAGTTACGGTTTGTTACAAAGAGTTCTGTCCGAATTCTGCCCGAATTCTATCAGAGTTCTGTCTTTGGAAAACTATAAATAGAGAAGTATTTCGATCATTTCAAATCACCAATTCACTTTCAATCTCTTCTCTTTATGAGCTTACATTCTTCCAAAGAGTTCTTAAAAGCTTTCATTTTCAAATTCCAAGCCAGTTACAATCCTCTAGTCAATTTGCCAGTGCGGTACGGTCTAAAAGTTTCAGAGTGATTGTAATCAGAGGCTTGATAGAAGATTCAACTCTTCACAATTGAAGTTGGTCGAGTTCTTCGTATCAAAGCTCGCGTTTGTAGAAGTTGCAAGGACTTCGTATGAAAACTTGCTGGATTTTCCAATAGTGGATTCAACTAGAAGCTAGAGTTCTTCCGACTGGACTAGTCCTCACAAGAGAAAAACCAGTATAAATCTCGGTGTTTGCGTTTGCCTTCTGATCTCTTTTAAATTATGTCATTTACTTTTTGTGATTATTATTTTATCAGTGATCTAACTGCTAACAAGTTTTTTAATTAGCAATATTCCGCTGCCTACTCTATTCACCCCCCCTCTAGAGTATTCTGCTTTACGATTTTGTTCCTACATGGGTTACCTAAATCCCTAGCTAGGAGAGATATTATATAGGTTATAGTTGACCGACTCACCAAGTAGCTCATTTTCTCCCTTTCAGGATTGGACAGTCGACGGATCAGCTAGTAGAGATGTACCTCAGGCAGATAGTCAGATTGTATGGAGTGTCAGTCAGTATCATATCAGACAGAGATTTAAGATTTATATCGCACTTTTGGCGGAGTCTTCAAGATAGTTTGGGAACTCGTCTCAAGTTTAGTTCAGCTTATCATCCGCAGACAGATGGTCAGTCGGAGCGTACGATTCAAACTCTCGAAGATATATTACAATCCTGTACACTTGACTTTGGTGGTTCGTGGGAAGATCACCTGTACTTGGTGAAGTTCTCCTACAATAACAATTTTCAGGCCAGTATCCAGATGGCACCGTTTGAGGCACTGTATGGCAAAAAGTGCAGGTCCCCTTTAGCCTGGGATGATGTAGACGAGAGACAGATGCTTGGTCTAGAGATGATTATGCAGACCATCGAGGTGGTCTGATAAGTCAGAGATCATCTTCGAGTTGCACAAGATCGTCAGCACCATTGGGCTGATTCTCATCAGTGTCCTCTTAATTTTTCTATCGGTGACCACATATTCCTTAGGAGCTCGTCTACCCATGGCGTCATTCGATTTGGTGTACGGGAAAAGCTTAGTCCTAGGTATATAGGGCCATTTGATATTCTCGAGTGAGTAGGTGTTGTATCCTATCGTCTCGTTCTTCTGCCGTCGTTACATGAGGTACATGATGTATTCCATATATTCCAATTATGACGGTACATTAAGGATCCGAGCCATATCCTTGATCATTCAAAATTGGTTGTTGGTACCAACCTTTCGTATGAGGAAAGGCCCGTATCCATATTGGACCGAGAAGAGAGAAGGTACTCAAGAACAAGATTATTAGTTTAGTTCGTGTTGCTTGGGGTTATCACTCTTTGGGTTAGTCAACTTGGGAACATGAGGATGATATCCGATCGCGATATCCATACCTGTTTGACTCATAAGGTATAATGTCTTCCTTATGCCTTATGCTTTTACTTCCCTGCTTGCATGAATAATTTTTTGATTGACTGCTAGTCATAGATTGCCTGTAATTAGTATAGCTTGCCCCGACACCTCTAGCCTCTTGATTAAATTTTGAGGACGGAATTCTTTTAAGGTGTGTAGAGTTGTCACTCCCGTTTTTTGTTATACGTATTTTTAGTATACGTGTACGAATTTTTGACTTTTGTTCGGTAACTCATATTTTGACTTGTCTTACTTAGCCTAGTCTTAGTTTAATCTTGACTTGGTTTATTTTGATTTGGGTTGGTTCAACTTGGCTTGGCTTGGTTTGGTTGAGATGGAGAGGTTTGGTATTTATATCAAACGCCCCTCTCTCTCTCCTCCATTACTTTTCATTTACTTCTTTATCTTCTTCATTTACTCCTCCCACCTACCAAAGAAGTCATAGGCAAGTGCAACTTACTTCATGATGGACCTCAAATTTTATTGTTCCATTGTCTTTCTTGCTTGATTCTAAGCCTCTTTAGAACTTGACATTTTTGGTTTTGTTGGATAGATTTTTGTAGATCTAAGTTTATAACTTTCTCAGTTTTTTCTTGGTTTTGATCTCTAAAAATATGATATTTCTGAAATCTAGTGGTCCTATGTTGTGGGAAATCTCGTTCTACCCAATTTGACCCTTGTAAGTCTCGATTCCGACTTGATTTGAAGGAATTATGCCCTTTGGAGTTCATGGGTTCCCATGAACATTTTTGGGGCTGGTTGGAGAAGAAGACCAGCCATCCCGGCCCTGGCGCCCTTTGGCCCAGGCGCATCCTGGCCCAGGCGCCCATCCTGGCCTTGGCGCATGCTGGCCCTGGCCCATCCTGGCCTTGGCACATTCTGGCCCTGGCATGCATCCTGGCCCTGGTACATACTAGCCCTAGCGCCCATCCTGGCCTTGGCGCATGCTGGCCCTGGCGTATGCTGGTGCTGGCGTCCATCCTGGTCCTAGCGCATGCTGGCCCTAGCCCATCCTGGCCCTGGCACATGCTGGCCTTGGTGCCCATGCTGGCCCTGGCCCATCCAAAAGAAAGTAGAATTTCCACTAAAGAGACTAGTAGAGGGCCGGATGTGCAGGATGAACCTTATGGAACCGAGGGATCACCTCTAATACTCCTGAAGTGCAAAACGAGGAGAAAATTGTTGGCAACCAAAGTTGTGCAGTAGGAAACTGTAACCTCGCCTACTCCATCAGTGCCGGGTAGTCTCCTGGTCAACCAGAACCATAACTGCCGTTACAGGATCCACTATCTCCAAAAGGTAATACTCTTACCCTTTCAGTCTAACAAGAGTTATTTGATGTTAACCCATTGTGTATTTGTGTTGACATATATATTTTCTATTTGTAGAGGCCCTAATAATCAGTGCTCCAGCTCCAGCTGCTACAATAGACACTCGTTCGATTTCTATCTCAGAAACAGGAGTCGTAAAGATCCCAATTCCTCTGTCTACCATTGCTGTAGCAGGTGTGACATTGCCGCCATCTACTGATGATGTTCCATGGGTCACGATTCGTGGAGAAATATTAATCGCAAAAGACAATTCTAGATGTCCCAGCTCCTTCTATAGTTCAAACTTCTACACTCTTTCGAGAAGACGAAGAGATGATAGAAGCATTAAATAGATGTGATTTCGTTGATGAGCTGATCGAGGAAGATCCTGTAGATGTTGCTTCTAATCTTGATAAAGCTGAAATAAACCAAGATCCAATGAAGACCCAGAAAGATCAAAACTTAACGGCCAAGGATGGCTAGATCACTATTGAGGGCGAAGAGCACCCTATTGAAGATGAGGGTCATCAGAGCCCTAAAGATGATAATCTGAATCTCGATGAGCTGCAGGGCAATGAGAATTTTGATGATGAAGTTGAAGGAGATAAAAGCCCAGATGATGAAGGTGATGATGAAGGCCTTGCTGAAGGTTTTGAAGATGTTGAGGGTGATGAAAACCCTGATGATGACCATGAGGATGATGAAGACCTCACTAAAGATCTCGGAGAAGCTGGGGTGATGAAAACTACGACATTAATGTGGAGGAGATTCAAACCCCTGCTGAACAAGTTTTTGAGATGGAAGGGGAAGAAGTAGTAGCCCCAGGAGGCCAAGCTGAGTCGGGGGTTAGAAGCAGCCATTTTGTATCAGGAGGCTCGGAGACTGGAAGCAGCCAAGCGGTTGTATCTGAGAATACCATGGTGAGGCTCATTACAGAACAAGATACCACACCTCATGAGATTCCATATATGCCACCAGGCTTAGGTAAATTTCTGACTTTATTCACCATTACTCTTTTGATGTTGTATGATATAACGATTTTGCTTTTGGATTACAGCGGGTCATGTGGGGACAATCACTGAAGTCTCGTTTACTTCTACTGCTTTTAGCCTTAGCTCCATTATGGCTCCCTAGGACATAGGGACTCATACCATGTAAGGAAGCTCTTCAAAGATGCCTGTACCGAAATCTCCTGGCATACAAGCTGTGATTCCTCCATCTTCTCCAGAAGAAGGAGCTCCTGTTGAGGTGGCAACACCTGGTGTATCGGCGATAACCAGTAGCATTGTCGAAACATATATGAGTGCCTTCTTCACTTCCTTGAGCACTTTGGTACAAATGGCCCTAGAGAAGCAATATCCTTACAATTTAGTAAAGAGAACTTCTTCTTTTGCAATTGAAGCCATACGCGGTTTCGACAATACTAAAAGGGTCAACTTTCTAGAGCAGATCTTGAATAAGCTTGAAGATCCTATCAGATCTTATCAAGAACTGGCGAGAGGCAATATACAAAGACTAGTAGATGTAGAGTGTGAGGCCATAGCTCGTGAATATGAAGAAAGACAAGTCGCCCTGAACAATTTTGTAGTTGCCTTCTCGATACGATCTAGAGAGATAGAATCAAGCATTACTGAGGCTACATCTTCCATTGAGCTTTACAAGACTAAGGCAGCGGAGAAAGAGAAAGAAGCAACTGAAAGTCAAGCTCGCCTCCAAGAGCTAGAAGCTGAAATAGCCAAGCTTCGTGCATCGATCATGGCAGCTAAAAAACGTCAGGAAGTAGTGCTTGAATTATCTCAAGTTGCCACGAGTCGTCTGGATGATCTGATTCGGCAACAGAATGTCTTTCTCCAGGTTCAAGGTGCAGAGATTGAACGTCAAGTTACATCAATACAACCTTTGCAACCAGAGTCCAGGAGAGACTTGGCCAGGACAAGAGTAATTACCTCCAGGATGGAAGGAACTGAGTCTTTGAAGAAGATGATTACTGATCTTAGCACCCAGCCTCCAACATGAAGTCATCTTTTAAGAATGAAATGTAATAACTTCTTTGTTTTGAACATTGTTAGGTGAATGTAATACTTTTTTGTATTTGCATAATATTGCATGGAATGAAGAATTGGTGGACTTTATGGCTTTATTACTTATTATGTATCTGTTTAAGCCACAAGTAATAGGTAGGAGTAAGAAATATGTTCAGAGGTAATGAACATGACATATATGTTGAAAATAACAATATTTATTATATCTGTTTAGAGGTAATGTGGACATAACAAAATATAATTTTGATATATTGTTATTTCTGGGACGACATTATCAGAGGTAATGTGGACCTGACAAGTCGTTGATGTAGATAACAAAATTAAGAGGTAATGTGGACGTGAATTCATATATCTGTTGATTATCCTTGGGTCAACTGGGACTCAAGAATATGATATCTTTTAAAACATGTGGGTTTCAAAAGATAATTCTTGCAATGATGTAGTAGATATTATGGGTTAATCCATTGTAGATGTATCATAAAATCTGGGTAGATTCTACTGAGTATTTTTTGAGGATTTATTATCTGTGGTAAGTAACAGATAATAACTCGAAGATTTTGGGTATGTACAATATTTGGAAGATATAGTACACACTTTCAAACATGGTACTTCTTTAGGAATTTATCGTTGATAAACATCATAGCGATTCGACAATCCATCCCGGTTAATTAATAAGCTCCGTTTAAGAAAACTTTGCTTACAACATAGGGACCTTCCCACTTTAGTTTGAACTTGTCCTTGCTCATATGTGTTATAGTCATAGGACGTTTGACGGTAAGGACCAGCTCACCTTTTTGAAATGCTCGTACTTTGACTTTACGGTTGAAGGCTTTCGAGATACGGCCTTGGTACAACTTAATGTGATGTTGAGCTAGTAACCGCTTCTCGTCGAGTGGTTCAACCTCCTGAAGTTGAAGACGATCATTATTTTCTACTGTGAGTTCATTGGCAATAGCTATTCTCAGAAGGAATTTGAATTTCCAATGGTGTCACGTCCTGCATCCAAGATTCAACGGTGACGTCATGAACACATCCCCAGGCTACGCGTCGAATTCGCGATTGTCGCCCGTAAAACAACAGAATGGAAAATACAAGGAATTACTACATTCATGAACACAACTTCAACTATATTATACATCAAGAGTTTTTTTAAGAGTATATTAACTATAAGTCTGTTACAATAAGATATTATACATACAACTGACTACAAAATGTTGGTTTCCGTCCCTTGAGGTTCTCCAGACTGTCTATTCTTCGATATTTTCTTTGTCATACAGAGGTAATGGTTCCGCATGAACGTCATCTTCCCCTAGTGAACAAATACTAGGTCGCTTAGAAACGACAAGCAAGTCCTCGGTCGAGAACGGTTAAAGAAATAAAAAAATGATAGAGACTGGAAAGACATAAATAAATAATATATATATATATATCGGAATTTAGGAAGTTAGATTTACTTTTATAAATATAAATTGAATTCCTCAATGCTAATGTCCCTTTTCTCTTGCATAGGCACTTAACATGCATAAGAACATATATTTCCTAAATGAAATGCAAATTTGAGAACAACCCGTTTGAATATCCTTCTAACCAGCTTTTCCGACAACAATCCCGTATACCTGGGATCAGGCTGTGACTTGGTGGCACAGTGCTTAGAATTTGGCCCTGCCTCTCCTGGGCTGAAATGTACTAAGTCTCTCTTTGACTTAGAAAATCACCAATTTGATGTTGCTGTCGAAATTGGTGCAAATATCGGATGGCATGAAATTAAATTCGGCCCTACCTCTCATGGGCTAAATGGGTGGCACGGTTATTACAAATCCGACCCTGCCTCTCCTGGGCTAAGTGAGCTAAGCCTCACATACTCAATTCGTATGGCCCTACAAATGAGCTAATGTACTGATCAGTTTTGGTTATGAATTATGTTGCCGAACTAATTAAGTGATATCTGGGTTGTTCTCCCCCACCCAATGCTTTCTAATTATTAATTAAATTTCCAAGAGGATTTCCCTAGAGGATTTCTAGGTTTATGAAAATAAATCGATCTAAAAGTCGAGAATTGACTATCTCTTGGAATTTTCAAAAATTTCGGCAGAGTCTCCTCTGTATTTGTTGAATTCAAAAATTTTGCAAGAGACAAAATAATATAAGAATATAAACCCGGGTTCGCCGGCCCCTTCGGTAGAGCAACTCTCAACATCGGAACCACGCATATATGTATATAATCACATAAATGACTTAAAAGTTTCTTACCCAAGGCTATTTTACCTTGGCAAAGGTCTGCTAACTACTTGTGATTTGCTAAAACACAAGTCAAAAACAAATCATTAGTCATTAGTGAAACTCATTCTCAAGGAAAGGAATATTATTACAATTCTAATCGTAAGTGACATAACCCAATACGTAGAGAATCAAAACGCTCAAAGGTCTTACATATATGCCTATAATTATAATTATACTATCTCAAGGCTTAAAGATTTTATATAAACATGTATGTGAAGTTCATTTGTAATGCTGATTTTAATAGAAAGTGAACCAAAATATCAAATAATGACTTTAGGGAACTATACACATACTAGTCAGAACAAGGAAATGAAGACCCATACATATTTGGTCAATTTCCAAATTGACATGATATGTGGACATGTATTTGAACATAACAAGTTACCTAAGAGATTTAATCAAGCCTATAGCAATCCTAAAACTTGATACTAATGTCCTCTATGTGTCCGGTATCCCAAAAATACACTAATTTAACTAGATAGTGGTAAAATATCTCAGATATTTGTATAACAAAAATTTGGACAGAATTGTACATGTCAAGAAAATACATATAAAATACTAATTCCTAAATAACTTTGTTTAAACTAGACTAAGGACTTCAAGTTCATGTATAGGTGATGTCAACAACCTTAAATTACATGACAAGTTAGGAATTTGTCGAGTTAAAGGTATGTAGATATACAACTTGATTTAAAAGATGAGAATTTTGTGCAACTAGTAGAAAAATTAGTAACAGACACAACAATCAGAACAATGTATGAGAAACTATCTTGATGATAAAAGGGGAAGAAAATTTACCAGGCTTCATATCCATCACCCTAGCTTTCACTAACAGACTAAACTTGAGAGCACCCTATGGCAAAGTAATATTCCTAGTAACAAGGAGCCTTTAAGTCAAATAAAATTAGCAAGTTCTTCACTATCAAATTAACAATGGTTGGAAAGTCTACATGGAAAGTGTTTGATGGAGTCAATGACACACTTGTATTAGATTCTTCACAGAGCCTTCCTGGAAAACCCTTTATAGAATAAATGGCACACTCTTCATGCTCATATATTTCTATGTGATTTAACCACTAAATTCATACCTAGAAATTAGAATATAATTCCAAATCTTGGCAAGAGAAGTAATTGTTGATTTGAATAAAATATCTGGGGAAAAGAATAAGGACTTGCCTTGGTTTGAAGATGACCTAGATTTTCTCCACAAATTCCTAATTTGAACCCAACCATAGTTCAAAATAGAATTTTTGTTAGTAAACCCTAACCTAGGTTTGAAATTTGGAAGAAATTGAGAAGGAAAAGGGGGTTTTTACCTTGGGTTTTGGGAGTGGAAGAAGAGGAGGAGGAGAAGGTACTGGAGATGGTGGTGGCCGGCGACGGGGTGGCCGGCAAAAGCCGCAACAGCAGTATCATGAGCAGCAGGAGCAATAGCAGTAGCAGCAGTAGTGGTAACAGTAGCAGCTATAGTGGAAGTAAGAGGGAGGATGGAAGAGAAGGTGTGGTTGTGGTGAAATGAAGAGAAAATGGAGAGAAGAAGTAAAAATAGAAGAGGGATCAAGAGAGGGTTATGTGTCATGAGGGAGATGAGTCTCTCTCATGAATATTGCCAAGTGGCAAGTCAAGTGCCACTCACTCCTAGCACTTGACACCTAAGCCTCTCCATAGTTTGCCACATACCCCCATATGATGACTCATCATCAATTGAGTTGGTAAACAAAAAATAAAATTGTAAAAAATTTCCTGGGGGTCCAAATGTAAATTTTAAATAAAATTATTATTACCATTGCCATCATTTGTTAAATATTATAAAAATAATAACTAGAGCATAACAAACGATAAGACAGCTTCACATCTATACACCAAAGAGAAATGTGTACAACCAGTTAGGGTACATGCAGTACGGTATGCCTATAGACATTCTCTAAGATTTTTACTCTAGTTGAGTTTATTAGCAGAAATAAACTTCTTTAGAAGCTTGATGATCGTTTTGTTGAATGCTTCAGCTAAACCGTTAGCTGCGGGATTATACGCTGTAGAAGCAATATTGTTGATACGATTGTCGTCACAGAATCGAGTAAATTTCTGACTAATGAATTGCGGTCCATTATCATGGATGATTCGTTGAGGAACACTGAATCTGTAGATCACATAATGTTTGATAAAACTCAGACACAGCTTGTCTTGACTTCTGCTAAGCATATAGCTTCTGCCGATTTTGAGAAATAATCGGTTATAGCTAGGATAAATCGATATCCTCGAGATGAAGGCGGATTGATAGGACCGATGATTTCCATTCCCCAAGCTTCAAAAGGCTAGGATACTGCAGTAGGATACAGGAATTCTAATGGTTTGTGGGTAAAATTTACTTAAATTTGACATGCTTTGTATTTTCTTACATGTTCAATGGCATCTGCCACCATGGTAGGTCAGTAATATCCCATACGTCGGATCCGATCCTGAAGATTGGAACTAGGCTGATGTGTACCACAAATACTATTGTGAGCTTAACATAATATTTATTTTACTTCATCATCGCAGGGCAACGTAGGAGCATACAGTCAAATGATCGTCTGTAGAGTGTTTTAGAGGAGTGATTGTAATAGAATCGAAGCGACCTCCGACGAATTGTTATTGCTTCTTTGAGATCTTTAGGCAAGATGTCATGTACCGCAAAGTCGATGAAATGAGCCTTTCAGTATTCGCTAGTAGTACAAACTTCAACTGTATTGCTAAATTCAACGTTCAGATTATTCTCAATGCAGAATAATTCCCTGTTAGTAATAATGATCAACTGTTGTCTTTTCACAGGGATCGCTAATACTACCGCTAGATTAGCCAGTGCGTTAGCTTCTATATTGCATGCTCGACGTACTTGTTCAATGAAGAAACCCTTAAAGGATGCAGCCAATTTGACTGCTGCTTCCTGGTATGGAATGAGATCTTGATGCCGAACTTCATACGTGCCTCTAACCTGGTTGACAATTAGTTTAGAGTCTTCGTATACTTCTAGATATTCGATATCCAATTGTTTAGCGAATTAAAGACCGATGAGTAGAGCGTTGTATTCAACAACTTTGTTGGAACATGACTCGTCCAGGGAATAAGCCCTTTGAATGGCTAGTCCTTTGGGAGATATACGAATGATCCCAACTCCAGCAACAATGATACCATTAGGTCCAATTCTAGATACACCACTAAAGAATAGATGCCAAACAAGTATTCCTCCTGAAGTCATGTTGGACTCTAGAGATTCGTTTGGAATTTCGTCATAAAGTTTAGAAGTTTCAGGGATTGGATAAGCAACCAAGAAGTCAGCTAGGGCTTGATCTTTAACGGACTTTTGCAGGACATAGACCATATCATATTGTGCTAGCAATATAGCCCATGTAGCAAGTTTAGAATTGAGTATACTAGACTTTTTCATCAAAACTCGTAGAGGATTGACTCTAGAGATGACATGAATGGTTTGGCCCATGATATAATGCCGTGTTTTCTGAACGATGAACATCAGGGCTAGACATTCTTTTTCTACAGGGTTGTATCGATGTTCAACACCAATCATCGTGCGACTAAGATAATAAATCGCTTGTTCATGACCTTTATTGTTCTTCTGGACTAGCTGGGCACCCAGAGAATGATCTATTGCTTGAACATACATCAGGAAGGGTACTCTTGTGATTGAAAGAAATAGGACTGGGGGTTCATCAAGTATCGCTTTATGTCTTCAAATGCTTGCTGGCATTCGTCAGTCTAAATAAAATACACACCTTTTTTCATTAGTTGAGTGAACGGTCTACAACGTCCAGAGAGGTTTGAGATGAATCTTCTAATGTACGCAAGCCATCCTTGGAATCCTTGTAGCTTTTTTAGGTTGCGTGGAGGACGCATCTCCTGAATGGCTGACTTTCTCGGGGTCAACGTGTATACCCTTAGAGGTAATAATGATTCTGAGGAATTTGCTACTAGAGACTCCCATGAATGACTTGGTGGGATTTATGTTGAGTTGATGCTGGTACATTAAATCAAAAATAGTCCTTAAGTTTTGGATGTGATCTTCCTTTAGACGACTTTTGACAACAATATCGCCAACATAGCACTCTACTGTTTTTCATAAATGTTTACGAAAGATGGTGCTAATAGCCCGCTGATAGGTGGCACCAGCGTTCTTAAGGCCAAATAGCATGACTGTGTAGCAGTAAACTCCTAAAGGAGTGCAGAAAGATGTATGTTTTTTATCTTTGGGGTTCATCATGATCTGATTATATCCGAAGAATTCGTCCATGAAAGACATTTGTTCGAACCCGTAGATATTGTCGATATGACATCAGTGATCGGAAAGGAAGCTCATCTTTGGAGCAAGCTTCATTAAGGTCTCTAAAGTCGATATAGACTCGGACCTTCACGATTTTCTTCATCACTAGGACAACATTAGCCACCTAGTCCGAATGTTGTTCCTCTCTGACAAAGCCGCAAGCGATGAGCTTCTTGACTTCAGCTTCTAAGGCGTCCATCATATCAGGTTGAAATTGATGCTGTTATTATTTGACTGGCCTAGCATTTGGAAGAATGTTGAGCTTGTGAGTAGCAATCTGAGGATCTAATCCTGGCATATCTTCATAACTCTAGGTAAATGCATCAATGTATTCCTTGATGAGCTGGATCAGCTCTTATTTGCCTGCTTCGGAAAGGCTTTTACTGATAAATATCGGCCTTGGAGAAGCTTCGTCTCCGACATCAATTTGGACCAATTAATCCTTAGTGGGTGATTTGTGTTGTTCGAGAAGAAGCTCTCATTGAGTGTCCATCCTTTGTGCCCATGGCGCTGCTTCATAAGTCTTGGTAAAATTGTTATCGTCTTCTGAGAGTTCAGTTGTTACCATATTAGAAGATAGAGTCACTCGATGGACATGCCCTATACCGGTGTCCGAATCCCATGAAAAAGAGTCGAAAGAATTAGATCGTTCTTCTTTTTCAGACTCAGAAAGATTTGGGGTTGTGATTTGCATAGTGTAGCCCAACCCATGCTTTATTTTATTGTAATATTGTAACGACTTTCCTTTTGGTGCAAGTATACGAATAGGAGTTTATCTTACCTTACCACCGTTGAGGCCGGATTTGAAGTTATAGTCCATCTTTTGAATGATATCCTTAGATTGTTGACTGTAACGACGTAATTGGATTCGCCCGCTATCATCGTTTTTAGAGTCGCTATCAAATGTAGCCTTTTGTAACACCCTGTTTTCTGAAATTGGGGATTTTTGAAAATTTATTATTTTTATTATTTATTAGTGGTATTTTAGTCATGGTATGATTTTCTGGTGATTTCAGTTAAGTTAAACCATTTCTAAAGTCATGCTAAGTCATGACTTATGACTTTGTGATTTTGGTTAATATAACTTAGTGTAAACCCTAGTTTTCTCTAACCTAGAAGTTGCCATGCCCATGAGAGCTTAGCCATAGGCTTAGAACACCAAATTAGTGATTTTTAGCCTAAAGGATATTTTGGTAATTTTCTAGGATTTATTTGGAATTATTTGGATTTATGTGATTTATTATTATTTAATTAATTGATTAGTGTCATGTTAGTTACTAACCTAGTTTAGCCCTAATCTAGATGTTAGTCATGACCTAGAGACTAAGTTAGATGGGTTTAACTAAAGTAATGTTAGAGCTAAATATCTAGATATTTCATGTTAGATATTTACATTAGATATTTTATTTAGATATTTTACATAAAGTTATGTAGAATGAATCCTAGCCATATGATAGCTTTGAAACTTGTTGGAGAGCCCACAACCATTGATCCTAACCCTAAACCAACCCCCATGGCCGGCCAAGCATGCCCCCCCTATATGAACACCCCCATCTTCACAAAGAGCCTCATTTTCAATGTATTGAAAACCCATTTTTCCCTCAACTTCACAAAGCCATAACTTCTTCATTCCTTCACCAAATTGAGCCCCGTTTGTTGCGTTGGAACCCCCTACACTTGAGGATGCTAAAGGAGGCTTAGTAGCAAGGTTGCACAAGGATTTGGACACCCCAAAGTGAAGAGGAAACCCCCCCTAGAAGGTTGATTTTCATGATTTTGCACATATAGGTAAAGTGTTCTAAACCCTATCAAAATAGTGATTTCTCTTCATGGTTGCATGCATTAGGATACCATGGTCATGTAGGTCAAGTTTGGTAGGATTTTTATGTGGTTTGGTGTCCGTATCGGACACGTATCTATGTTTGAAACTAGGTGTTTGGTGAAATGCCACATAGAACATTTTGTTAATGTTTTTCAAAACAAAATTGATATTTGGGTAGCCCTAGATCCCTAGGTCACTTTTCCACTTGACTGAGCACAAAACAGGACACGTTTCGTGTCCAAATTGGACACGAAATCACTGATTTCAGCACACACTGACACACTGTAAAACCTAACTGTTTGATGCTGTGTATTGTGTCCACACCCATTGTGGACACAATACAGACACGAGGACACAAACCTAGACCCTAGGCCGACCCCCTGACACGAGCACGTGGCCCTACGTGCCCCGTGTGGAGCACACGACCCCTCGACACGCGCGCACGAGACTGTGCAGTCTCCCCTGCTACCAGACTTCTCGTGCGGACACGACACGCGACGTGGACACACGAAACTTGGCCTGAGGGTTGGGGCAGTGTCTGACACACCCCTTCCAAAGTTTTAGACACGTTGGTGTCGTGTCGAGTGAGAAATCACACTCGCAATGACCCTACACTATACTGCGCACACACGTATCAGAGCTACTGATACGTGCTCGTATCTCGGACACGGACACACGTGGACACAAATCAGGACCGTGGACACCTAGGGGACCCCTAGGCGAACCTTCCCCTATGAGCACGAGACACGACGTGTCTTGTGTCGTGAGTACGAGACACACAAACATCAGCCCTTCGCGTGCCCTAGATTTTACCTGATTTTGATTTTTGCGTGTCCGACACACCAAAACGTGTCGTGGTCGTGTCTCAGGCACCTAGGACACTAGTATAGACCCTACCCTACCATTACCAACCAATGGACACTAACCTTAGTTCGATTTTGTGGTTCGAAATCGAATTACCCCCAAAACCTGGGTAAAACCCAATTCCAGATTTCTGGAATTTATTCCAGTTTTTCCAAAACCAATTTTAATTGCCATTTTATGCATTTTTATACATGTTATTATATATTTTTAGTATGTATACGTATTGTATATATGTATGTGAGGGTGTATGAGGGATTAGGGTGTGTATACATGTGTATATATGTGTATATACACATGTGTGTATGTGTGACAGTGTGTGTGTGTTTGTGTGTGGCAGTGTGTGTGTGTTGTGTGTGTTTGTGTGTGGCAGTGTGTGTGTGTGTTGTGTGTGATTGTGTGTGTGTGTTCAGTCACTGAGTGACTGAACAGGGACACCCCCCCCCAAGACCTGATTCCCCCTCTCTCTACACTCTCTTTACCCCTCTCTTTATATATATAATATATATATAGGTTGTGTATATATATAGATATATATATATATATATATATACATATATATATGATATATATATATATTTTACTAGATCAAATATAGGTTATATATATGGATATGGTATTGGGTTGATATATATATATATATATAGGAATATATATGTGTGGTTATATATATTGATATAAATATTGTTTATATATTGGGTATATATATTATGTATATATATAGTGTATATATATATGTGGTATTATATATAGAGGGTATATATATGTTATATATATATATATAGTGGATATATATATATATATATATATATATATATATATATATATATATATATATATATATATATATATATATATATATATATATATATGAGGATATATAGTGGGAATATATATATATATATATATATATATATTATATATATGAGGATATATAGTGGGAATATATATATATATATATATATATATATATATATATATATATATATATATATATATATATATATATATATATATATATATTCCCACTATATATCCTCATATATATATATATATATATATATATATATATATATATATATATATATATTCCCACTATATATCCTCATATATATATATATTCCCACTATATATCCCCATATATATATATTCCCACTATATATCCTCATATATATATATATATGAGGATATATAGTGGGAATATATATATATATATATATATATATATATATATATATATATATATATATAGACATGGTATTGCCTATAGAAAACTATATAGATCCCTATATATGGTATTTAGATATTATAACCCATGGTTATATATATAGGTATCTATATATTGGTATATGTATATTGTATATAGGTATAGATATGGATACCTATATTGAGAGCCCAAGAGACACTAGCCTACGGCCTATGGCCCATGACTAATGAGTTAGACCTGACCTTAGGCCTATTAGACCTAGTTAGACTACAAGTTTGACCATTGTTGACCAAAGTCAACTATAGGTCAAACCTTAACCAAATTGACCTAGAAATAGTTGGATGGACTCTAAATGACTTGGTGACCTAAGTTTGACTAAACCCTAGACTATTGACTAGTTGGTTTAGACTTTGACCTATATAAGGGTATTATTTATGACTTGGTTATATAGATAGCCCTATATAGAGTGAAGATATGCATGGGGTAAAGTAGGATACTTAGAGTTGAGTCTTGATTGAGTTAGACTATGGTTTAGCTTGATTATAAGATTAAGTTTGGTGTTGTACTATATATATTTATATGTGATGTACTTGTATAGGAAGTTGGTTATACCTTAGCCTTGTAGAATGGTATCCTAGGTATCCTAAAACAGGTTAGCCTATGGTTAGTTAAGTAACCTTATAGAGTTTGACTTAAATAGTTGACCCTTGACCTAATTACCCTGTTAACTAGTCTATGACCAACCAAAACCTTAGTTGGTCTAAGTTTGATCTAGACTTGATCCAGATTGATCATGTTGACTAGTATTTGACTAGTTTGATTAGAGTGTTGACCAGGAGTTGACTTCAACCTAGATTAAACTTGTTTGACCTTGTTTGATCTTGTTTAACCTCATTTGACTTAGTATGACTTCCTGTGACCTAGTTTGACTATTAGAGTTGACCAAGAGTTGACATTTGACCAGATTGACCTAGAATCATGTAGTGTGCATTGTATACTTTATTTTTACCATTGTGGATACATTGTGACTTGTATTGCTCTGATTAGGAGCCCTACACCTCTCCTCAGGCAGTACATCCTCTTCAGACATTCAGTTATCAGGCGAGTACATTCTCTGACCGTTTCATACTTGTTCAGGCTTTACTTCTCGCTCTAGATTACTTTACTTGATGCTGTCACGTTGGTAACACGGATTGGTACTATATGGATCTTTACATGAGATATTATCCTTCTCGGGAGCATCGGGTACTTCATGTTATGTGTGTTTCACTATCATCATGTACTCCAATGCTTCTATCATTCATGTGCACTCATGTGATCATGTACTCTCATGTTCACGGAGCCTCATATATACTATTATGTGCACCCTTCATGGGCCCCCATGTGATATCATGTATAAATAACGTAACTTGTCTCGATCCTTGTGTATTGATTGGGGTAACGGGGGAGTAGAAGTGGACATGTGAATAATTCCAAGTAGTGTAATCATGTGCAACTCAGTAGTGTAATCATGTATAAATTCCAGCCATTCATATGCCTATCTTGTGCTCTACATCACTAGTCACTTACAGTTCTCTATATACAGTAGATATTTCATTACAGCTATCTCTTTTACAGCGTACATTTCCTTTAAGCACTTCCTGTATTTTACTCTATTGCCTGTATCGTATTTCCTAACCTGTTATGAACTGCGTGAGATGTATTGTGCTCGTTCCTGTCCTGACTGGACCTGTTAAAAATATTACAGAGGATGAGGATGAGGCCCTGGTGTCTACCTATTATGGAACAGGACTAGATGATACTTATATTGTGGACCCCCAGCAGGATCCACCTGCAGCTGAGGATATTGTTCCAGTAGTCTAGACCAGATTAGTTAGACAGACTTTTATATTATCTTTTGTCTCACATTCTGAGTTGTATTTTGAGATGTTGAGATGTATAGACTCTTAGACTTATTGTATTTTGAGTTGTCATTCTGATGTTATGTTATCCTAGACACTTGGACTTATTTCATCTATATACTGTTCTCTTGAGTTACTATCTGTCTATCTGTCTTCATTCTTCTACCCTAGATGTGATTGAGATTGTGTGTTGTTATATCACCTCCATTCGGAGAGTATATACTGTACAGGTACTTTATATTGTTAGATGATTGACCTAGGACAGCGTTCTACCGCCGACACTACGGCGTAGGCTGGACGTACCCACTTCTCGTGCCCTTACTCTAGGGTGCGGGTCGTGACACGTTTTTAGTGGTGGCCCATGCAGGTCGAGTTTATGTAGTGGTATTCGAACTAGAGTATCACTACAGCCTGCGATAGAATTGAGGAATAGGCTTAGAGAGAATGGATACTCAATCACTGATAGGATACCTTGAGAGATTCCGGGGATGACCCTTGAGAATTTCATTTTGAATTACGATTTAAACTCCTTCTCCCTTGATTAAATTTGATTTTTGAGGATTCACTGTAGAACTTTGAATCCTGGTGTTAGTTGATGATTTTAAAATTTTTGTAGTTGTTGATTTAAATTTTTGTATTAGAATTATATTTTTAAGGTACTCAATCACATTTATGAGAAAACCCTCATCTGTTTCTTGCCGTCTAATTCTCTTGCTAATTGCCTTCCCTTGAAATGAACTGTCCCCCTTATATTTTTGCATCTTGCTTAAACTCTTTCTACCAAACTATGTGACTGTATCCCAAACCTGACTTACTCGACATTTCCTCAAATCAGGACTTTATTGAGACCTTCTAACCTTTAACCTTGGGTTGATCGAACCCTAAACTATATCCATCTAGTAGCCTATCTATCCCTAGGACTGTGTTCCTAAATTATTTACTGGACTCCTAATTAATTTTATTCCCTGCGTTAACTTGGTCTTCTTTTATTTTGCATCAATTGTCACGTCTTGAACTCCCACTTTCTGTTCTAGATCATTGGACGTCCTTTACCGTGACTTGGATATTCGGAGTATAATACTAGCTGTTACCTTCTAACGAACTTCACATGTAAGACCTAGACTAGCCTACCTTCATGTAGGTATTCCATGTCCTACTAAAACCCGTCTCCTCGTACTCTATTTTCTTGACATGATTTTCTTGTCAAATGGCTAAACTATAACCTCTACCATGATACTAAATTAATTCTTATTTCAATTAGAGATCCACCATGGCTCAAATCTTTCGACCTGGCATGTGATGGTATTCTGATTGAATCATTAAATACTTACCCTTGTACCTTATCTTGAATGCTTGACCCGATTGGTTAAGGATCTTGGACTATGTATTTCTTTCATCATTCCCACTCTTACTTATATCTTATGCTACAAATTATCCTTAGTTTTACAAGCTTATTCTTTTGAGCTTGATCATGATATATTTTATTGGGTGCGCACCCACTAACATATTGTCTAGTCAGAACCGGCGCATGATGGTCTGATCAACCTATTGCGTTTTGGTTCGCTTTTCGTATATTAATCTACGTGGATGGAGATATAATTTAACTTGCCCTAAAATCTTATCCGCAACAGCCTTGACAATTCTCCTTGAAATTATTTTTATCGTCTATGAACCTCGTATTCATATCCAGTTGAATTAAAATTTATCATGACCTGGATTTTCATCATTGGATGCTCGTACTTGATTTCATTGATTTTCCATCTTGCCCAAATCTCGATTTATCCTGAAATTGATCAACTTAGATCGTACCAAGACTAAAATCTATTTGTGATTATTGTGCCTAAATTTTTCAATTTTCTTTTTCCACTTTATGGAATAGTAACTTTTTATGGTTTCTCAGTTACTTGTTGATGACAATTTTTCATATAGGATGGTAGACGGCCCTACAGCCGTGATGATTGTTGTTCCTTTACCCTTCCCAATTAGGACACCCTAGATTGCTTGTACGTTTTGATACCATAGGACAGTCTTGATCTAGAATGACTAGTGCACTTAGATGAGACCGCAGACTGTCCCATTTAACCTGTCCCCCTGGTACCACTATTGTATCACAATTTCTGGTTCAATCAGGCCATAGACTCTTCCCACTCTAAAATATGATCATCGTAGACATATTACCGTGACTTTTAAATTTGAAGCACAAGACTAGTTGTTTTCCCAAAACTGATTTCACATACGTGACCTAGACATGACATACTACACCCATGACCTTAGTGTGCCACTCAAGCATACCATTATGTGCTTCATTTGCTTAGTACGATTTTCTTGACCCGAGACTCTATCCTGATTTACCCCATGGAGTTACTTTTGGCTTCGATTTGAATTAAGGACACCCTATGACCTAAAACTACCAACCAATTTTTGGACATGACCCAGTATAGGTCTACTACCCATATTTTGCTTATTGACCTTGTATGTTGCCTAGGTAGTGGCTTCGTCCCTGATTGTTGGAGGTTTGACCTAGGAGGAGTACGACCATCTAAATTTCGAGGACGCAATTATTTTAAGGTGGGTAGACTTGTAACACCCTGTTTTCTGAAATTGGGGATTTTTGAAAATTTATTATTTTTATTATTTATTAGTGGTATTTTAGTCATGGTATGATTTTCTGGTGATTTCAGTTAAGTTAAACCATTTCTAAAGTCATGCTAAGTCATGACTTATGACTTTGTGATTTTGGTTAATATAACTTAGTGTAAACCCTAGTTTTCTCTAACCTAGAAGTTGCCATGCCCATGAGAGCTTAGCCATAGGCTTAGAACACCAAATTAGTGATTTTTAGCCTAAAGGGTATTTTGGTAATTTTCTAGGATTTATTTGGAATTATTTGGATTTATGTGATTTATTATTATTTAATTAATTGATTAGTATCATGTTAGTTACTAACCTAGTTTAGCCCTAATCTAGATGTTAGTCATGACCTAGAGACTAAGTTAGATGGGTTTAACTAAAGTAATGTTAGAGCTAAATATCTAGATATTTCATGTTAGATATTTACATTAGATATTTTATTTAGATATTTTACATAAAGTTATGTAGAATGAATCCTAGCCATAGGATAGCTTTGAAACTTGTTGGAGAGCCCACAACCATTGATCCTAACCCTAAACCAACCCCCATGGCCGGCCAAGCATGCCCCCTCCTATATGAACACCCCCATCTTCACAAAGAGCCTCATTTTCAATGTATTGAAAACCCATTTTTCCCTCAACTTCACAAAGCCATAACTTCTTCATTCCTTCACCAAATTGAGCCCCGTTTGTTGCGTTGGAACCCCCTACACTTGAGGATGCTAAAGGAGGCTTAGTAGCAAGGTTGCACAAGGATTTGGACACCCCAAAGTGAAGAGAAAACCCCCCCTAGAAGGTTGATTTTCATGATTTTGCACATATAGGTAAAGTGTTCTAAACCCTATCAAAATAGTGATTTCTCTTCATGGTTGCATGCATTAGGATACCATGGTCATGTAGGTCAAGTTTGGTAGGATTTTTATGTGGTTTGGTGTCCGTATCGGACACGTATCTATGTTTGAAACTAGGTGTTTGGTGAAATGCCACATAGAACATTTTGTTAATGTTTTTCAAAACAAAATTGATATTTGGGTAGCCCTAGATCCCTAGGTCACTTTTCCACTTGACTGAGCACAAAACAGGACACGTTTCGTGTCCAAATTGGACACGAAATCACTGATTTCAGCACACACTGACACACTGTAAAACCTAACTGTTTGATGCTGTGTATTGTGTCCACACCCATTGTGGACACAATACAGACACGAGGACACAAACCTAGACCCTAGGCCGACCCCCTGACACGAGCACGTGGCCCCACGTGCCCCGTGTGGAGCACACGACCCCTCGACACGCGCGCACGAGACTGTGCAGCCTCCCCTGCTACCAGACTTCTCGTGCGGACACGACACGCGACGTGGACACACGAAACTTGGCCTGAGGGTTGGGGCAGTGTCTGACACACCCCTCCCAAAGTTTCAGACACGTTGGTGTCGTGTCGAGTGAGAAATCACACTCGCAATGACCCTACACTATACTGCGCACACACGTATCAGAGCTACTGATACGTGCTCGTATCTCGGACACGGACACACGTGGACACAAATCAGGACCGTGGACACCTAGGGGACCCCTAGGCGAACCTTCCCCCATGAGCACGAGACACGACGTGTCTTGTGTCGTGAGTACGAGACACACAAACATTAGCCCTTCGCGTACCCTAGATTTTACCTGATTTTGATTTTTGCGTGTCCGACACACCAAAACGTGTCGTGGTCGTGTCTCAGGCACCTAGGACACTAGTATAGACCCTACCCTACCATTACCAACCAATGGACACTAACCTTAGTTCGATTTTGTGGTTCGAAATCGAATTACCCCCAAAACCTGGGTAAAACCCAATTCCAGATTTCTGGAATTTATTCAAGTTTTTCCAAAACCAATTTCAATTGCCATTTTATGCATTTTTATACATGTTATTATATGTTTTTAGTATGTATACGTATTGTATATATGTATGTGAGGGTGTATGAGGGATTAGGGTGTGTATACATGTGTATATATGTGTATATACACATGTGTGTATGTGTGACAGTGTGTGTGTGTTTGTGTGTGGCAGTGTGTGTGTGTTGTGTGTGTTTGTGTGTGGCAGTGTGTGTGTGTTGTGTGTGATTGTGTGTGTGTTCAGTCACTGTTAAGTGACTGAACAGGGACACCCCCCCCAAGACCTGATTCCCCCTCTCTCTACACTCTCTTTACCCCTCTCTTTATATATATAATATATATATAGGTTGTGTATATATAGATATATATATATATATATATATATATATATATATATATATATATATATACATATATATATGATATATATATATATTTTACTAGATCAAATATAGGTTATATATATGGATATGGTATTGGGTTGATATATATATATATATATAGGAATATATATGTGTGGTTATATATATTGATATAAATATTGTTTATATATTGGGTATATATATTATGTATATATATAGTGTATATATATATGTGGTATTATATATAGAGGGTATATATATATGTTATATATATATAGTGGATATATATATATATATATATATATATATATATATATATGAGGATATATAGTGGGAATATATATATATATATATATATATATATATATATATATATATATATATATATATATATATATATATATATATATATATATATATATATATATATATTGACATGGTATTGCCTATAGAAAACTATATAGATCCCTATATATGGTATTTAGATATTATAGCCCATGGTTATGTATATAGGTATCTATATATTGGTATATGTATATTGTATATAGGTATAGATATGGATACCTATATTGAGAGCCCAAGAGACACTAGCCTACGGCCTATGGCCCATGACTAATGAGTTAGACCTGACCTTAGGCCTATTAGACCTAGTTAGACTACAAGTTTGACCATGGTTGACCAAAGTCAACTATAGGTCAAACCTTAACCAAATTGACCTAGAAATAGTTGGATGGACTCTAAATGACTTGGTGACCTAAGTTTGACTAAACCCTAGACTATTGACTAGTTGGTTTAGACTTTGACCTATATAAGGGTATTATTTATGACTTGGTTATATAGATAGCCCTATATAGAGTGAAGATATGCATGGGGTAAAGTAGGATACTTAGAGTTGAGTCTTGATTGAGTTAGACTATGGTTTAGCTTGATTATAAGATTAAGTTTGGTGTTGTACTATATATATTTATATGTGATGTACTTATATAGGAAGTTGGTTATACCTTAGCCTTGTAGAATGGTATCCTAGGTATCCTAAAACAGGTTAGCCTATGGTTAGTTAAGTAACCTTATAGAGTTTGACTTAAATAGTTGACCCTTGACCTAATTACCTTGTTAACTAGTCTATGACCAACCAAAACCTTAGTTAGTCTAAGTTTGATCTAGACTTGATCCAGATTGATCATGTTGACTAGTATTTGACTAGTTTGATTAGAGTGTTGACCAGGAGTTGACTTCAACCTAGATTAAACTTGTTTGACCTTGTTTGATCTTGTTTAACCTCATTTGACTTAGTGTGACTTCCTGTGACCTAGTTTGACTATTAGAGTTGACCAAGAGTTGACTTTTGACCAGATTGACCTAGAATCATGTAGTGTGCATTGTATACTTTATTTTTACCATTGTGGATACATTGTGACTTGTATTGCTCTGATTAGGAGCCCTACACCTCTTCTCAGGCAGTACATCCTCTTCAGACATTCAGTTATCAGGCGAGTACATTCTCTGACCGTTTCATACTTGTTCAGGCTTTACTTCTCGCTCTAGATTACTTTACTTGATGCTGTCACGTTGGTAACACGGATTGGTACTATATGGATCTTTACATGAGATGTTATCCTTCTCGGGAGCATCGGGTACTTCATGTTACGTGTGTTTCACTATCATCATGTACTCCAATGCTTCTATCATTCATGTGCACTCATGTGATCATGTACTCTCATGTTCACGGAGCCTCATGTATACTATCATGTGCACCCTTCATGGGCCCCCATGTGATATCATGTATAAATAACGTAACTTATCTCGATCCTTGTGTATTGATTGGGGTAACGGGGGAGTAGAAGTGGACATGTGAATAATTCCAAGTAGTGTAATCATGTGCAACTCAGTAGTGTAATCATGTATAAATTCCAGCCATTCGCATGCCTATATTGTGCTCTACATCACTAGTCACTTACAGTTCTCTATATATAGTAGATATTTCATTACAGCTATCTCTTTTACAGCGTACATTTCCTTTCAGCACTTCCTGTATTTTACTCTATTGCCTGTATCGTATTTCCTAACCTGTTATGAACTGCGTGAGATGTATTGTGCTCGTTCCTGTCCTGACTGGACCTGTTGAAAATATTACAGAGGATGAGGATGAGGCCCTGGTGTCTACCTATTATGGAGCAGGACTATATGATACTTATATTGTGGACCCCCAGCAGGATCCACCTGCAGCTGAGGATATTGTTCCAGTAGTCTAGACCAGATTAGTTCGACAGACTTTTATATTATCTTTTGTCTCACATTCTGAGTTGTATTTTGAGATGTTGAGATGTATAGACTCTTAGACTTATTGTATTTTGAGTTGTCATTCTGATGTTATGTTATCCTAGACACTTGGACTTATTTCATCTATATACTGTTCTCTTGAGTTACTATCTGTCTATCTGTCTTCATTCTTCTACCCTAGATGTGATTGAGATTGTGTGTTGTTATATCACCTCCATTCGGAGAGTATATACTGTACAGGTACTTTATATTGTTAGATGATTGACCTAGGATAGCGTTCTACCGCCGATACTGCGACGTAGGCTGGACGTACCCACTTCTCGTGCCCTTACTCTAGGGTGCGGGTCGTGACACCTTTTGATTCAGTCCTTTGCTGAAGAGGATATGATGCTCATCTTTCTTCCGGGAGGGAACTAGAAAGAATGAGTTTTGTACTGGTTCTAATGATACCTCATTTGAAGGGGTTGAAGAGGTTCAAAGTTAAACAGAATTTTTAGATAACATTATGTGTAATAACTAGCATCAATGTACTACAAAGAATATGCTACTTTATTGATATTTGCATCTATATTTACCATAGTATTTTTAACCTTGGCTAATGACTTGCCAAGATTAATAACAAAAGGAGGAGAAGTAGGAGGCTTGTTACGACGAAGGTCGATAACAAGAGGCTCGAAAGAGATGAGCTCCTTATGCTCCATCTTTTCACCAGGAGGATGCTTGGCAGAAGAAGGGAGATTAATGGCCAGCGTCTGAGAAGACGAGGGACGAGAAGTGCGTCCTTTGACTGGAATTACTAGGACCTCATCTGAATTGTTCTTTCAGTCTTCTTCAGTGTCCATAGCCAGTACAACTTTTGTCACGCTCCGATCCCGCTAGGGTCGTCCGTCTTGCCTGGATCCCTGCGGGATCGATCGTCCTCGCTAAGACGTGATGCCGTGCAAGCCTAAGTTGCGCTTGCACAAGGTCATGTACCTGCACAAAAATAACTAGTCAAGCAAAAACACACGCATGCACCCACTAGTTAAGCAAAACACACGCATGCACCCATTCATTGCAGAAAACCAAATATTGGATACAGAGATTTGAAATGTAAATACTTCTTTTATTGATAAACTTGATAGGAATTCAAGTACAAAGCTTTGTAAACTCAGAGTGCCTTATATTGGCTACATAATTCTCTTTGAAACTCTCTTTTGAAAATAGCCGCAATGTCTATACATGATATCCCTTTATTACAAGCTGGAATTGAAAGGCACCTTCAAAGGAAATGAAAACTTAAAACTTGACTGGAATAAAAATGAAGCTTCGAGGCAATCCACAGCTCTACTGGGCTAGATGAGCTTCGGTGCCTCACTTGCAATCCTCATGTCTCTTTTTGCTTTCTGACAAGGATGCCCACAACGTGGGTCAGCACACATCATGTACTGGCGAGCGGCTTTTGGCCGAACTCGTAAATCTCTGCACTAAATCAACATGTGAAGCTAACATTTACTAGTGATCTTTCTACTTGTCTAGGTTCTTTTTAACAATTCATAAGAACATGATAGTAGAAATATTTCATAGCAACTTACCGACGCCGATAGTCATCACTGCACAAAACATGTTAGCACAATTTGCATAACGAGTAATTCATGATTCATTCTTGCAGATATTGAAGTTATCATTCGGGTCATGCAGGTGGACTATTCTACATGTTGGTCCATGGGTTAACCCTATGATTAGTCGCTGTGACTCTTTGGTTCAGCTCGTCGCTAAGGACTCAGGTCGACTCCCATTTTCACATGGAGGCCCTAATCTCTCCTAGGCCGAGCGGTTCCAGGTGCCCCCAGATACCACCCGAGAGACAAATGTTTCCTTGTATACAAGTTGTCCGAGACCAAATGCATGCTCTAGCCGTTCTATCAGATGAGACACATTTGGACTTATGCACAGATATACGACACGTTAATTTCGTGCCTTCAAGTTCATCTCAACACGTACAAGTTCGTCTGTACATGTCTATATTTTCAAGCATACTTAGTAATCGAACAGATGATCATTCTTATCGAGCAGATAGAGTAGCAATACATATTCTTGCATTTGATTCAATTTAATTATCTTCTCTTATCTTTTGTTGTTGTGGTATCGTTGATCATCGGGACAAGGCAACAGAGTGGACTAGAGATCATTTTTCTTAGGCGTACAGATCAATGTTTGTTCGGTTGAAGCAACTCACTGAGAAGAATCTTAGTAGAGAGAAGGAGGCACTTCATGCGCCGTTCACGAACAGTTCATGCGTCCTACATTGGCACCAACAGTTGATTAGCATACTTCGTCTTTTTCTCTCAAGATCCGAAATAAATGCGAAATACGATGAAAGCGAATAATGAAAACCATGTTAGCCCAATGATAATATCATGTTTTTGAATATGGCTAATCAATTAAGTTTAACATAATAACATCACTAATATTCATGTAATCACTATCATGTTGCTACTTAAACTTAGCATTGTCCTAATGTTAGCATTGTCCTAAATGTTCTATATCATATTGCTATGCTTGTATCATATTGTTATGTTTGTCTAACATGTTCTTAGACATGCAGTAAGCATGATCAAGCTTTGTCAAACCAGGACATATGCAATGGAGAATTAATGATGGGCCAAAGACGGCATTATACAAGAAGATTTCTCTGCCGTCAGTGAAAAAGGCGTCTTCAAGTCTGCTCAAATATTTGAAGAAAGGCATCATCAAAGGGCTCTTGGTTTTCCTATTCTATCAATGTATTTTTTATATTTATTGAGTCTAGGAATATGATGTACACTGCATCGTACTGGCAAGTAGGCTACCCAAGAAACGTTTTCAAAATACCCTTTCATTTTGAAAACAAGCCCACTTACAAAAGCCCAAAACTACTTCCTAACTGTTTGACTTTTCAAAAAGCCCAAAAACCAGTTTACAAAAACCTAACAAAACCCTGACAGAACTCCAGGAGAATTTGGCCAGAGTTCGGCCCGAATTCGGCCAGAGTTCGGCCAGAGTTCGGTTAGTGAACGTTGCTTTTTGAACTTGTCCCTGCAGTTACGGATCCCACCGAGATTTTCTCATCGAGTTCTGCCCGAATTCTGCCCGAATTCTGTCAGAATTCTGTCTTTGGAAAAACTATAAATAGAGAAGGATTTCGATCATTTTAACACACTCATTCACTTTCATATCTCTTCTCTATAAGCCTACTACTTCTTCCAAAGTATTCTGAGCTTTCATTTTCAAATCCCAAGCCAGTTACAATCCTCTAGTCGATTTGCCAGTGCGGTACGGTCTAGAAGTTTCAGAGCGGTTGTAATCAGAGGCTTGATTGAAGTTACACACTTCACAATTGAAGTTGGTCGAGTACTTCGGATCAAAGCTCGCGTTGTAGAAGTTGCAAGATCTTCGGATGAAAACTTGTGGTGATTTTCCATAGTGGATTCAACTGGAAGCTAGAGTTCTTCCGACTGGACTAGTCCTCAACAGAGGGAAACCAGTATACATCCTTGTGTTTGCGTTTGCTCTCTACTCTCTACTTTTTATTTACTTATCTGTGATATATATTCTGTAATCTTGTTACTAACATTTTTAAATAGTTAATTTCTGCTGCCTACTCTATTCACCCCCCCTCTAGAGTATTGCGCTTTACAACTCGTTCCTACAATCGGTCCTACAATTGGTATCAGAGCAGGTGCACTTTATAGAGCTATCAAAGCCAGGCTCTCCATCTAGAGGTGCTCCTTATAGAGATATTATTGCTTATACCAATTGCTCCTTCAATTGGTATCCTAGCAAGGACTTTATTATTTGGCTTAACATCCTTGGAGCAGATCCTCATTATCAAAGCAGGTTATACAGGTAAAGCGAGGTAATATTGTTATTATATAACTGCTGTTACATAGATCACTGTATCACATATAGCAAGTATGTACTTCACAACTGAAGAGCAATCCTCAAATAGACTCCCACTATTTGATGGAATAAACTATAGCTATTGGAAGACACGGATGAGCTTCTACTTGAAGTCTCTAGATTTTGATGTATGGTCAATTGTTGTCACCGGCTACAAAAAGCCTACTATTACTTCTATTCTTACATCCTCTATAATCAATAAGCCTTATTATAGTTACACGGATGAAGAGAAGAAGTTAGCTAGCCTTGATGCAAAATCTATGCATATGTTTTATTGTGCTGTAGACACAACTGTATTCAATCTTATTTCTACTTGCACAACATCTCATAAAATTTGGAAAGTTCTTGAAGCTACTTATGAGTGCAGGTATGAAAGCAAAGCTAGCAACTCCAGAGAGAAGGATAGTCTTCATAATGATGCAAATATGTACATGACGAAATTGGGATTTAAGGTACAGCATAATCCCTTATACGAAGAAGAGCTTGTATGTGACAATTACAAGAAGATAGACCACATCCAAGAAGATTATACTACTACAAGAAAGGAGAGTCACTACGAACAATCAAATGAAGGAAGATCATTGGGCATATGGTGTGAAAGCGAAGCAAGCGATTCTGAAGAAGAAGAAGAACAAGAAGATGAAGAAGAAGAAGAGAGACCTCATCAAGATGCAAATTTATGCACAATGGCATTATCTAACGAGGTACAAAATAATTTTTTTTCTGGAGAGAGTGAATTTTCTTATGATGATTTATCTGATGCTTTCAGTGATCTGTTAGAAGAACACAAGAAAGTATTAGATAAATATAAGCAAGCTAGAAAGGATATTCGATCCTATAAGCGTGAGATTGAAAAGCTTACTTGCTTATTGAATGATGCTAGAGATACTTCTACTTCTGATAATTCTACTGAGATTTCCACACTAAAGTTTAGATTGCATGAGGCACTTGATTGCATTGAGAAAAGCACTCAAGAAAATGCTAAACTTAAGGAGGAATTAGAATCAGAAAAGAAGAAGTATTCTATTGCTTCATGTAGAATTGATGCTCTTTCTGCTAAGTATGATGATATCTGTGCTAACTCTAAAAAGTTAGAGATTAGACTGGGAAAGCAGGTAATACAACCTATGACTCAGTCTAACACAAGACACTTAGCACATCACAAAGTCGCACATGTCAGATCTTTTACTATGGAAGCAAGCAAAGCTAAAGCTTCACACAACCATGCTTTCTATTACAAGTATCCACGCACATCATATCACACTACTGCACATTCTCATACTACTATATATAGTACTAATATTAATTCTTTCTGTCATTATTGTGGTATGAATGGACATGTTTCTAATTATTGCCAGATTAGAAAACTAGTTGATATGAACTTGTGCAAATGGGTTCCCAAAGCTAACAAATGTGGATCCAAGTATTGGATACCAAAGTCTTCACCTAATATTGCAGGTGAAGCTTCTCATATCAAATAGAACCATGGAACATGTTGGTGATTGCAAAGCTACAAAGGTCATCTTCCATGCAATTGCACCAACAGAAGTGTGGTCACTAGAACCACTTCGGTAACATGCTTACTAAATAGTTTTTAATATTTAGCATGTTCTTATTGATTTCTGGCTACTAGCTTTCATTGATGTCTTTTGATTATTTATTGTTTGAATCAATGTGAGATATAATCTTAGCATGACTATTGTCTAACTTAAATGTTTAGTTCACACTAAATTGTCTTTCACTCACTTTCTATTAGTGTGACACATTTATCTATGTATGCTATTTACTGTTAATATTTATTCTTGAAGCATGCATAGGAGCTTAATTTTGTTTTGGTGAATATGTTTTGACTCTTCAATATTTTCTTTGAATGGTCACTTCTTACCGATTTGTCTTTAACATGTCGTATTTACTTTGATCAGTATTTTGTGAGTATGTATATTTAGCACAAGTCTCATGTTTACTTGAAAAGTATATACATATATTTTTATTCTTAACCTTGTGCTTGCATAATATATTTACTATTGATTCACAAATTTTATTTGATTAACTTCTTATGAATCAATTACATCTTTTCTGATAAAGTTTATTTATGCATATTTTTTTTGATTGTTAATGATACATGAATAATTCATTGTCATTCATATATTGCTGATATGTTTCTTATATTTTTGTATAAATATCTTTATGGGGATATATGAGTTAAGTTCAAGTTCTATATTATATTATTTTGAAAAGTAGTTTCAAACTTGTGCTTATCTCATACCTCAGCTATTGATTACTTTGAACATTTTTTTATGTTCTTATCTTTATTAGCTTATTCCTCAAAGCCTCTTTTAATGATGTTTTTATTGTCTTGGCTTTTTGGTTGACATTTTTGGATACGTAATATTTTTAATATCTTGATCTTGATAAACCATTCTTTGGGTATTTACTTATTTTACTTTTAGGGATTCTGGAATTCGATGATGTTCGATGATACTGCATATATTCCCTTGAATCTAAGTTCTTAAGAGTAGAAATCATTTTGGGAACAAGCCGAAAGGGTCCTTCTGTCATACAGGTATAAATAGCCTGAAGCGACACGGTGCACTAGTCTTCGGACTACCGCTAGCTGGGAACCGGCCCCTACAGCTAACCCGAAGTGATCAATACTTTATAGACTTAAGATTTATTAAGGTGTACTTGCAACTATCGTCTAGTTCTGGATCCAAGGTACTGAACCCAGTTCTCTAGGTTCCAGAATACATCAACGTATCTAGGTCTTACATTTTTTGATTTACAAATGTTTTATATTTTATTGTTATCCAATGATTTTGTAGCACATAGGGATAAATGTAATTCATACATCTTATACCATATGCTACATTGTTCTAAGATTTTTAAGTCCATAGACTATAATGTATTTCATATTGCACTAATTCTTTTTAAATCCTTGGTTATTAAAGAAGAGATTTATTTTGGGTACAAGCCTATAAAGGGTCTGTCTGTCACCACGACTACGGTCGAAGCAAAGCGGTACTTAAGTGTTCCCCGGTGAACCTCCGTTAGCTGGGACAGTACCTCTACAGCTAACCCAAGATTGATCAACGCTTTATAAACTAAAGATTTATTGAGATCTAGTTGCAATTATTATCTGATGGATTTTGAATTTTAGATTTGATGGATAATATTCTCTCTTTATATTTTCACAAAGGTAGCATATGTTGATCTATCTTGTCAATTGTGAGATTCTATAGCATAGATCAACTTATGTCATCTTTTGACTTATACGATTATTTATCATGCCAATTTGAAATATCCTTTGATTGTTTTATTTTTAAATGTTTATTTAAATGGATATTTCTTCTTTTGTCTAAAGATGATTATTTTTCGTATTCGTGACTACTCATTGAATATTATGGTATTGTGATTTCATCTTTAGCTTGTGTAATATTCGTAATATTAATGATTTTGAGCTTTATATTATTATCTTCTTATTCAAGTTACTTACTGTCTACAACAGTAACTCTTTGCAGGGGAGAAGTCATGCATATTGAATGTTTCTCTCTCTTAAAGCGTTTCTTTTCTTTAAACCTTACGGTTGTCAGGTGGACGCCGTGCTAAGGCTTTAAAAGGGAAGAAATGAACTTTGATAAGAAGACCTAATATTTTTGAATTAGTTTCCTACTTCTGGAAATATGTCTCTGATTTTTTTTAAAAAAAATTATTTTTGGATATAGCCATGTAGAGGTGGAGTAGTTAATTGTTTCAAATCAATTATTCCTTTGACATGCCATATATCTATAATACATTTTTCTTTGGACATTTGACTAGTTATGTTTTCAAAATGGATTTATTTATGATTTATGGATTCTTTTATTGTTTCTGTGATTCGAATTGCCATCTTTCAGTCTAAGGACTAAATGGATGCATTCGAACATTTATTAAGACTGTTTTTCACAATAAATTCCATATTTTTGAAAAGTCTTTTTGATTTCTTTTTGATTTATTGAATCTGTCCGGTACTCAAATTTTATTATTAAAGACAGTTTTCAAAATCTTTAATGTCTTAAAATATTTATATATATATATATATATTGGAAATATATTTTGTTTGTTCATCTTTAAGCATTTATTTATTGGATATTTCTTTTATTTGCCTAAAGATGATATTTGTTTTTAGTTTGAAATTTTATATGCATTTGATCAAAGGAAAGAAAAGATGTATATCTTGGAAATCCCTTAGATCTTGTGATTATTTATTTTATCTATTTTATGCATATAAATTATTTTTGAACTATATACGCATATTTTAAGGGGGAGCAAATTAATTGTTTCAATTTTTTATGCCCTTAATATGTGGTATACCTAGTTCATCATGGACATATATTATTTTACTTAAAATATTTTGTTGAGTTGTTCATGATATTTGGATTTGTTTTGAGTTTATGAGAGAATATTTGATTTTAATATTTATTTTTTATTTCTCTCATTTTTTTTTGTTATTATGCCAAAAAGTAATTTAATTTATTGATTCTTTTGAGTTTAAACTGCTTTGGCATTTTTTTATTGAGGGTTTATCTCAAAGTTCATGATTATCTATATTTAGACTGATCATACTTTGCGGGGGAGCATTCAAGTCGACTGGATTTCTCCTTCTCAAGTATTTTGTCTTCATTACCTTCATGTTTATCTAATGGATATTCATATATCATGCTATGGTAATTGAATTCGAATGCATGAACTTTGGTATAGATTTTGCATAGATTCTAGTATACTTATTTTTTTCTCTCTTTTCGATGATTATACTCTTTATGGAATTGATTCACTAATTTGTATGGGCAAATTATGAATCATATTTTTTTTGTGATCATTGTTAAAGACTCATTATATTTTTGATTCTTTTATATACTAGATCTGCGCATTTCTATTCCTCATGACTTATTTATGACCAATGATTGATGCTTACTATATTGATATTTTTTTTGGTCTATTTCAAAACATAAATCATTTTTGGATTTCTAGTTGGTAAACTATGTATTGATTGCTTTCCATTTTTTTAAGTTCAACCAACTATGTTGCATATTGATTGATTTTTTTATTTACTGTGTTGACAAGTTTTTTTTTCTTAGTTTGCAATTTTCTAAACTTGTCATTACACTGTTCTCCTAATCCTTGATCATGATTATTTTTGCTTTCCTTCTTTACTTATGCTTGAGTTCATTTTAGCTCTAATTACGGGGGAGCTTATTTTTGATCATGTCAAAGGGGGAGAAATAAGTTTAAGTTGGAGAAATAAGTCTAAGTCAGCATACAATATTCTAGTATTATGTGTTTATTAGTGATACATGCATCTATTGTATATATATTAAACTTAAAGGATTTGCCATAATCAAAAAGGGGGAGATTGTTAGCCCAATAATAATATCATGTTTTTGAATATGGCTAATCAATTAAGTTTAACATAATAACATCACTAATATTCATGTAATCACTATCATGTTGCTACTTAAACTTAGCATTGTCCTAATGTTAGCATTATCCTAAATGTTCTATATCATATTGCTATGCTTGTATCATATTGTTATGTTTGTCTAACATGTTCTTAGACATGCAGTAAGCATGATCAAGCTTTGCCAAACCAGGACATATGCAATGGAGAATTAATGATGGGCCAAAGACGGCATTATACAAGAAGATTTCTCTGCCGTCAGTGAAAAAGGCGTCTTCAAGTCTGCTTAAATATTTGAAGAAAGGCGTCATCAAAAGGCTCTTGGTTTTCCTATTCTATCAATGTATTTTTCATATTTATTGAGTCTAGGAATACGATGTACACTGCATCGTACTGGCAAATAGGCTACCCAAGAAACGTTTTCAAAATACCCTTTCATTTTGAAAACAAGCCCACTTACAAAAGCCCAAAACTACTTCCTAACTGTTTGACTTTTCAAAAAGCCTAAAAACCAGTTTGCAAAAACCTAACAAAACTCCAGGAGAATTCGGCCAGAGTTCGGCCCGAATTCGGCCAGAGTTCGGCCAGAGTTCGGTTAGTGAACGTTGCTTTTTGAACTTGTCCCTGCAGTTACGGATCCCACCGAGATTTTCTCATCGAGTTCTGCCCGAATTCTGCCCGAATTCTGTCAGAATTCTGCCTTTGGAAAAACTATAAATAGAGAAGGATTTCGATCATTTTAACACACTCATTCACTTTCATATCTCTTCTCTATAAGCCTACTACTTCTTCCAAAGTATTCTGAGCTTTCATTTTCAAATCCCAAGCCAGTTACAATCCTCTAGTCGATTTGCCAGTGCGGTACGGTCTAGAAGTTTCAGAGCGGTTGTAATCAGATGCTTGATTGAAGTTACATACTTCACAATTGAAGTTGGTCGAGTACTTCGGATCAAAGCTCGCATTATAGAAGTTGCAAGATCTTCGGATGAAAACTTATGGTGATTTTC
Organism: Iris pallida; assembly: GCA_029216955.1. Classification (NCBI taxonomy): domain Eukaryota; kingdom Viridiplantae; phylum Streptophyta; class Magnoliopsida; order Asparagales; family Iridaceae; genus Iris; species Iris pallida. The sequence goes on from JANAVB010036019.1 coordinate 3,550,187, forward strand.
CATAGTGGATTCAACTGGAAGCTAGAGTTCTTCCGACTGGACTAGTCCTCAACAGAGGGAAACCAGTATACATCCTTGTGTTTGCGTTTGCTCTCTACTCTCTACTTTTTATTTACTTATCTGTGATATATATTCTGTGATCTTGTTACTAACATTTTTAAATAGTTAATTTTCGCTGCCTACTCTATTCACCCCCCTCTAGAGTATTGCGCTTTATAACTCGTTCCTACAATCGGTCCTACAAACCAATCATCGAAAACCAACACGAAAATGTATTCATCAAAACCAAGCAGTGAGAGAAAACATTCAGCAAAACTCTTGGATTTATTTCAATAGAAGCCAATCCATCAATTGGAAAGGTTTATTGCATTTCATCCGTGATCAATCGATACCGGCAAAGGATTTCCCCAAATACTCAGTTCAAGACTGAGTCAACAAGCCGTAGGTATTACATAGTGGACCGCGAAGAGCGGGGCACTATATAATAACCCACTGAGAAAAAGTTTTGTCCTCAAAACTTAAGATACAAACTCACCTCTACTTTCGGGGTCAAGTAAGATGGAGAGATTATAGACGTGCGTTATCGCCGCGGTGGCATTCCGTAATTGCTGATTGTGCAAATTATCTTGGAGCGGTGGTGGACCTGGCAGCTGCCCACGCTCTTCAGTCTCATTACGGTTCTGAGTCATTCTATTCTTTTTCGGGCAATTCCTGACTGAGTGACCCTGTTGGCCACAAGAAAAGCAAGCGTTATTTATGGCACGACAATCCTTCTTGATGTGCCCACTCTTGCCACAGTAACTACAACTCTGACCATTCATATAGCGACAGTCTTCCTTGACATGCCCTCGTCGACCGCAAAAGGTGCATACAGGCTTGTTGTTCTGTTCTTCGTCAGTCTTTTTCTCTCTGTCATAATATCTCTTGGTGGGTTGATTTCGACTGTACTGCATTCTATTAGACGCCTTCTGCAGGCAGAACTGTTCCACCTGTAGCGCCGCCTCAAAGGCCTGAGAATACGACCCACATTCTCGATTCAGCACACTTAACTGGATGTCGTCATTCAGACCTCCAACGAATCGATTTATGCGAGTTTGCTCTGTGGGTAGCATCACAACAACAAAATTTGCTAGCTTAGCAAATTCAGACTCATAGTCCTCCACGGACATATCTTCATGTTTCAGTGTGATGAAGTCATCCTCCATCTTCTTGCTCATGGCTAGAGGCAGATATTGATCCAGAAACGCCTTCTTGAACGAGGCCCATGAGATCTTTCCATTCCTAGCCGTTACAAGCAGCGTCGGCTTCTTCATCTTCCACTAATCCTTCGCCCACAGTCGTAGAAGCAGAATGACACAAACTACCTTCTTACTACTCGAAACTCCTACGAATGCGAACATACTCTCCATTTTATCAATCCAGTCCATCACCTTATCGGGTGATGTCCTGCCTTCAAATTTTGAAGGTTTCGCGTCTAAGAAGTCCTTTGGCCTAAAGAAAATGTGCCTTTACGCTGGCTGGGGCTCGTCACCCTCCACGGGCTCAATCTCGGACGTTCCCGTTGGTTTGGTCGCTGCAGTGGTATCCTGATTTGCCGCAAGCGCAGTTACCAGTTGGGTCAAGGATTCCAACTGTTTCTGTTGGGCCTCAATTTGGGCCTGTTGCATCTGGCTATGTTCCTCATTGTCTTGCCTTTGCAGTTCCAACAATGTCATGATCCGTTCTATCGGATCTGTCGAGGAAGCTGGTCGAATAGGGGCCATTTCTCTACAAAAGAGTATAACTTCTGTCAGTCTCATAAAATATTATGGACTTATTGTATGGGGTATTGGTTTTTATAACTCAAAATCGGAACTCTTTTTGAAAGCCATCAAAATACTTTATATGCTTTTTTAAAAACGATATTTGCAAGAGGCCAAGGACGTAAAGCCGTGCTCTGATACCACTTTGTCATGCCCCGATCCCGCTAGGGTCGTCTGTCTTGCCTGGATCCCTACGGGATCGATTGTCCTCGCTAAGGCGTGATGCCGTGCAAGCCTAAGTTGCGCTTGCACAAGGCCATGTACCTGCACAAAAATAACTAGTCAAGCAAAAACACACGCACGCACGCACTAGTTAAGCAAAACACACGCACGCACCCATTCATTACAGAAAACCAAATATTGGACACAGAAATTTGAAATGGAAGTACTTCTTTTATTGGTAAACTTGATAGGAATACAAGTACAAAGCTTTACAAACTCAGAGTGCCTTATATTGGCTATATGATTCTCTTTGAAACTCTCTTTTGAAAATAGTCGCAATGCCCATACATGATATCCCTTTATTACAAGCTAGAATTGAAAGACACCTTCAAAGGAAATGAAAACTTGAAACTTGACTGGAATGAAGATGAAGCTTTGAGGCAATCTACAGCTCTACTGGGCTAGACGAGCTTCGGTGACTCACTTGCAATCCTCCTGTCTTCTTTTGCTTTCTGAAAAGGATGCCCACAACGTGGGTCAGCACACGTCATGTACTGGCGAGCGGCTTTTGGCCGAACTCGCAAATCTCTGCACTAAATCAACATGTGAAGCTAACATTTACTAGTGATCTTTCTACTTGTCTAGGTTCTTTTTAACAATTCATAAGAACATGATAGTAGAAATATTTCATAGCAACTTACCGATGCCGATAGTCATCCATGCACAAAACATGTTAGCACAATTTGCATAACGAGTAATTCATGTTTCATTCTTACAGATATTGAAGTTGTCATTCGGGTCATACAGGTGGACTATTCTACATGTTGGTCCATGGGTTATCCCCATGATTAGCCGCTGTGACTCTTTGGTTTAGCTTGTCGCTAAGGACTCAGATCGACTCCCATTTTCACATGGAGGCCCTAATCTTTCCTAGGCCGAGCGGTTCCAGGTGCTCCTAGATACCACCCGAGAGACAAATGTTTCCTTGTATACAAGTTGTCCGAGACCAAATGCATTCTCTAGCCGTTCTCAGATGAGACACATTTGGACTTATGCACAGATATACGACACGTTAATTTCGTGCCTTCAAGTTCATCTCAACATGTACAAGTTCGTCTGTATATGTCTACATTTTCAAGCATACTTGGTAACCAAACAGATGATCATTCTTATCGAGTAGATAGAGTAGCAGTACATATTCTTGCATTTGATTCAATTCAATTATCTTCTCTTATCTTTTGTTGTTGTGGTATCGTTGATCATCGGGATAAGGCAACAGAGTAGACTAGAGATCATTTTTCTTAGGCGTATAGATCAATATTTGTTCGGTTGAAGCAACTCACTGAGAAGAATCTTAGTAGAAAAAAGGAGGGACTTCACACGCCGTTCACGAACAGTTCACGCGTCCTACATTGGCACCAACAGTTGATTAGCATACTTCGTCTCTTTCTCTCAAGATTCAGAATGAATGCAAAATGCGTTGAAAGCGAACAATGAAAACCAATCATCAAAAACCAACACGAAAACACATTCATCAAAACCAAGCAGCGAGAGAAAACATTCAGCAAAATTCTTGGATTCATTTCAATAGAAGCCAATCCAGCAATTGGAAAGGTTCATTGTATTTCATCCGTGATCAATCGATACCGGCAGAGGATTTCCCTAAATACTCAGTTCAAGACTGAGTCAGCAAGCCGTAGGTATTACATAGTGGACCGCGAGGAGCGGGGCACTACAACTTTTATGAACTATTTTTTATACATTCTGGAGTCTATATAATATGCTTCAATACCTTGGAAGGGATTAAGGTCATCCACTTCCTTCCGGATTTCTCCGTTATCATTAACATATTTGAAGCATTGATGGAGAGTTGATGGCATGATATTATGTTCATGCAACCACGATTTTTCTAACAATATATTGTAGAAAATGTGATTGTTAATCACATAGAATGCGACTTTTATGCGGAGATTGCTGATTTGGGCCTTTAGGTGGATTTCCTCCAATGGTTTGCTTTTTCCAGAATTGAATCCAAGAATAGTCATGACTGTTGTAGAAAGGTTATGGACTGGGATCCCCAACGCATCCAGTAGAGTTTTCGGCATGATGCTGAGTGCAAATCCAGGGTCGACCAGAAAATGATCGACTTTTATTGTGTCGACATATCCTGTAAAGTAGATAGGTCAGTCATGTCGATTGTCTTCAAGTAACATATCATCCTAAGTGAAGGTGATATTGGAAATCAGTTCCATCACGCTATAACAATGAGAGCATGCCACAGATTCTTCGTTTGGTTTCTCGAGATAGGCCAGACAAGCATCGACTTGCATCAAAGCCTCACTTAATATTTCTGGAGTTTCCTTCGAGAGTCGCAGGAGTTCAAAAATCGATAATCTTGCCGGAGTATGGGCTAGTTGAGCCAATATGTCAAAATTATACAATTTTTTGAGTCCTTATAAGGTAGTTTTCTTTAAGCTTTTGTCAAAGTGAGCCGGCTGCTTGCCTTTGTCAATTGCTGTTGGCTTGGGAAGAACAGGTTCCACTTGAGGCGATGATGCTGAAGGGACATTAGAGATAGAAGAGACGATGCTGGAGGGGCATCGAAGACATGAGAAAGAGTGACAAAATTTTCTTGTCCTTCTTGGTAGTCTCTAAGGAAGAGCCTTCCAGACCTGGTGTCAGTCATAGCTTCTTCTTTCGGGACAGGTGAGAAGAAACCATACTACAATCTTTCATTCGTGTCTTGCTCCTGGAAGACTTCGTTTAGGGAGATGAATGATCTGTCAAGAATCCCATGCCGACACGGGACTGGTTGTCCTAAAGACGTAGAAAAAGAGGTATCAGAGATCCTTCTCCATTGTTCAAGCCAGGGGCTTTCTGTAAATCATATCCCATTTTCATCATCAGTTCGCGAGACTTTCGACTGTACCGATGGAATTCCGGTTGGTACTTGATTTCTGGTTTTGGTACCACCATCTTGGAAGAGGAAGGTGAAGCCGCCGCTGGAACGAATGTAGCATCCAAAGGTGGAAGATGACCGCCCAATGATGTCATGTGACATGACTTGTACTTGGCTGCCTTTTTTGACTTTGTAGAGGAAGTAGATGTCTTTGGTTCAAAATCAACGACCAAGTCAGGGTGAATCCACATGATTTTCCCTTTGTCGGTTGATAGAGGTACATGACCGTCGCTTCGTACTGGCGGAAGGTTGACGATCTCCAAGGTAGCCTTTGGAATGGGGATAACACCATCAGGTACCAGTTGAGCAGGAAAGTCACCAAACTGTAGAGAAACGACATTAGTAGTCACCATCTTTTCGTCTTATTTAAGAATGATTGCCTTGGCATTAATCAGCTCTTAGATCTTCACTTTGAGTACGTAGCATGCCCTGGTTGGATGCCCCTAGAACCTATGATACATACAATATTTGGGATTGTCAATTTTACCTACTTCATCTGGCCGTTTAGCTTCGGGCAGTTAAAGTTTGTTGCTCTTGATTATATAATCAAATATGCTCAGAATGTGATCCTCATCAAAGGAATACTCCTCCTTGGGATGTGGTGCTATCTGCGGAGGTGATGTTGTTACAGGTATTGATTGACCTACATTGATGGCTAAGGCTTCCTTGCCTTTATAGTTGTTTTGACGACCACTATTGCTGGTAGTGGGATGTTCATCTTTGTCAAGGTTAGGCATCTGAATGCCTAGCTGCTTGAATTTATCAATACTATCTTCAGCTGCCCTGGTACTTACTATGAAAGAGGCCCAATCTTGGAATTATATGGGTCCGATCAACATGCTGACTATAGGTAACAAGTTTGATTTGCATGTATCTATATTCAATATGTCTGGAGTACCCAATGACATTTTGAGTGCTTCATGATGGAAGCTCTCTATAAAATGTTTAGCAGTTTCATTAGGCCTTTGTTTGATCTTGATAAGGGCCGACATAGTCATGTCGTTTGGTTCCTCGTAAAACCGTTCTAGGAATATTTGTTTTAGTGTCACGAAAGTTGTTATGAAGCCATCTGGCAAGCTACGATACCAGTCATAGGCCACGTCTGCTAAGCATCCGACGAATACTCTAGTAAGTAGAGCATCGGTCTGTTGAAGTTGGTCAATCATCACCTCGAAATGATTGAGATACTAACTTGGAGATATACTGCCGTTAAATAGCATTATAGTTGGCGGCTTGTACTTGGGTGGAAATGGAACTTCCTTCCACTCTACGGGATTGGGTTGTTTGATCCCTAACTTATGTAGACCATCTTTTTGCTTAAAAGCTTCAAACTGATTTCGTAGAAGCTTGACTGCCTCACAAGGGTCTCCTAATGCTTGAGGAGTAGCAGATTGGTTTGATGTGTTAGGAGGTAGAACCGCATGATAATCACCACCCCCAGTACTAAACTGACTCGGAGTAGCCTGGGTTGGTATGGTAGCATTGAGAGGAAATTGTACCCCCAAATCGGTGTTGACAGGTGCAAAGATTACTACATGTTCTTGGGTCGAAATCAAATTTACAACCGTCGAAATGGTATGTTGTGCTACGATCATGGCATGCATACTTATAACCATTTCAGCCATGGTTTTCAAGTTGGCCTCTAAAGCAGCAATCCGCTGTTCCTGACTGGCGGAGCTGGAAGCATCTTTTTTCTCATTAGTGACATAGGCAGTCACTTCTCTAGCCACCGAAGATGAACTGGTGGATAAGATAGTCTGATCGAAGTTTTCACTATCGACGTCAAAGTCAGGTAGATAGCTACTCCCAATATGAGGAGTGGGAAGATTCCTTTGACCGAAGATTTCTCGATTTCTTGATCTTGTATTCTGATAGACTCCTTCGCCGGGGTCACGATTTCGATCAAGGTATTGCTGACTAGGATTGCGGGATGCGTTATGTCTTGGATATTTTCCACTCTAGTACTGCAGCATACAGTAATTCATCTTTGTCTACCATAATTAGTTCAAGAGTCTGAGTGTAATTCAAGCGATCAAAAATAGACCGTTTGGCCAATTAACAGTAGCAATTGATCATTATCTCATGGTGTTGATTACAGTGATGTTCCTAATATGGAGTTACAGGTGTGTGAGATGGTCCTGCAATCTTCCGCTTTTGTACAAGAATCTCGCGAAGATCAGTTATAGTGATAGGAGTTCGAGAAGAAGAAGCAGGTACATGTTCTCTGATTATGTTAGGAACATGGTTCCTTTTCTTGAGTTTTTGTATCCCCTGTGTGTACAAAGAGGTGCTGAGTTCATTGGCATAAGTGGAAGGGTTTTTGATTTTAGAAGCTTTCGCTGTGCACAGTTTAATAGATGGCGCAGATTGTGTTTGGTACATCATATGACTTGATGAAGTTGGTTCTTTTTTGTGCTGCTTAAGATATGTGTACATGTCAGAGTTATGCGCCACTTATCTGTCTGTCTGAGACATCATCAGTTTTTCCTATCTTGATCTTGATATGTACATGGTAAGGAGATCCTAGCTTTGGCTTGATTGGCACTAGCCAGCTTGATGATGAGTGGGCAAGATGCCCTGTTGTTCTGCGCATATTTTTTTAGCACTTTTTGTGCGACACAGATAGGCAGCAAGAAGTGACCTTTGAGCATAGTCTATTTTCTTGGCATCGATTTGATTATCCCTGCCAAGAGAAGTAGAGTTTCTACTCAAAAGTGTTCTGGCATCGATTGGCACCGAGGCGCAATCAGATGCATTTTACACCAAGTCTAGGATTGGGGAAGACTAAGGAGAGGCCATCGGGCGCTTTCCTTTGTTCTGCACAGAGGCAGTGATTAGTAGACCATCCACTAAGTTTAGAACTAAGGAAGAGTGAGGAGTAGCTACATGGCATTTTCTTTTGTTTTGCGCAGAGGCAATGGTTGGCGTGCTCTAGAAGAAATAAGAGATGGCCATATGGCATCGTCCCTTGATTGGCGCCGAGGCAGTGATTGACGCTCTTTCTACCAAGTTCAGAACTAGTGAAACTATAGAGCATTTTCCTTTGCTTTGTGGAGGAGTTATGATTGGCACACTGGAGGACTTTGGAGTCTAGATGGCGCATGTTTTCCTATTTTTTGAGACAACAGTAGATGCGCGCTTGGCACCCTCAACAACAATCATGGATTCGTAGGCTGTTTGGTCGACTTTCACGACCAAAGACTTCTGCGTCGTGCCGATCGATGCAAAATCATATTGAGTTGTCACATTCTCGTCAGTGGAGAAAGTCGTCCCCAACAGAGTCACCATTTTGTTTACGAGAACAATAGTTTTCCAAGAAAACTACTTTACAAGCTAAGAAAGAAAAGTACAAAGGTATAATTTGATTCTGAGGAAGTACAACTGTAGGAATCTGATCAGAAGACGATCACTTTATGACTTGGATGATGCGATGTAGAAGAAGAAAGCCTTTGAAGAGTGTAACACCCCAGTCTCCAAATACATAGGATTAGAAGACGTATACATGCCAACTACGTATCGAGAGGACTCAAGCCTAGCTCGAATACGTATAAGCTGTCCAGAATGTGGTGAAAAGTCTAATCATAGCAAGTCAAAAGTATATCTCAATCCACAAAAAATAATAAATATCAAGAAGGAACAATATGGTTCATGGTCTGCAGCCCACTAGCCTACATGTCCGAATAGACTCGAAAGGAAACACGAGTCTATTAAACTAGGCTAATAAGCAGAATATTTCATGATAAGAATATGCTGCACGAAAGAATGATAAAATAAAACCATGCACCAACGATACCTGAATCCTGTAGACGCAAATCATAACCATCCATCGATTCTACCAGCTCGGCCATAACCTGGAGAGATCACCAGGTCCTCAGAAGACTAGCAAGACACATAATATACAAGCCTACTTTGACAGTTTAATTATGTAATAAAAAAGGAAACAACTACTAGAAACAAAATAAGGATCACATGGAAGAACTCTATAGATAGTGACATGTCATATGAAAAGTAATACTAAGTTTGACTACAAATGAAACGAATGACCGTAGCCCTGCCGTGGTACTCCCGGTCCTATAGCTAGTATCCCTGCCGTGGTACTCCCTAACTATAGTGAGTCTCTATCGTAGCCCTGTCGTGGGTCTCCCGAGTCGAGAGTGGTCAAGTAGTCAATCCTAGTATCGGTAGAGGGTCAAGTCAAGTTAATATGAAATACAAGATCAAGTCATATCAAGTCAAGACGTTCAAGTAAATAACGCTAATGAAGTCATATGTAAAAATATAACTAATGACAATAAGTGATAACAGATATAAGACAGAGAAATAAATCATGACAGGATAACAAATATAGAAAAATAAAATAAGACATGAACAAGAAAGAATAATAAGAGCATCCATGTAAATAACTGTACAAAGTTTGACAAGGTGTACTTGCCTGGTGGTAGCAAAAGTCCCGCAAACAACTCGTCAAATCAAGAGTCTCGAAAGAAATCACACAAACGCCTTCGAATAGACATTGTCAACATTTTCGGAATAAGAAAAATAGCTAGGATAGGCTACCCATAAGTCCAATTCTGGATCCAGGGGTAAAATGGTAATTTTGAACCAAAATAGTGTCCGTCGTTGGACCTGCTTTGCACCGAAAAGCATGTCCGAGTTTATGGTCTCTAAAGTCACCAAACTATATGTCTACGAGTCCAGTTTAGCGATATGAACCCAACCATATATCCAAAATTGGATTTCGGTGGGCCGTGCACAAATTCGTCTGTTGAGTCGGGTCACGGGCCCGCTAAAATAACATTCCGATCGACCTTCTCAGAATCGGACCAAACTTGGCATACAAGACCAAAAAATGATACGGTCCTGTTGGCGTATGTTTTGTCTCGAGTTGACGAACGTGTACAAAGTAATTGGGGGTTTTTGCAAAGAGGTCGATACGGTGATTTTCGACGGATACGCCTCAAATTCGTTCCGCACACACAATCAATTCCATTTTCGTCGAAGTCCACACGTCTGCAACACCCGTACGTGCCTTTCGATGCTCACAAGTTGCTACCAAGTCGTCCAGATTGTCGAAACGGACTCCGTATCGGGTTTTTTTGGGGTTTTGAAAATAGGTTTTTTGCCAATTTTGATCTAATTTAAAACAGATTATTGTACATAATTAAATAAAATAATTGTTGGGTTTTAATCATGGTTATGCTATCTATACGCCTGTTTAAACCAATTTTCAAAACTCGCAACACACTGGTCGCAAATCGACCTCAAACAGGGGACCTTGGGACAGTTTCTAATGCCAAAATATCGATTTTTTTCTCAATTTTGGAACTCGATTTTTTTCGCACATGATGCGAATTAAAATGAACTATTTGAAGGGAATTAAAGGCGTATAGGTTGTCTACATACCACCGAAGACGGTTCGAAAAACAGATGATCGTAGGAGGAGAAACGTTATCGTGAAGTTGACGACATTACTGCTGCCACTACTTTTGATGATACTGTTGCTGCTGCCATTGCTATGCACGCGTGGCCACGGGGCTGTTGTCCGACGGCGGGTGGCTGCACGGTAGAGGTCTGGGGATCAGCACGGCGCGGGTAGGGTTTAGGTTTAGTAATCCCTTTTTTTTTCCTCTTTTTTGTTTACAAATGTGGGTGTATATATACATACTCATACAAAAGGGGGCTCGGGTTCAGCTTTCCTACACGGGTTGGGGTGGAGTATGGGTACTGCTTAAGTGAACAGTACCCGACCCAAATATTTTTTTTCCTATCCATATATATATATATATTTATATATAACTTAATATATATATATATACACACCTATATACACCTAGGAGTGCTAATATATATACACACAATTTTAGATAGATATAAATAATATTTATAAAATATTCTAAAAATATAATCCATTGTGCAACATATATTTCTTAGTTCTATATACTAAAATTTGTATAAATACTCTTCTATTGTTATGTATATACATAAAGCCTATTTTTACATATTCAGTATACACTCATATATGCACAAGTATTTTTAGCCTAAAAATCCTAAAATCTAAAAAGGCATTTTCTAAGAAAATGCTATCATAACTCAAAACACAATATCAGTTTTATAGCAAATACGTATATATTATATATAACACGCATTTATAAATAAATATACTCATTTAACCACTAAAGTAAATATACTAACCATATTTACACAATAATTATCTCTATTGACATCTTTGGACATACCATATAACTACATTGGTTTGGGTTTGGTTCGGGTCAAGTCCGGACTAAATTGGTACAATCGGGTCTCCTAAAGATCATAATCTTAATATATAACTAATTAAATCATTTATATGGGTCAACTCACAACTTCGACCGGTTTTCCTAGTTGGGACACATCTATGGCTAGGTCTTCCCTACCATGGCTAAAACACTAGTCAAAGTACACAACTATGCTAGCCGTGCCAAAATTTCTAGTCGATATACATCTCAAACTTAACCATGACTAAGGCCATATTTATATATAATACTAGGCTATTATAAATATAATCATATATATACAAAATTGTATTTACATCTATTTGACTGTATAACATCCCAAAATAAATTCATAATAATTCTACTAAGTCATGGCAACCTAACATGGCTTCCTACCAGGTGGGATTTGCTAGGTTAGGGTCTAAATATATTTTCTAATGAAATCAAACTCGAAAAGTTAACCCATGAGTCTCTCGTGCCATTCGCAAATAAATAGCACATGGAAACTCGATTGAGTGGCACCCTTGGCATGTGTGTCGTAGACTCAAAATGGGTCAAAACCATATATTGGGTAAACTGGTTTTGATCGACGTAGAGTTCTGAGCTCAAGTTGGAAGATAAGTCTAGAATTACGGTAAATAATCAAATGGCCTAAATTTGACCCGAAGTTGTACGAAGCAAAAGAATACTAGGAGACAAGTTTGGAGAGGACATAATATATCAAGTTAAAGGTGGACTTGTCTACTTTAAAACTTACAAAGGACGTTTATAAAGATTGAGATTTCTTGTGCTCAAAAAATTAAAGCACGAAAAAGTATATATATAGTCATAATTATTAATAAAAATCTATTTTTATAAAAAAACTCATCTAAAATAAATAAAAAATAATTCCCAAAATCAACGTCCTTAAAATCTATCCTCCTTAAAAGAATTTCGTCCTCGAAATTAAACTAAGGCTCACTAACGAAGAACTACGCTAGTGTAACTAGAAATAGTTCAAGGGATGCGCTAGGTCACTATGGTGTCTTCTAATAACTCAAGTAATTATCAATCCTAAATAATTTGGTTTTGCAGGATCTCTATTATAAAAATATAGCTGGTTATCTCTAGTCGCTCTTCTTGGTACTGGTGGTCTTGCAATGTTCGTGTTGAAGGCTTGTCTTCCTAACCATATTATCACAACTATATAAGTCTATTTTTAACTGACCAAGCTAAGTGATACTTACCATTCTATCTAATCCTATCTATACAATTGATATGGAATTATAGTAAATAGGTGGGGTTATCCTATATTTAGGTTCTTCATGTAGAGGGTCAATATCTACACTAAAACTACTAACCTATTTTTGATCGAGTGACTAGCATAAAAGCGTAACCGAGTATGATCATATATTTATTTCTATACTGAGGATGTCTACCCACCTTTGGCCACATTGCCCCATCAAGCACATGACGTCCTAAAAATTTATAACCCTTGCAAACTAGTTGCAAGAATCCATACCACTAGATATCTATGACATATGGCATCTCTACTCCCCTCCTATCTATCAAGCAATCAAAGTTCAATAAGCAAACTAACTTAAACTATAACTTAAGAATTTCTAATAAATTCCATAAAGTAAGATAATTCATCACTCCGGAATAGGAAGGGACGAGAAGCAATGGAACAAGGAAGCAAGGGAAGAATAATCGAGAAAATACGAAGTTCAAGAGAGAAATTTCTAAAAGAATTGCCAAGGCAGTTGTGGATTGAGATTCCTAAGAGATTTGTCATATTCACAGGCCCGTTCGGTACAGTAACTTAACCGAAACGGCTGCATGGGCCACCAAGAAAATATGTAACATCCCAGTCCCAAAATATGTAGGACTATGAGATGTATACATGCCAGCTACATATCGAGAGGACTCCAGCCCAGCTCGAATACGTATAAGCTGTCTAGATTGTGGTGATAAGTTTAATCATGGCAAGTCAAAACTATATCTCAATCTACATAAAATAATAAATATCGAGAAGGAACAATATGGTTCGTGGTCTACAGCCCACTAGCATACATGTCCGAATAGACTTGAAAGGAAACATGAGTCTATTAAACTAGGCTAATAAGTAGAATATTTTATGATAAAAATATGCAACACAAGAGAATAATAAAATAAAACTATGCACCAACGATACCCGAATCCTGTAGACGTAAATCATAACCATCCATCGATTCTACCAGCTCGACCATAACCAGGAGAGATCACCAGGTCATCAGGGGACAAGCAAGACACATAACATACAAGCCTACTTTGACAGTTTAACTATGCAATGAAAATATGAAACAACTTCTAGAAATAGAATAAGGATCACATGGAAGAACTCTATAGATAGTGACATATCATATGAAAAGTAATACTAAGTTTGACTACAAATGAATCAAATGACCGTAGCCCTACCGTGGTACTCCCGGTCCTATAGCTAGTAGCCCTGCCGTGGTACTCCCTAATTATAGTGAGTCTCTATCGTAGCCCTGCTGTAGGTCTCCCGAGTCGAGAGTGATCAAGTAGTCAATCCTAGCATCGGTAGAGGGTCAAGTCAAGGTAATATGAAATACAAGATCAAGTCAAGTCAAGACGCTCAAGTAAATAACGCTAACGAAGTCATGTGTAAAAATATAACTAATGATGACAATAAGTGATAACAGATACGAGACAGAGAAATAAATCATGACATGATAGCAAATATGGGAAAATAAAAGGAGATATGAACAAGAATGAATAATAAGAGCACGTATGTAAATAACTGTACAAAGTTTGGCAAGGTGTACTTGCCTGGTGGTAGCAAAAGTCCCACAAATAACTCGTCAAATCAAGAGTCTCGAAACCTGAACTCACGCAAACGCCTTCGGATGTTGAAACAGACATTGTCAACATTTTTGGAATAAGCAAAATAGCTAGGATAGGCTACCCAAAAGTCCAATTCTGGACACAGGGACAAAAGGTAATTTTGAACCAAAATAGTATCCGCTGTTGGACCTACTTTGTACCGAAAAGTGTGCCAGAGTTTATGGTCTCTAAAGTCATCAAACTATATGTTTACGAGTCTGGTTTGACGATATGAACCCAACCATTTTTTCAAAGTTGGATTCCAGTGGGCCGTACACAAATTCGTCCGTTGAGTCGAGTCGCGGGCCTGCTAAAATAGCGTTCCTATCGACCTTCTCAGAATTGGACCAAACATGGCATACAAGACCAAAAAGATGATGCGGTCCTATTGGCGTATGTTTTGTCTCGAGTTGACGAACATGTACAAAGTAATTTGGGTTTTTACAAAGAGGTCGATACGGTAAATTTCGACGGATACACCTCAAATTCATCGCGCACACGCATCCAATTCGAATTCCGTCAAAGCCCACATGTCTGCAACATCCGTACGTGCCTTTTGATGCTTACAAGTTGCGACTAAGTCGCCTGGATTGTCGGGACGGACTCCGTATCGGATTCTTTTGGGCTTTTAAAAACAGATTTTTTGCCAATTTTGATCTAATTTAAAATAAATTATAGTACATAATTAAATAAACTAATTGTTGGGTTTTAATCGTGGTTATGCTGTCTATAAGTCTATTCAAACTAATTTCCAAAACTCGCAACACACTGGTCGCAAATCAACCTCAAACATGGGACCTTGGGACAGTTTCTAACGCCTAAATATCGAGTTTTTTCTCGATTTTGGAACTCGATTTTCTTCACACATGATGCGAATTGAAATGAACTATTTGACGGGAATTAAACGCGTATAGTTTGTCTACATACTAGTGAAGACGGTTCGAAAAACAGACGATCGTAAGAGGAGAAACGTTGTCGTGAAGTTGACGACATTGCTGTTGCCACTACTTTCGATGATACTGTTGCTGCTGCCAGTGATGTGCACACGCAACCACGGGGCTGCTATCCACTAGCACGTGCTGCGGTGGACCGACGACGTGTGGATGCACGACAGAGATCTGGGGATCAGCACGGCGCGGGTAGGATTTTAAGTTTAGTAATCCCTTTTTTTTTTCCTTTTTTTGTTTACAAATGTGGGTGTATATATACATACTCATACTAAAGGGGGCTCGGGTTCAGCTTTCCTACGTGGGTTGGGGTGGAGTATGGGTACTGTTCACGTAAATAGTACCTGAACCAAATAGTTTTTTCTTCCTATCTATATATATTTTTATATAACTTAATATATATATTTACACACCTATATATACACATAGGAGTGCCTAATATGTATACACACAATTTTAGATAGATACAAATAATATTTATAAAATATTCTAAGAATATAATCCAATGTGCAACATATATTTCTTAGTTATATATACTAAAATTTATATAAATAAACTTCTATTGTTATGCATATACATAAAGCCTATTTTTAAATATTCAGTATACACTCATATATGCACAAGTATTTTTAGTCTAAAAATCCTAAAATCTAAAAAGGCATTTTCTAAGAAAATGTTATCATAACTTAAAACACAATATCAATTTTATAGCAAATACGTATATATTATATATAACACTCATTTATAAATAGATATACTCATTTAACCACTAAAGTAAATATACTAACCATATTTACACAATAATTATCTCTATTGATATCTTTGGACGTACTATATGACTATATTGGTTTGGGTTTGGTTCGGGTCAAGTCCGGACTAAATTGGTACAATCGGGTCTCCTAAAGATCATAATCTTAATATATAACAAATTAAATCATTTATATGGGTCAACTCACAACTTCGACCGGTTTTCCTAGTTGGGACACATCTATGGCTAGGTCTTCCCTACCATGGCTAAAACACTAGTCAAAGTACACAACTATGCTAGCCGTGCCAAAATTTCTAGTCGATATACATCTCAAACTTAACCATGACTAAGGCCATATTTATATATAATACTAGGCTATTATAAATATAATCATACATATACAAAATTGTATTTACATCTATTTGACTGTATAACATCCCAAAATAAATTCATAATAATTCTACTAAGTCATGGCAACCTAACATGGCTTCCTACCATGTGGGATTGGCTATTTAGGGTCCAAATATATTTTCGAATGAAATAGAACTCAAAAAGTTAACCCATGAGTCTCTCGTGCCATTCACAAATAAATAGCACATGGAAACTCGATTGAGTGGCACACCCTTGGCATGTAATCGTAGACTCAAAATGGGTCAAAACCATATGTTGGATAAATTGGTTTTGATCGACGTCGAGTTCTGAGCTCAAGTTGGAAGATAGGTCTAGAATTACGGTAAATAATCAAATGGCCTAAATTTGACCCAAAGTTGTGCAAAGTCAAAAGAATGCTAGGGGTCAAGTTTGGATGGGACATTATATATCAAGTTAAAGGTGGACTTGTCTACTTCAAAACTTACAAAGGACGTTTCTAAAGATTGAGATTTCTTGTGCTCCAAAAATTAAAGCTACGAAAAAGTATATCTATAGTCATAATTATTAATAATAATCTATTTTTATAAAAAAAACTCATCTAAGATAAATAAAGAATAATTCCCAAAATCAGGGTCCTTATAGAGAGTGCTGCAACAACTTAGTCAGGAGATTATGATCATTAGTGACGCTTGAGAAGTGTTTTAGAACTCTATTTATAGAGTTTTGATATAATTGTCAGACAGTTACCCTGATTAGCACACACTTGCAATTGGCACACCATTATCCATTTCCACGAACAATTGGTTTAACTGCTTGGGATGCATGGCATTCTGTGAGAGAGATACGCTTGGTCGTAGGCAGTATCACGTGCACGTTCTTCGAGATTAGTGGCATGCATCCCACGTCATCTAACTGCTTCTGGATGAAAATCGATCAAGTGGCGCCAACTGATAAGTGGTGCTTGGCGTAATTTGTTGATTAGTGTCATCTGTTTCATATAGAATCTGTAGAAAGTGATTACCTCGTGCAAAATAATAAATAATGCGAGGCAACTGTCAGTCATTATACGAAAATCAGACATAATCTTCTCGAGCGCCGCGCGCTCGAGATTCGAAAGGATTTTTCTCGACTGACGTGTTGTCAGTCATTATGACTAGCGCCTGAGCTTCTCGAGGAAGCTTGCCACATTGTCAGCCAACGCTATTTAAAGTCCAGCGCCATTTGATGATCAGCACTATTTAATATCCAGTGCTATTTAATTAATAACTCATGGTGCTATTTGTAAGTAGCACAATACATTCTTTTTAGTAAATTTTAGCTTCTATAACACTTATACACTATATGGGTTAAGCCCAGCCTAATAATTAACCAAAATAAAGAAAATATCCGTAGCTATTGGGCTTGAAGACCACAGCCCAAAATTAGGTTTAAAAATAAGAGAGGGAGAGAAAGTAATAAAGGAGAAGAAGAGTTGAAAAAGAAGAGTGAGGAGAGAGAAAGAGATTAGAGAAGAAGACGAGAGAGGGGGCTTGAGAATGAGAGGGCAGCAGTCTCACCGAGGTCGTCAGTGCGGTGACCGCACGGGTGCTCGACTGGTGGCACTACGATTCAGTCAGTGACGGTGGAGTGGATCTGTACCGATCCAGCCCTAGGTATGGGGAGGCTCCGGTGGAACAGAGGTGCAACAAGATCAGTACGACGACGCCAGGACTAGATGATGAGGTGATGTCACGACCCGCACCCGATGTGAGGGCACGAGTGCGTAACAATGCACATCCTACACTACAGCATCGATGGTAGAACGATGTCTAGGTCTACGATACCTCTAACTAACAGTATGTATATCATAACCTGTCAAGATAAAATGTCTCCGAAGGAGAACAAGTAATGATAATATTCATACTCAACACCAGACTATAAGGAAGATTAATGGCACGATAAAGAAAATGATAACATGATATGAAATATCCATAGAAGTCTAACATAAACATAATACAAGTCCAAGAAAGTCTAAGAGTCATCTAACACAGAATAAGTTTCAAAATAATAAATAGGCCAAGAGTCAAGCTGGAGACAAATCCAACACAAATCTAGCCTAACTGAGTCGCCAAGTAAGCCTCCTTAGCTGGAGCTAAATGTAAGTCCCCTGGATTTTTAGAGTTATTTTTTAATTTTTATTATTAATTTATTTAATATAGTTATTAATAGATTTTTTTACTATTACTTTTCATCATTAAATACTTTTTTTCTTTCGTAGATTTGATTTTTCGAGCACAAGAAATGCCAATCTCTCAAAATGTTTTTGATCTAGACAAGTTTAATTTCAATTTGGTATATTATGTTCCACTCAAATATGTTCTCTTATATTCTATTTTTATCGCACAACTTTTGGGTCAACTTAGGCCAAAAGGTTATTTACCGTAAAACTTGTTGTACTTTTCAACTTGATTTCGGGACTCGATATCGATCCAACCTAAACGACCCAATATATGATTTTGACTTATTTTGTGCCTACTACAAACATGCCTATGGTGTCCTACTCAATTGAGTTCCTATGTGCTACTTATTTTTAAATGGCATATAAGACCCCTTTCTAGTCATTTTGGTGTTTATTTCTCTTAGAAATAATTCTGGGACTTAACCTTAGCCAACCTAACTTAGTGGGAACCACTCTAGGGTGCCAACTCATGGTAGAACCTTATTAGATTGATTTAAATCAATTTAAAAGCAGCCATGTGCTCAAATCTCCTCATATTTGACCAAAGTCAAACATCCAATTCATATATGGAAACCCTTTCTACTCCAATTTAAATTGATTGATTGGAAGACCAAATAAACGCTAAATCAATCCAAACCAAAACCTATGTTTCCAAAATTTATTGAGGAACAAACCTTTATATATACATCCCCTCCATAGCCGCCTACCTCCTCTCCCTATAGCAAAATCTGAAACCCCACTTTTCTTGAGGCCGACGGCATACATAGCTTGGCCGAACACTTCAAACCCCCTTCTCCTCGACTTTTGAGCCATCCACCACCTCCATAATTACTCCAAGAGATCCATCTTCAAGCCTATCAAGCCCCGAAGGAGTTTTGTCACGCCCCAGTACCGAAATACGGAGACGGACTAGGACAGCTACTCCATATGAGGTACGTAACGTCATACGGTGATCGTGGCTGTCGAGAGACTAGGGGGTACATGCTACAATCAAGTCTCCTATGGTCCCACAGAGTTCTATGTCTCAATCAATTAAGTCACATCAGCAATTAAATGAACATTAAAGATAAAGCAGTAAGGCGTCCCCGACGCTTCATCAAAATGGTCATGAGAGACTAGCTTTATAATTTAGCTATGTCAGAGAGTCAGAAGTACAAAATTATATACAGCTGCAGTCTGTTTAATTACAATTATGTACTGACACCAAAATATCGAGTAATCCGGCTAACAGGTGCCGGTGGCTAAACGCTGCAAAGTATAAGCAGGAGTGGTAGAGAAGAAACCCACTCGAGTCCCCGAACCGCCATGCTCCTAGTATGCACCATGGATGTCAGGGAGGAAGATCGTGTCCTCCGGCTCTGCTACGAGATCTGGCCAAACAAAACCAGCGGGGTCAGCCCCAAATAGCAAGTACCGCCAAAGGGGCACAAGAGTTAAGATTAAAAACCTAGATAATAGAATGATTGATAATTGTAATACTTATGCTATTATTATAGGGTAGCGCAACATCCTCAAACCCATATAGCACCCTTACAACCAAACAAGGACAAAAGGTGCCGCATGGAGTCGGGACGTGTCGTACTCTATAACTTTCACATAAGTCAAAAGGTATAAACATTAAAATCTCCTGATCGTGACTTCGGTCGATAGCCTATCGCAGCACGATAACCAACCCAACAATCAAACAAGAACATGGGTTGGATCATGTACCATGATAGACCATGTTCCTTAGTCATTCACAGAAGTAGCACTTCACAAATAGAATAAGTCTTCCGTTCATAACTTCGGTCCACAGCCTATCATAGTACGATAACCAACCCAACAATCAAACAAGAACATGGGTTGGATCACGTACCATGACAGTCCGCTTCCCTCAGTTATTCGCGGAAGGTAAAAGGATACAAGCAAGTCGTTTTCACGGCCAATCAAGTCTACGCGTTTCTAGTGGGACGAGGTTATCCTCGCGTCATGTTATTAGAAAATCCTCAGATCGTATCTTTCCAGCAAGGCTAGCCAATCCAGGGGTTCGCGTAGACAGGTATGATTGAGCACATGTCCCTCGTAAGGCCACCTTGCTAAAACATATAATATATAGCAGAAATTAATCGGATACAGTCATCCACTCATTGAAGATGACACAGTATCCGTGGAGACCAGCCGGTGCGTCAAGACAATATCTCAAGGCGGCTGGTGTAACACGATCTCGGGATTTTGCCCTCCCCATGCATCTAGTATGTTTAGTTGCCTAATTTAACCCTAGGTAAAATCTTGGACTCACATGCTGTGGCCTGCATGATTATCTCCCTAAAGTCGTACTTTAGTACGAGTACCCTAAAGAGGATCCATGTCAATCAGTATGTCAACATGTGCTACCCTCCTTAGTGTAATGCATCATTGCAAATACGCCACATGGAGTTACAAGTCATTTGTCGAGCATGAACAAGAACTGGGACATTCAGGTACATGTATCGGGTAGGAACACTTTGTTCTCCGGGGTCACATTAGTGCTCATATCATGCTCGGGACAAAAGGCGTAAGGATATAAAATGGGCATATAGTATCTAATAAAATATCAAAAGCGTACGCACAAAAACACGCACGCTCAAGGGGTGAAAAGTCACGCAGGCTCACTCAAGGCAGCGTGCGTGAAAAGTCACGCAGGCTCACTCAAGGCAGCGTGCATGAAAAGTCACGCAGGCTCGAGGGGGGAGCTGCGTGAAAAGTCACGCAGGCTCACTCAAGGTAGCGTGCGTGAAAAGTCACGCAGGCTCACTCAAGGTAGCGTGCGTGAAAAGTCACGCAGGCTCACTCAAGGTAGCGTACGTGAAAAGTCACGCAGGCTCAAGGGGAGAGCTGCGTGAAAAGTCACGCAGGCTCACTCAAGGCAGCGTGTATGAAAAGTCATGCAGGCTCACTCAAGGCAGCGTGCGTGAAAAGTCACGCAGGCTCAAGGGGAGAGCTGCGTGAAAAGTCACGCAGGATCACTCAAGGCAGCGTGCGTGAAAAGTCACGCAGGCTCGAGGGGGGAGCTGCGTGAAAAGTCACGCAGACTCACTCAAGGCAGCGTGCGTGAAAAGTCACGCAGGCTCACTCAAGGCAGCGTGCGTGAAAAGTCACGCAGGCTCAAGAGGAGAGCTGCGTGAAAAGTTACGCAGGCTCACTCAAGGCAGCGTGCGTGAAAAGTCACGCAGGCTCAAGAGGAGACACGCTTTCAACAGGAAGCGTTCTCAAGGCTGCGTTCAGTGTGCGTAAGCTAAGCAGCTCGGCACACTGCTCACTGTCTTCTCCAAACAGTAAGAACACCATGGTTGAACCTCAAAGCTTCAAACCATCATAACTTGGCCATCCGAACTCCAAATCCAGATTTCCAAAGTTCCAACTTGGGTGAAACTGAATGCTCTTCCACATAGAAGCATCAAAAACCCATAAAATCCAACTAAAGTAGATCAAACCATGCAAAAATCCGAAAATGATTAAAACTTAGATCTACATAAATCAAAGCCTCAAAATAGAAATTTCCAAGTTCTAAACTAGTATAGATTGAGGAGAAGAACATGTTTTGGCAAATAGTTTTGTAAGAAATCATTGACAAAATTATAGATCCATCTCTTGAACAAGTTGGTACTTGCCTTGGTTGGTGGAGGAAATAAATGAGATAAAGTAAATGAGAGGAGAGAGAATAAGATGAGTTATATATAAAGATCTTGGACCCATGGGTTCATGATGAACCAAAGGGTCCAAGATGAACCATTGGTGAACCAAGAATAGGTTACCCAAATGAGCCAAAACTGTAGGCCCAAATGCAGAAAATAAATTAGTAAATAATATTTTATCGAATATTTTTGGGAAATGCATGAAGAAATACTGCATAATAAATATCGTATAAATTCAAGGTAAATATAATTTATCGGTTTACATATTAAAATACGTATTCCAGGATTGGGGAGTGACAAGTTTTGTCAACTTATTTGATCATTTAGAGGCCGATCTTGATGGTTATTTCTAGCCATAACAAAATTTTTGAACCCAGGTTCGTCATCTTCCAAAATATATTTTAGATACTTTTTCTCATCTATTTCACCTCGAATTAAGTTTAATGGATAGCCCTATATGTCTTCTTTTATGTCCAATCGTTTGGCCGTGGCGTCCGTTACACTGAAATGTGTCCAAAATTGACGAATTTCGATGTGGAAATTTTTTTTGACGACTTCGAACCCCTTTTGATCTCAAACAAAACATTGGTAATGTCTCTAACATCTATATCTAACATCTAGAATTATTGTTTCTGAAAATTTGTAAGAATTTTATGTTGATATGCTATCACCTTGTTTCTATTAAATTTCGGACACCGACATACCGCTCAAAACCCAACTTTTTGATTCCAAACTTTTGTAGGATTTGAATATGATATAAATCTAATAAATTTAGATGAAGAATCATATTAAACTCTAATTATTCTGATTTATTATATAATAAATATTTTTTGTATTTTTCTATGATTTATCGCTTTCGAATTGAATTTCTATGTGGCATGTTGTATTGATACTTTAATATAGCAAATTAGCGTATTTTTCTAAACAGATATTCATATAAAATATATTCAAAATTATTATGATATTTTCCAAAAATAAAAAAAAAATATTTTTAATATATACTTTATATAATGGGTTACCATATATAGATTATTGTATCTATAAATAGTATAGGCTAGTTGACTATCTTGTGACTAGTTTAGTCTATATAAGGTAAGTATCATGGTGATATTTATTAAGTTTATTTATTTTTATAGGAGTAATTTGTAATCACTTGTCTATGGAGGTTGGAGACATACCGATACTTTATTTTTTGTAGGCATTCCGGCAAGATACCTTGCTACTTTTTGGTACTGTTATATACTTGGATTGTTGTTGTGCTAGAAGTAGTTGTGTTAGTAGAGTGTGTCCAAGTATAACTTGGGTGCCATCGATGTGGTTATTGATGCTTATGTGCATATATTTGACTTACATGTATAGGATACGTATCTGGATTTTGTGAAGTTGTTTCTAACTTATATGCCTTATCACATATCTTACACAACACAGTGAGTGAGATTATATGGTGTTCGCATGGACTTATGTACTTGACCGATCATCAGTGCGAGCGGTTCGTGTGACGGTTCATATAGTGATTGGATTGAGTCTAGTTAGTGACTTGCTGTCACGACCCGATCCCAACTAATTGGGTCGAACCGGATCATGCCCAGCCTGCACCGTTGTTGAAACGGCGGCAGTAAGCTGTTCAGTAGCAGGTAACCACACAACAACACTATATTTGTCACAACTCAACATCGGGAAATTTAAAACTTTATTAAACTTTTACAATGAAATGAAAGATACAACTTAAACCATTTTCTACATACATCAAGAAGAAAAGAAAACTCTAGGCAAACAGCTCATCAGTCTCGAAATCCTCATCTTCTAGTTGGGACCTTGGAAATATCGCGGAACAAAGCCTCAACAGTGATACCTAAAAATATTGGGTCTCCAGTCAGGAGGAAGCAAAGTACAATTCATGCTAATTTGACAATTGAAATAATAATAGAATCATGCACTTTTAAACAGTTTTGAAATCCACAATAAAGCAGTTACAGTTTTAAAACAATTACAGTTCTGTGATGTGAATAGGCAATAAAATATGACCGGCTTGGGTTTGTTACAGTAAGATACGGCTTATCCCCGTGTGTATGAGGGGTAAGCTAATATAGTTACAATAGTTACAGTAGTTACAGTAGTTTGGATATGGTCATACTCATTACACTACTCCCCCAGTCCCCAATAGTTACAGTAGTTACAGTCAGTGCTCTCAGAGAGAGTTCCGTATTGCATCGTGGTTTAAACTTGCATTAAAACGATCACTAAATAATTGTAAACTAACACAAAATATACTTGCCTCAAAATGGACTGGACTGGAAAGTTGAAGACTTCAAGATCGGAATTAGGATCATCCTCGAATTCCTACATTCGAGAAATTGACTCAGAAACCAGGGTTACCAATCTAGTTACGCTAGTTGAAATCTCTAATTGTGTCCTAATCCATTTTAATTCTTTTAATTAACCAAACACAGAAAAATACGATTATTGTGCGTTGATTTAATATGAGGGAAAAAGATCACTTTAACTTTGAATTCGGGAAAACATCGTCGCTGCCAGATTATTTATGAAAACTTGGTAATTTTTATAAATATAAATATAAAGCTAATTTTTCTTATTTTAGTGAGAAATACGTGATTTTTAATTATTAATAAACTTGTCAATTTTTTTTTAGGTGAGAAAATATTAATTAATTTTATACGAAAATACTTTTTAGTCATTTTAATCGTTAAATAATAAAAACTCGCAAAACCAGAAAATGACAGGAAAATTCTAAGCTATTACAGTTACAGACCACAGCCAGCTAGGCTTATGCCCATTACAATTTATTTACATAAATTGAAATAAGATAAGACTGACATTAGTTCTAAACTGAAAATATTAAATAAATATAAACAGAAATTAAATATAAAAATTAAAGTAAATCATAAGTCTCAGATATGGTCCGATCCTCATTTTGGCTAATTGCCTCAACGTCCGGGCGGGACCGGTTTCGTTTGCACTTAGCTGGGCCCATTGACCGATACGGTCGTCACCCAAAAATAAAATTCCGAAAATTGTTTTAAATTCATTTTAAAAATAATTCAGGATTTACGGAAAAATCGGGCAGCATCTCCTCTGTTTTTGGTCAACCCAAAAACTGGGAATTGGCGCCGATAATTTCCTGCAAGTCCCAAACCAGGGAAAACCCGAATATATATGTATATAAAAGTCCACAACCAATCCACAGAATAATCGGGACGACCCGAAATTATTTCGGAAATCCAATTTC
The DNA here is from genome assembly GCA_029216955.1 of Iris pallida. Classification (NCBI taxonomy): domain Eukaryota; kingdom Viridiplantae; phylum Streptophyta; class Magnoliopsida; order Asparagales; family Iridaceae; genus Iris; species Iris pallida. The sequence continues at coordinate 3,575,411 of JANAVB010036019.1, forward strand.
AAATCCACAAATCACAGAACATTTCCGAAAAAATCCGAAAAGCTAACACATACCAAAAATCCATTCCCGAAATATTTCGGGAAACCAAAATAACTCACAGGACCTTTCCGAAAGTCCCAAAAAATTATGACGTCGCTAAAATCGAATTCCCAAAGGGAATCGGGGACCATTTCATCATCGACTAAAATAATAAAATGAGCGGAACAGGGGGTTATACCTCGGATTGCTCGGCTAGAGCTCTCAGATGAATAATAGAAAGAAAAATAAGCTCCGAATCAGCGACGTATTCCCGAAACAGTGCTGAAATAGCAACGTCGACGAAGAACGCCGAAGCTAGGGCACGGCCAGAACACGCGAGGGAAAGCTCGCCAAAAGGAACTGACCAGGGGTGCTGCGACGAAGAACGGACGCGGCCAGGGGCGGATCCGCGGGTTCTGACCCGGATCGGCAGGGAGCGCCGAAGGGGCTCGGCGGGGTGCTGGCCGGAGGGACGCGCTGGCGTCGGGGGAAACGGCCGGGGGGAGCCGACGGGGCGCGGTCGGCAGAGAGTGTCGACGGGGAGCTGGCGCTCGCGGGGAAGCAAGCGGGTCGCGGCGCTGTCGGGGCGCGCTGGTCGGGGCGGACGCCGGAGGAGGCGCTCGACGGCGGCGGGCGTCGGAGTAGGTCGGTGGGGGCACTCGGGTGGAGCTCGGGGAGGAGAGGGTTTGGGGTTGGAGAAGGAGTTGGTGGAGAGATGAAGAGAGTGAAGAAGTTTGCTTCTGTGAAGTTGGGAAGAGAGGGATGGAGTGGAGAGCTTTTGTTCTGTGAGTTGGTGAAAATGTGGGAATTAGATTCTGATGTGAGGAGAAGAGTTGGGGAGTTAGGGAAGTTATTAAGGAGAGGTGGGGGTTTGGTCGTGTGGAAGGGAGTGAAGAAAGGGATAAAAAATAGGAATGGGGAGTACTGGCCAATTCGTGAGGGAGAGTAGTTGCTGGTCCTACGGGACCAACTGAGTATTTTTTTTTATTCTTTTTAATTACTTAACCAAGTCAAAACCAGATTTAGGAAAATGGGATTTGGGTTTGGGCTCAGGCCTGGGTCTGGGTTCGGACTCGGGTATGGGTCTAAAACAAAAGCCATGTTGTTAATAAATTTTGAAATCATTTGCACTCAAAAATATTTAATAATAATAATAATAATAATTTTAGAAATACTAATATTTAATACCAAACACTAATATTAATAAATTATAAAACATGGGTTTCATACTTGCATAGAGATGTGGATTGCCCGAGTCATGGATGTGACTTGAGCAAGACATGGGAGGGGAAGACTATTAGTAGCGTATGGGACATATAATACACATAAGTCTCAGTGTGCCATGTTATAGGCTATACTAGTAGATATATCTGGCAGCGGCCACGGACTAGTCTCCAGTACGGTCGAAAGGTATGCTGGTATATATTTCAGCATTGGTTGACACTAATGCTACTCCCTTACCTATCCATACGACCCAAAGTCATCTTCGACATGCATACACATAGATGGACAGTTTACTCAGTTATTTTATTTATTTATTTTAGTACATATTGTAGCTTGTTATTTTGTATCTTGTTACGTTCCTTTGAGGACCTGGTAACCTCTCTAAGTTGTTGCTAAGATTATAGTATAGACAGGTGTATGGTACGATTTTGGCTGCAGGGTTCAGGTATCGCATGTAGTGTTAGTATATCATTTTCTCATGCTTTCTATTTTCTTTCCTGTTATATCTTGCTCATTAGCCTAGTTTTGCAAACTTATGTTATTCTCGAGTTTGCTCGAACATATGTATTATAGGCGACCAACTATATTACATATTATTTATTCTTATTTTATTTACCTATGTATGGATTGAGACATAGTTCAGATGGAGTAGATTTAGTTTACTTTACAACATACTACCATTAGGATAAGTATATTAAATTGGGATACTTATTTTAGCCGTACAGTTGGCATGCTCATGTCTTGTGTTCCTAAGTATTTTTGGAACTGGGGCATGATACTAAACACTCCTGAATTAGAGTCTCCCGATCTACGCCTACCACATCCTGTGGGCTATAATAGATAAGGAAACCATCATTATTGTCATCTGAAAAATATATATCCAGTCAGGATTGGAGCGAAGTACATCTCTAATAACAGTTTCAGTAAATGATAAAGACTATACAATAGTAAATAGAGAGAATATACATGATAAGTAACATGTACATGAATGTAACAAGGCATAAGTAAAACTGTAAGTAAGTATAAGAGCAAATAAATAAGATACATCATGTACAAGAATCAAGAATAATACTATCTATGTGAGTGAGCACTAGTTTCAACATATGATCGACTTAGGAGCTTGCACACGAATTTATGGCCTAGTTAATCATACGTACGGTGTATGATGAACACTCACAGAAAATAAGACATGCATATGAAGGGTATGATCACATATCTACACTATTATTTCCTGCCCTCGACTGGTATAGTAGATCCAACCATGGTACGTCACAACACATGATTCTTTGAGAAGGTCACGAGCCTTCGCAGGAATTTACAATGTACAAGAACAACAACGGGACATGCACAAGGTATACCAAGACATATAGAAAATAACATCTCATGATAGGATCTAGACAATACCAATCCGTGTAACCAATGTGTCAATAAATTAAGGATATCTATACGAAATACAAGAAATATAGAAGATATCATAAACATAAAATTATCAGAGAGTGTACTCACCGGAGATCTGGTGTGAAGTATCAACAGTATCCGATACAGTGCCTCGAAGACCTAAATATGTAATATCAATGTCAATTGGTGTTATAGAATCATAAATATGCTATACTAGCTCAATTCTAGGTTTCTAAGTTATTTTTGGGTCAAACTAGGTCAATTGGGTCAATACCTTGCTAAACTATGTCAAACTAGGTCACACTTAAGTTTTTAGGACCATAACTTGCCTTACCAAGGTATTCTAGCTTACACTAGGTCAATACCCTATATATTTACCTATCTAATACACCTACAGGCTTTATAGCCATATCTTAACTATTATCCAAAGCCCTATCCTCTTACTTATACTCTACTACATAATACATAAGAAATCTTATTACCCTTACGTATTACCTATGCCTTTACCTATGGGTAATACCCAAATCCATATCCATAGGTAGCCTAACCTTTATCACATAGGTAAACCCAATACATACATCCTTACCTATAATGGTATCTATATATGGTATCACATCCTACACTATACTCTATACTAGTATTACTTTATCATTATTCATATGTATAGGCATCCTAGGTGCCTACACATACCAACACATGTCTATACCTTTGAACCTACACATTAGGATTACCCATCCAACTTATTTACCCATCCTAGGATACCAGGATACACCCCCACTCATCTAACACACACACACACACACACACACACACACACACACACACACACACACACGCACGCACACACACACTCAACATCCTCACCTGAACTACCACTGTCGAATTGGAATTGATAGCCCTGTCCCTGATGTTTTTTGCACTCAACTATTCTTATACTGCTACATACTGGAAACACACTCACACACCTATACACATAGGCCTATAATTGATACTATCTGTTGTTCTATCATCTGCCACACTCCTCACTCCTACTGCATTTTTTATTTTCTGTACACAGCTGCACAACATTGCCCTTTGTGCATATATATATGCTCTTTTATGCTACCAACACCTAACACATGCCACATATGTCCTAAACATCATGTATGCCTACACCTACAAACCTATGTGACTAAGACACATACTGGACACACATATATACACACAAACACTACCTACACAACACTATCCGCTCCCAAATTACAAATCCCTTAACATGTCATATGCACACAACATTCAGTTAACTGTTAAGCACATACACACATAGACACACTCCTCATTCTCCTACCTATACTGCACACAGGGCCTTGCCACTATCTGCTGCAACAACTTGCACACAGGTTTGCATGCACTTAATCACCTACCTATTGTTGTACAAATAGCAGGTGCCTCTTCCTTACACATACTGCTATTTCTTGTGCACACTTGTGCACATGTCTAACTCCTACAGTACAAATGTACATATTACTAACTCCCCCTATCCTCTTCTAATCTGCCTCAGTGCTGTTAGCCTCCCATTCTCCCTGTCTACCTATCTATCTACTGTTAAGTGTAATTGCCTATGTGCCTAATTTAACAGACATGACCCCTCCCTCCTTATCCCATTGCCTACCTGCATTAACCTGAACAATAGGGCATACCCGAGCACCCTTGGCACTCCTACCTGTGCATCACAGAACAGGCATGCCCTACAGGCAGGTGACCCTGCTAACACCTATCAGTGCAAGTGCACTGATGTAGGGTGCTTCCTACACAGGCCTGGACTGCCTGTCCCTAACCCCCTTCACTTGCTACTGTCCCCACAAACAGTAGGGCCATATACTGCTGTTGATAGCAGTCTGTCCACAAGCAGTGGACACTGTTATCAATAGGGTTTTTCACCTACATACACCCAAATAGTACACCGCTGTGTACAGACCCTAGTGGCCTGCACAAACCCTCCATGTTTTCTGCTGTTACATTTATCCTGTGCACTTGTGTGCACATGTACAAGTCCCCCGGCCCTATATACCTGCCTATCTCTCTATCATTCTATCTATCCTTTATTCAAGCTATCTATCTATGCATCTAACTATATAGCTAACTATATATATATCTATTTATCAACTCATGCATTCTCCAATGACCACACACTCAACAATAGCCACGCACAAGCATCTATGTAACATGTGCACACATACATACTCACTACAATATATACACACATATATGTATACACATATATTCATCTATATATTCCTACACATATTTACATATATGCATGACAATTGTGACTCTAGGACACAACACACTTTTCTCCACACATGTGTAACAGAAACCCCCATGAGTGCACAGTAGTGCACCCCAAAGCTGTTGTTGTCGCTTCCTCTTCCTATCTAACTATCTATCTATCTATTACACATCTGCACACACACAATATATATACACACACATGTAATATATGTGTACATACACTACACCAAAATGGTAAATTAGGAACACTAGGCATTTTTTAATTTGGAACACTTATTTTCTGTGCCTATGTTTTGGAACGGAACAAAAGCGTTCCGAATAAAAAAAGCGTTCCTAATATGTTTTATTTTTAATTTAATTTTAATTTTTTATTTAGATATGCTTATACCGTTCCAAATTTTTTTCCTGTTTATGCACGCATGTGCATTTCACATGATTGTTGATGAAAGCGTCAAGCAAACAAAACATTCCATCTTCTTCTTTAAAGCAATTTGTATGGTGCAATAAGACTTTCCAAAGATTTAACTGAAGGCTTTTGGTCACTTTCTTCTTTCCGTCACTTCTACGTCTCCCCCTCTGACCATAAAACCCTAATCCCCTAATATCTCCCTTACTTATGCTTGCTCTCCAACCAAACCAAACACACACCATGCCGAAGGTCTACGGGATCGGCACCTACGACTTCCGTTGCCACCGCGATGCCGAGGACCCCTCCAACGTCTCCCCAGCCCCGTCGTCGGACAAGCCACCTGAAATCCTCCCCTCTGTCGCCCTCTCTGCCTCCATCTCCCTCCGTAAGATCCTGCACGATCGCCTCACCGCCATTGCCGACGCCAACTGAAAGAAGAAGAAGAAGTCAGCCTCCTCCGTAGATGCTGACGACGAGGCCTCGGCTCGGGAGTTCGATCCGGAGCTCGTCCAGAAGATCTACGATGAGGAATTGCTCCTTTCTGGGGAGAGCAAGAACGTCCCCTTACATAGGGTGATGGTAACAAAAGCTTAAGGTTTTGTGTTATATTTATCAGCTTGAGGTTTTTTTATTTTATAGTGTTTGTAGAAATGCCTATGTAGTTGTATGGTAAGGTTTTTGTTTCTTACACATTCTCTCTATGGAAATTTATAACTAGTACCATATTAATTACCATTGATATATCACTTACACCACATGAAAATAAGATAATATTGACATGTGACATACTTTGATACTTTGGAGTGTCTATTTCGTGTCTGACATGTGGTTCGAAACATACATGATATCTATTTTAGAATGTCAATGATTTCTAAATGATTCATTGTTCTTTTTCCCCTTGTACATAGCAAGATCAAGCATTTAAAAGGTACAGTCTTACATTTTTTATCCTTCTTATTGATCTCGTCAGTCCAGTATCAAAATATCAAGCAATCAACTCAAACTTGCGAGGTGATCGAGTCTATCAATCTAAATGCAAGCATTAATTATACAGTAACTTACTCTTCTTTGATTTTTTTGTCATTTATAGCTTTAATCCATTGTTTGGTGGAAAGTTCACTTAACTTATTATTTGTGAATCTTTAAGTGAACTCAAAGCATTGAGTTGGAAATTTTGTTCCTTCTCTTTTTTCTTGAACAACAAAGTACAGAGTTAACAAATCCTTCCACCAACACCTGCCAACCTTCTAAAAGGTCAATAGAAAATGACCTTTTACCTTGTAAGTGGCCAAAGAGTTTCTAAATATGTTGTACATTGGAGATAGGTTATTTATTGACATTGATTTGAATTGTTGTTTTGAATGATGTTAATTATTGAGCTAATTTTTAGGGGGCTATCTAACAAAGATAATTTTAGATATTTATCATTTTGTAGAAAATAGTAATATTATTTTATTTTTCATGGGAACTGCTACATTATAGTTCCATCTTGAAAGTATTACCGACTCTATTCCATGTTGTGATAATTCTGTATCAAGGATTTACTGAGATGAATCTGAACATTGGAGATGGTAAGAGAGACTTACCATTTCATATGTTACGGTATAAACTTGTATAGAAAATATACTAAGAAGCGAATGGTTCATATTTCAAATTGGTAATGTGTATGGTTTATAAGAATCGATATATTATAGCTAGTAAGAGGCTTAGGTACATTGGCCTGAATTCTATTCCAAAATAGAAAGTGTAACCCATGACTCTATCAATCCACATACCAATACCAACCTAAATAAAAAGATTGCAACTTTATCAACATGAGAAGAATTTCCATGTATAGAACATAATTGCTAACATAAACCAATCTAGTACCATTTCCTGAATGTAACTATTGGTTACTGACATTTACCATATATGGGTACTTTCTCAAGTCTTCTAATATGATACATAGCCCCTTCTAGACCATCTCATAGTCTCCAGCTAGCTTTTAGTTCAAACAAATTGAGAGCATGGAAATTCAAGAGAAAGATGAAAGTGGAGAGAAGAGAACAAAAGGGATTATAGACTTTTCTTTTTGTCTCACACTTGGCTTTACTACCTTGGTTTCCTAGTTTGAACTTCTGTTTATTCCCAGCTATTTTTCATCATATGAAATTTCCTTGCTGTAAACAGTGGTTTCTTTATGACTAACCTTCCTTCCTATCGATCAACTTTTACAAATGAAAAATACATGTGAGTCCCTTCTATGCGAGCTTCTAGTTAGTCTTCTGCAGTTTGCCTTTCCTAATTCTCTGTTGTTTCTTTATCCCCTTAGAATATCTAATAGAAGGACTACGGTAGCTTATGTGGTTTGCCTTGTAGAGAAGTTGCACAATCAATGGTGTGTATACAATTAAAGAAATGAATTTACACAAGTTTGTAGAAAGTGAATCAAAGTAAAGTAAGCAAGAATTACTCAAAGCTAGTAACTCTCTCTGAAGTCTAAACTATCAGAAAGCAAAATATTGACCAATCCTAGTAGTCTCTGGTTTTTGGCTTAAACTAAAAATCGACTTCTTTTTTATATGGAATTTTCTTTCTCTAAGATTCTTTTGTCTTGAAACAAATATGTGTTCGCTTATTCATATACTATCTTATGTAGATAAAAAAGAGTAGACAAGTATTGTAAATGGTGCTAAATGTCCTACATATAAATTTTTTGGCAACATAAGCACATTTGACATATATTGTTTTTAGCACATTTTACATATTATTTGACAAAAAAGGAAAAAAATGGATTTTGGGAATATTCCCGACAAAAATTGCTGAGAGCGTGACCCAAAGTAATTTCTTCCTCTATATTATGATATTCCTATTTCCTCTACATTGAATATTGCTACCAGGTTTGCTTGTTAGCTTGGGACTTGTGAATGCTTTTCTGTTTGTGCTCTTGTTTACTTTCGTAAAACATGTAATTCCTTGCTTGCTTCTTATCAGCAGCTCATGATTGATGTGCACTTTTAGTCAACATTTGTTGTTTTTGTTTATTTTGGTATATACCAGACAAGCGAGTATTTGAGACAATTTCGACAGGGTCTGCACCCAGATGTATGCATTGCTACGGACATGGTTTATGTTCCCATCGACGTTCTGCTCAGATCACCTTGGCAACAAACACAAAACTTATATCAGGTATATAAGAACTTCCTATCATCCAAACAATTTTGATTATATAGCATAAAATTTTTAGTTGGTCTAAGATGCTTGGTTGATTTTACCATTTGACTGACTGATGCTTATTGATCAATATGAAGTTGTGAAATTTGTATATGAGTTTTTCTAGTCACACACTGTATGTTGCTGGAAATTGATTATTTGCAGTCTTTGTTATTTGAAGGCATACATATTGGTCTTGATTCAAACAAATGTTCTTCGATACCTAGTTATCTGGTTTGCTCATCATATAAAGTTAATTTGTTGTATCCCTCGGAGATGATACTCCACTTGAGTTGAAATACATTTGTCATTAGTATTTATGAAATTACAAACGAAACAAGAAAAGGTATGATCGATCATAGTTTGACATATATGTCAGCAATATATCTGCCCATATATTACCAAATACTGATATTTTCTACCTATTTATCTCCTATTATACTCTTTTTTTTGATATCTTCCGAATTTGGGGAAGTAACAATCAGTAGAGGATATTTTCAGTAGCATAGACCGAGACATGGAAGTCTGCAAATTTTACAGTCATGAAGAAAACTGGCTTATTTTATCTGCTACTTATAAAATATTGGTACCTACAAAATGCTGGTTATTTGCTTCATTGCTTATGATATATGTTGCATAAATAGTGAATGAAGACTGTTTGGGATATAAACATTTTAAAATAGGTACAAAATAATACATATGTTATGCAAATACGAACACGGTACAAATACAGACACCATCTTAAAATGAGTGTATTTGTATCTTCAGCAACGGTCTGGTGGGTGTAAAAGTCAAGTAACCAGGGAAGCAGATGCAGACACTTATTCACATAGACCTGTAGAACTTACAGGAACTTCCGAAGAAATCAGTAAAGCGGAGAAGCTAATCAGTTATGTGTTTGCAAAGGTTTTGTTTATGTCGTTAGTTTTAATATCTATTATATTTTATTATGTTCTTATTTTGACACCCTTTCACTCTCATTAACATGGCACTTTGACCATGCTAAAGCTGGGGTTTCTAGCATTGTCGTAGCTAGAAAATTTGTCAGTCCCCAATTTGGAGGTGAACAGTTTAGCATGCAAGTTTCTAACAATAAGGTAGTAAACTCATGAGATATGTTGCTTTGGAGTTCTCTCTAGTTCTTATATTCTTCAAAGATTTCATCTTGCTTCATCTCCCAGGTTGGACTGATTATTGACGGGGGGACTATTAAGAACATATATACATATATACAAGCTCTTACAGGAGATCGTATCCAGGTTAGTATCCTTGTAAAGTGCATGTTTCCTACCTATATGCATTGATCATGTGCTTATGATGCTTATCATGCCTTCTACTTTTTGTTCATAATGAGAATGCATTAATCTCATTTGATTTACTAAAATGAATTGCATTTGGCTTAAATGGTCTAATTAAAGACTAATCTGTGTATGGTATGCCTCAGTTCTGGTAAGACAGGTTGGATTATATCTTGAGAGGAAACAGGTTAAGCAGACAGTTGCATTTATCCATTATCTTTGAATTACAAGGTCACTTATCATGATATTGTCATTCTATCTAGGACCAAGCTCTTTTTAATGTAGTCTCTCTACTGGTTTTTCGAGAAGTGGGCATTCATGTAAATTTTCTAGGCAAGTGTAAATTTGTTCATCTATTTTACAGGTTGTGGTTAATGTTAGAAATTAATCACTTCTTATCAAATGTCAGATAATTAGCTGCCTACATATATAAATGTCTACAAGTTGTATAGTTTACGATTTTCTATATTTTGCTATAAATATAGTCATATGATCTCATGGTTGTTTAATGTTTTCTTGTTTAGGATTTTGTTTGACAGTTTTTGAAGGGGCTGTTGACAGTTTTAAAGTTGATGTCGACAGTTTTGATAGCGGGCCTGTTGAAAGTTGAAGCCAAAGGAAGCTACTAAAAATTTTGTGGGTGTCACTTACAAGTTGAAGCCAAAGAAAACTTAAGCAAATATTCATACTACCTGAATGAACTGACTTTGAGTATTTTTTCTACAGGTGTTGTCGTTATACTTGTCATGCTCATTACAACAATCCTTTTGACTTTGGTTATGATCATTATCTGGAAAACTCTTCTCATTATTGTCTGGCTATACTTTGCATCCTTCCTTCTCGAAGGCATCTATGTGAGTGCAGTCTTCACTAAGATCCTTGAAGGTGGATGGTTTCCCTTTGCTATATCCTTCATTCTTGTATTTATAATATTTGGGTGGTACTACGGGAGGCAGAGAAAACTAGAGTATGAAATGATTAACAAGGTAACTCTGGAGTGCCTCGGAGGTCTCTTGTCAAATTCAGATATCCAAAGGGTACCTGGCATTTGCTTCTTCTACAATAATATCCAAGATGCCCTGACCCCAATACTCGATCACTATATAAAGAACATGTGGTCATTACACAAGGACGATCTTCACCACTCTTCGATACTTGCTGGTAGCCAAAGTTGCTCCAGAAGATAAAGTCGACCTAAGGAAGCTAGGGCTTGGTGGGGTCTACGAGTGCATCGTTCAGTATGGGTATGCAGATTCCCCGAATCCTGAAGGAGATGACTTTCGTGGGCGAAGATATACAATGGTTTTTCTCTTATGATGTTTATATTGTCATTTGGAAGGAAAGTTTTGACTGGTGTCTGTTTGAAACAATCTACTAAAGTGTTATCTGTGAGTAACATTGTGGATCTCTGGAAGAGATGTTTTGCATGTGTTAATAATTTGCTCAAATGTTCTCTCATTGACTATTGTGTTTAAACTATTACTAAGTTGTATCTTTAGCCTAATCGTGGTTCAAACTAAAAATGGAATGCAAAAAATGAAATTAAAAAATAAACAAGAACGTTAATAAAGTGTTGCAAAATTAGCCATAATAATAATGTAAAAGTGTTGCAATTATATTTAGGAACGAGCTTAAAGCGTTTCAAAATGACATTTAGAAACATTTCAAATATGTTCCAAAAATAATTTAGAAACACATTATATATGTTCCAAAAATCTAATTTTGGAACGTCTGATAAATGTTCCAAACTAAATTTAGGAACGTTGTATAAGTGTTCCAAATATTGCAACGCCACTTTTAGGAACGGTTATAATATGTTCCTAAAAATATTAGGAACATATAAAAACTGTTTCTAAAAGCCTTTTTTGGTGTAGTGATATATGCCAACATGCATATACACACTCTAATAGGTCCATACTCAAACTAAAAGCATAGCAACAAACACTTGGTGTGCCTCAAGCTACACATGAATATCACACCATGGTACTCATGTGATACTCTCTTGATACACACACAAATCATTCCCAAACACCACTAAATCATCATGATCACATCCAATATATTAATCAGAGTCTAATTAGCACAATAAATAGCTATAGCAATGTGTTATGGAGAATGTGGCATGTGTATCACAAGTGTCGGAGGCAAAACCCCCCAAATTGACCTCATGTCCTAGCGTATTATGACACGACCTACACGTATCATCCATTTTTGAACACGAATCTAGACACACACAACCAAATCTATACTGAATAGATCTAACAAACATAATGAAGAACACTTGGTGCACCATTCTCGGAATTCCTCAAAAAATGGTACAAAATCCATTGTAACTTTCAAATAGAGAGTCATTTGGGTCTCCAAATTCTTCCTATGGGTAGTCGTAGTCCATGGGTGAATTTCTAAGGGTTCAATAATACAAATAGAGTCTAAATAGCAAGGAAAATAAGGTGTATATCTATTGGGAGATGGATTTCCAATGAAAAACTAAATAGACACGATCTGGATACGTAGCTCCTAGCGAATGGAGTCCTCTTCTTGTGCTCCTAGTCTCCAAGCTCTAGGCTCCTTCTAGTATAGAAAATGAAGGAATAAATGAGAGAATGAGTGAGATTTGAGAGAGATTGGTGCAGGGATGGTTCCAAATAGGGAATAACACCAAATTGGAAGAAAATGGAGCAACAGAAATGAAATGAATGAATGGAGGCCTTTCTCTTATGGTCGACCATGCATGGGCTAGGGTTAGACTAACCTAAAATGTCTAATATACCCTCTAATATTGTCATAAGGGCTAAATACTACAATGAAGGGTTTAAACCTATTTTGGTAAATAGTGTAATCTCTTTTCTAATTAATTGGTCATGACTAATAAATCTAATTGAGCCTAGTCAAATGAGTTGGTCTGTGATCCATGTCATGCTAATTGTTGGGCTTTAATCTAGTGTCTAGTCTAATAGGTTTACTAACACAAGTCTAACCAATAGGCTAGCCACTAAACGTAATAACTAGCACAATGTTAATATAAATATACACAACATAAAATAAATAATTAGGCACAATAAATATATATAATATGAATTGACAAAAATATTCCACTTTCGGGTTTAGGTAGTTACAATCCTACCCCCCTTAGAAAAAATTTGTCCTCAAAATTTGAGTTGGTTGTACTCTTCTCTAGTCAAGCCACCAACAACCAAGGTCCAAGAAAGTCCTATCTAAATCACACATTCCTATTAAGAGAATAAATATGCATGGTTATGGACTTAACTAGGCAAGATCTTGCAGCCTCTATATAGGGTTTAACTTATAGTAAGTTCTGATGCAACCACAAGGTACTAATGATCAAACAGGTTAACAGACAAAAAAAAAGAACGAAATTTGCTAACTCATCACCTATAGTATTGGTCTACTCGACCGCCATTACCAATGCCCTGTCCTGATAGGGTATCTTTCTCTGCTGATATGGGACATGATGCGGTACCATAGGTGGCCTAGGTAGTGCTCTCTGTGCTGCACCTGCTCCCTGAGCTGCATGACGAGGGCTCGAAGGACAATCCTTCATCTAATGTCCCTCGGTACCATAATATAGGCACAACCCCAGCCTTTTCCTGCTAACCTTACAAATGTGGTTGGAATTCTTGAAGAAGTGGCAAGGAGCATGCTCTACCAGTCTTTGCTACCGCTGTGGCACCCACTAAACGGGTGCCCTAGCCAGAACCTGAAACTGCTGTTATGACGACTAGATTGGTCGATGCTAAAGTTGGGGACACTTAGTAGGCCCTGCGCTGCTACTAGCCCCAGAAAAGAAGTCGCTATCTCTCTTAGACTTCAAGCCCATCTTCTGTTCTACCTTGCGTGCCTTCGGAAGGATCTCCACGTCAGTCTTATAGAAGGAAGGAATAAAGATCTTCATATTCTAGTTTAGACCCTCTCTCTGAAGCGACTCGCTGTGATCTTCGGCTCCTGCACCATATACACTGTGTATCAGCTCAGCCTACCGAACTCCATAATAAACTCCTCAACTGACGTACCTCCCTGCTAGAGGTTCTGAAACTGTCTGGCCAGCTGTTAGTAGGCAAAAAAAACTTTTTCTTGAAGAGGTCCTTGAATTCTGTCCAAGTATGACCCTCTCTAGCAAGAGCCAACTTATTTCTGAACCAGGTGCGAGCAATATCTAGTAGCTGAAGTCCTACTACCTCAACCTTCAAGTCGTCAGCAAGACGGGACACCATCGTAAATCACTCGATATCCTCGAGCCAGTCATCTGTGTAAATGATGCCCTCTGTCTCATTGAAGTCTCATAGTCCCAGTATCTTAAAATCTTGAATGTTACTCGGCTTAAGCTGGGCCTCCTACTGCAGGGCTGGAGCTTCCCGCTCTACTATAGCTAGAGCAAGCTGATGGGCGCTCTCCATGCCATGTCGCATCGCGTCCAAATACCTCTGGTGCACCTCAAACTGAGATCTCTGTGCTTATACTATCTCTCTGAATAAGGTAAACATCTGCCTCATATCAGTAGGCACTGGAGGCGAAGGATAAAGATCTCCTGGAACAACTGGAGCAGTCCGCTCTGCAGGAGGATTTGGAACATCCGCAACAACCTCAGGTATGGCCCCTGCATTGTAGGAGGAGGAGGAGGAGCACCCATAGTGACCTCAAGAGCGGTCCTCTACACTATAGGAGGAGGAAAAGCACCCACAACGACCTCGGGAGCGGTCCTCTGTGTCACTACGACATTCTATAACAAGGGTATTTTATAATTGGTAATTTTTTTTGATTATTTTATTATTATTTAATTAATGATTTGTGTTAGTCTCATTAATTGCTGAAACCTTAGAAACTACATTGGTTAGATATTAGCCATGACCATAGAAACTTGGTTAGAGAGATTAAATAACTTAAGTGAGACCCTGATCTAGCTTGAGTGACATTGAGAATCCATTTAGTGATTTAAACATAAGCCACATTGGGCCTTTTCCTTAAAGGGCCTTAAAATGACAAATATGAAGCCTTTTAGACATTTGTCCCTAACCAAACCCTAGCCATACCACTTTGGCTGGCCACTAGGGTCTCCTCCTCCCTATTTATAGCCTCCATAGCCTCATTCTTCCCTCTTTCATTACAAACTCTAACCCTAATTTATGTTCTTCCCCAAATTGCCTCCAACTTCCAAATTGAGTCCAAATTCCTCCAAATGAATTGTAATCTCTTTCCTTTGGAGAGAGGAAGCCTCTATTGCCTAGCTTGGGAGCATTTGGATCAATTTGACCATTGGAGCTTGGTGGATATCTAATATAGAAGTTTTCATTGAGATTCTAACTCTCAATTGGTAAGAGCCCTCTAAACCCTCTAATTTTCATTTTCTTGATGTAGATGCATTCATTTAGGGTCCCCCTTGCATTAGAAATGATTTGGGTCAAGTTTGGATCCATTTGGAGTATGTATAACGAGAGTATCAGATATGCACACTAAGTGTTCGATGAAATGATCTTAGGGTTTTTATTACTCTAATTTCAGTTTCAATTGGGTTTTCCTATTGATATTATGCTATAATAGAGTGTGTGTTGTTCTCTTATGATTTGGGTTTGTTTTGGCCGACTATTTTGTCCTTGGGGATTTGAGTGCATAGGTTTGGGGGCTGTGGTTTAGGGGGTGTTATGTACACTGTTTGTATCAATCACCTATTGTGTATATCCAGTCCATACTAGCTTAAACATCAGTCCCCGTCATTCCTTGTTCATTTATTTCATTGAATATCTTGATCAGTTGACTACTAATGTTCTGTTATGCTCACTAGATCAGTCCTTATTCACCATATGTATCAGTCAGTCCACCCTTTCATTATGATCAACCTATTCATTAACAGTCCACATTCTCATGACTCAGTTACCTACCTAAATGTTCAGTCCTCATAGATATCTTATTTTATTTGTGTAGACTAATATTCATTTAGGTATCAGTTAGTTTTGTATATTTGGTTCAGTCATCAATTTAAACAGTACCTATATGTCATAAGTTCAATCCCCTATATTATCTAGTTCAAAATTTGAATCCTTGTCCAGTTATGAATATATGTTCAGTATTTGAAGTTATTTAGTGAGCTAGATGTGTTCTGTCCCTTGGATGTTTAGAGACATGCCCTGCAGTCCCCATCCCAATTTATGGTCTGTCCTGTATATGAAGACCAACCCCATCCCTGTACAGACTAATACAACATGTATCAAAACATGCATGAAAATCCTCCATTCCTCCTACAGAGAAGGTCCATTACATTAGGATTCATTCTCAGTATTAGAGTGTCCTGTCCCATTTTAAGTGATATACCAATCCTATATTGCTTCGTTCAGTCCTTGTTATGACTAAGTATCAAATGAGGATTAAAAACTCTTTTACCTCACTTGTGTTCAGTGACCCCTTTAACCCCAGTCATATACCCTTGGATATTCAATCCTTAACCACTCTTAATCTGTCTACTTTCAATCCTTGAGTGAATTAGTCCCATAGACTCCTTGTACCAGTTACCTACAGTTCTTCTCTTGGTATCAGCTAATGAGTTGGAATGGACACTGCTTTGGTTCATTTCCTTTGCCATTTCTTTTTAGCTTAGCTTCAATTTCATTGCTACTAGTGTTCAGTCCACATGGGGACTTAGTTTCAGTCCCCTATGATTGCATACACTCTTGATTAAGGAATAGCCTATTCCCTCTTAGTCTTAGTCCACTGACACCTTAAGTTCTTATATTCTCTAATCTGTCCCTGTTAGTTTGATTCACCATTATTCAACCCTATTACATAAGTTTTAGCCCACATTCACTTGTAGTCAATCCTCATCATATAGTATCAGATATTTCATTCATAGTTCAGTTGTTGTTAGTTCAAATCCCATTCCCTTTAGTGTTGTCCTGCATTGTGATGCTCGAGTCCTTTATATTCAGTTGATACTAGAAGATGGGTATCAGATATATGAGTAGAAAGAGAGGTTCAGATGAGTGTGCAACCATTTGATTGAGTTGTGTTTCCATTATTCTAGTATCAGTCCTATAGGCTAACCTTTCTCTCTGGTTATCCAACAGGATGTAGGGATTTAGAGATATATGAATAATAGTGGATTGGTTATTTTGTATATTAGTAGGATACAGAGGTTAGAAGTTTCAGTCCATTAGTTCTTTTGTGTTTAGTCCAATTCTATATTAGTTAGCTATTCCACCTTCACTTTTAGCAGCACTAAGTTAAGAAAGAGTGAGCACCCATTTTAGAATCCTAGATATCATTTATATTGTGTGTTAGTGTTTTAGTGCATTATTGATGTGGGTTAAGGTTTGGATGTATCAATTGGGTTAGTTAGTATCAAAATTTTATAGTGTATCAGAGTTGAGTTCAGTTAGGATTTTGGGTTTGAGAAGTTAGTTAACATTGGTTAGGTAGTGTTTGGAGTTGAGGTTATGTATCAGTTATGATTTAAGTCAATATTAGATTAGAGAGTTATTTCTCTGTGTCAGAGATGTGCCTTATTCCTTGTGTTAGTGTCTACCTGAGTGTCTAAGTGAGTGTCTTGTATCTTGAGCCTATGTTCAAGTGTGAGGAGGTGAGTATAGTGTAGGCTTGTCCCTGTGTTGGAATGCAACAGTAGGAAGTAGACACTGGAATGCACAGGTAGATGTGGATAAGGGGTTCAGTCATAAGGATAATTAGGTGCCCTGTCTCCAATTGATTCCAAATCAGACCCATACCTCTGTTCTGCATATCCAGGTGTTTGAATCTTGCTCATTACCTATACCTCTGTTCTGTTCCTGGGTTTTTTGCTCACTACATGCTGAATTTTGTCCAGACCATGTTCGGTAGAGTTGGACTTACTTTAATTATGGCCCTTGAGTCCAGATTTATTCCTGGGCATGATAGGTTCAGACTCCTTGGGAGTGATTCCAGTTAATTCATTTCCTCAGATACTTAAATTCTAATCCACCTTGTGATGTTCAACCATTTACATACGTATCATACATATATATGTGTGTAATGTTATTTAAGGATTAGAGTTGGGTTTTCATGGTTGATTGAAGGTTTAGAGATATGGTATCTATATGTATATGCATATTATAGGATTATGAGACTTTGGCAATTGATGTAGAGTTGGGTTCTAGATAACTTAACCTAGGTTAAGTTATGGTTGGAACTACTTAGCTTCTAAACCCTAGATATTGGCTAAATGAAGCCAACTTGACCCAGATGGGCCCATTTAACTTAGTTTGACCAAGCTTGACCAAGTTTGACTTTTGACCTAGAAAAGGCCTATAGGCATGTAGTTAACTCATTTTGATTCATTACCTACTCTAGAACATCAAATAACCATGTATATCATTTTTATAGATTTGTGTGACACCACTTTGGGTATCGATCCTCAGTCACTGCTCTGGACGACAGCGAGTACATTATCTGATAGTTCTTTCATTTATTTGATAATTACTGTGATTCAGCTTCTAGAATAGTTCTATTTGATTCTCTGTCACAACATGTATTGGTATTCTAGATCCATTCACCCGTAACACATGTATTTGACTCGTCTAACCACTATTACTTGAACCACTCACAAGACCCACCTACTCGAAACACCTACAAGTACTAATTATTCCAATCATACAAGAACCATCACTACAAGCAAGATAGCCGTCGCCGTTGGGCCCAGCATGCGATGTACCGTATTCAACAAGAACCATCCTACAAGAAAGATAGTCATCGCCGCTTGGCCGAGCATACGATGTGCCGTATTTACTCGTCTAATCATGAAAGATAGCCATTGCAAGCTTGCCAAGCATGCGATGTATCGTTTTTACTCGCTATCGGTTTACATGTTGGAAACAGTATTTCAAATACACTGTATTAGTGTCTTGTACTAGATTCACATTGTCTCATGTTTTGCAGATTGGACTCGTATCACATTATTCTAGTTTAGCTGTCTCTATTTACAGTCTTCATTGCCATCTCTCATATTTTACTGTATTTACTTTCCTTGTTCTAAACTGCCTATTTTATTACCTGTCTCAACTTCCATGATTCATCAAGTATAACTGTCTATAACTGCTTTATAGTCATTGTCATTTATTTGGGATTGCTAGAGGAGATGTGCTCGTTCCATCCTGACTGGATATATTTTTCAGATGACTGTCCGGAGGATACGTGTCCTACCCATTATGGATATGATGAGGGGATAGCTACCTTGGGTCCCGATTCTCAGGAGTGACCAAGAGACTAGTTTAGTGGACTTGTTTTAGATTATCTGTATTGAACTTGAATTGTAATAAGTGGATATTTTGATATT
Source organism: Iris pallida (assembly GCA_029216955.1). NCBI lineage: Eukaryota > Viridiplantae > Streptophyta > Magnoliopsida > Asparagales > Iridaceae > Iris > Iris pallida. The sequence goes on from JANAVB010036019.1 coordinate 3,594,534, forward strand.
GTGTTTGAGATTTATTGAATATTATTTCAGTAGTTGTTGTTTGTTGAGTCTTATTGTTATTTAGACTTCTTTGATATCATATCGTGCCTTAGACTATGATTGAGTATTATCATATCTTTTTACTTGTCCTCCATTCGAAGTTGAGATCTATGACAGGTACATTATATATCATTGTGTGAGTTGATAGTTAGCAACCTAGAACAGCATTGTATCATCGATTCTGCGGCATAGGCTGGACGTTGTTACGCACTTGTATGCTTATACCAGGTGCGGGTCGTGACACTGCACTGGAAGAGGAGCACCCCCGAAGGTAGCTGGTACTCCAATCCCGGAGAAGCGACTAGAGCATGCCTGCGAGACGTCGTAGATATTTCTAAAGCTGCTGGTCCCGAATGCTGCAATCTGGTCTTAGGCGGCATCCTAAACATACATCGAAAGAATGAAGTCAATATGGCACAATATAGAATATATTCAAGTAAGGACAATTTTAATTCAAAGAATCAAATATCAAGGAAATAATAGTTGCAAGAATCAATAGATTATAAGTTTTTTTTCTAGTTGTGATTGAGTATCCTTATCCTATAGCCTATATCATACACACACACACACACACACACACACACACACATATATATATATATATATATATATATATATATATATATATTATATATATATATATAGCAGGCTCGTAACGGCACTCTAAGTCGAGCGCCAATACAATATCACACTAATTGCGACTTTTGACCTACATTGGCCACCACTAAAAATGTGTCATGACTCGCACCCGATGTGAAGGCATGAGTGCGTAACGACCCCCAGCCTACGTCGCAACATCGACGATAAAATGCTGTCTAGGTCCATTATACCTCTAATTAACAGTACGTATATCATAACCTATCAAGATAAACATCTCCAACGGAGGACAAGTATTGACAATATTCATACTCAATCACAAGACTATAAGGAAGACTAATGACACGATAAAGAAAACGACAACATGATATAAAATATCCATATAAGTCTAACATAAACATAGAGAAGTCCAAGAAATCTAAGAGTCATCTAACACATAATAAGTCTCAAAATAATAAACATGCCAAGAGTCAAGCTAGAAAAAAAATCAAGCACAAATCTAGCCTAACTGAGTCGCTAAGTAAGCCTTCTCAACTGGAGCTAAACCTTCCTGAATCAGAGTCTTCCGATTTATGCCTACCACATCCTATGGGCCGTAATAAGTAGGGCAACCGTCATCAGTGTCGTCTGAAAAATATATATCCAGTCAGGATTGGAGCAAAGTACATCTCTAATAACAGTTCCATGATAAAGACTATGTAATAGTAAATAGAGAGAATATACAAGATAAGTAACATGTACATGAATGTAACAAGGCATAAGTAAACTGTAAGTACAAGAGTACGTGAACATGATATATCATGTATAAGAATCAAGAACAATACTATATATGTGAGTGATCACTAGTTTTAAGATATAATCGCCTTAGGAACTTGCACATGAATTTATGGTTTGGTTAATCATATGTGCGGTGTATGATTAACACTCACAGGAAACAAGACATGCACATGAAGGGTATGATCATATATCTATACTACTACTCTCTGCCACCGACTAGTACAGTGGAGCCAACCATGGTACATTATGACACATGATTCTCTGAGAAGGTCGTGAGCCTTCATAGGAATCAGTGTCTATACAATACACAAGAACAGCAACAGGTCTTGCATAGGGTATACCAAGACATACAAGAAATAATATCTCATAATGGAATCCAGACAATACCAATCCGTGTAACCAATATGTCAAAAAATCAAGGATACCTACACTAAATAAAAGAAACATAGAAGATATCATAAACAAAAAATTATCAGAGAATGTACTCGCCTGAGATCTGGTGTGTAGTATCAACAATATCCCATACGGTGCCTTGAAGACCTAAATATGGAATATCAATATCAATTGGTGTTTGGGAATCATAAACATGCTACACTAGCTCAATTCTAGGTCTCCAAGTCATTTCTGGGTCAAACTAGGTCAATACCTTGCTAAACTATGTCAAACTAGGTTACACTTAGGCCTCGTTTGGTTCGCGGAATGGAAGGGAAAGAAAATCAATTACCTGGCATTTCTTTTCTTTGGAAAATTATAATTCCTATTGATTTTCCTTTCTGATGTTTGGAAATGCCAAGGAATTTGGAAAGAAAAGTGAATACTTCAATATGGGAAAGTGATTTCTTGCTTGGATTAATGGAATCACTTTCCTCCCTAATTTTCTTCCATTGATAATCACTTTCCTTTCCTCCTAAATTCCTTTGGCACCCAAACATAGGAAATAGTCACTTTCCTTTCCCAACCCGTTGATTCTGCGAACCAAACGAGGCCTTCGGTTTTTAGGGCAATAACTTGTCTTACCAAGGTATTCTAGCCTACACTAGGTGTCACTACCAGTTTCCAAATAGGGATAGATTTGTCATTTCATAATTATTATATAATGTGAATATTATGTGTATTTATTTATTTTATTAGTGTTAGTTGGTATGGTTAGAGGCTAGCCTAATTATAGACTTGTGTTAGTGGACCGGTTAGCCTAGACACTAGACTAGAGACCAATAATTAGCATGACATGACTCTTAAACCAACTCATTAGACTAGTTCTATTAGACTAATTATTCATGACCAATTAGTTCACTTAAAGATTAAACTATTGTCCAAAATGGCCCCAAATCTTCACATACAATTAATTACCCAAATGACAACTTAGAAGCCATGTTTGACATTTTGGTTAGGCTCTAACCTAGGATCTCTTGGCCAGCCATAAGGGGGACTCCCTCTCCACTTTATTTATTTTATTACAAGCCTCCATCTTCCAATTTTGGTGCTCTTGCCATTTGGAGCCATTCCACCATTGATTTCTTCCAAAATTCCACTCACTCCTCTACTAATCCTTTCATTCTCTCTAGAAGGAAGTTCCTACAAGGAGCTTGGAGCAAGGAGGAGAGTCCATTTTCTAAGGAGTTTCGTATCGGAATCATGTCCATTGGATTGTTCATTGGGAATCCATCTCCCAATAGGTATAACACCCTCTAACATTGTCATTTAGATTCTAGTTTTGATATTGGATCCTTAGGAACTAACCCACATATAAGGACAACCCTTAGGAAGAGTTTTGAGGCTCTAATGAGTCCTCATTTGAAAGTAGAATGGGTTGTGTGCCACTTTTGGAAGAAATTCGAGGGTGGCACACCAAGTGTTTGTAATATTGCCACATAGGCAAAAATGGACATGTAGATAGTGTTTGAGGCTAGTTTCGTGTCCACAAATGGATACCAATAGATTGTGTCATGTTGTATTTGGACACGGGGCCAATTTGAGGGTTTTTGGACCTTAACACATTGGTGCACATACTCTATTTTCATGACAAGTGACATTAGCCAATGGCTTACTAGTTATATGTATTCCAATATATATCTATCTATGTATTCATATAGGCATTAGAGTTATGTATATTTTGTATAGTACTATGTATATGCATCTCTATATGTATATACATGCATGTATATAGGTATCTACATTTGTGTCACATATATTTTAATATCTAACTGAACTGTTTGCTGCGATATATATGTATTTATATATTGCATATAAACAAGAGCATGAATGTGCATATGTATATATACTGTGATGCATGCATTGGGGGTAAGTGTCTAAATATAGTTATCCTATATTGGTGTCTGTTCAGTAGCCTAAGATATGTATATGTGTCGTACATATACTATATAGATATGTATGTATGAGTTTAATGTTTGGGTTCAAGACTGAACTGATAAGGGTTCCCTATTCTCGAATTGGACAGAGGGGATCCCAGTCCAGTGTCAGAGTAGTATTGGTTTGGCCCAAGCAGGACAATTGGCATAGGCATTGGGGGGTTTTGGCCAATGATAACTGGAAATTAGAGGAGAGGGTGCAGGTGTGGTATACGTGATGTTCTGGTTACACTACTATCAGTTAGTATGATAGGGGATTTCCTATCATGGAATGACAAAGGGAAGGGGAAGGAAACTCAAGTGCAAGACATGAATGTTTGGAAAAGGTAAGGTATCAGTCATTGACTGATGAAGTATCAGATAATTAGGGATTTTGAGTTCACTGTACACTGAACTAAAGGGGGGAGGTGGGGACTGCTATGGTTTTAGTCCATGACTGAACAAGTGGTGTTCAGTCCACAAGGACTGATCTATTGACAAGTCCAATAGGACTGACATGTTGATCAGTCCATGAAGACTGTATTGGGGATATCAGTTCTTCGAACTGATATTTATATCAGTTCTTCAACTGATAATTATATTTTTTTTACAAAACTGATTTGGTATCAGCCTTCCAAACTGATTTGGGTGAAGTCCAGTTAAGGCAAGAAAAGGGCATAGAATGAAGGTTAGTTTTAGATATTAGAGGGAAAAGGATTTGCAAGGAAATGGGAAGAGTTGGTATGAGAATTTGAAGGTAAGGGGAGTTGGATATCAGTCATTAGACTGATATGGATGATTAGTTATGAGACTGATTAGTAGGTCAGTCCCCAACTGATTGGGATGTTTATATCAGTGCTTAGGACTGATTTGTAGGACTGAACATATGGAACTTATGTATCAGTCCACAATTGTATTGCAGGAAACTAAGAATGGTAGAGTTCAACTAAGAACTGAACTTAGAATGGAAATTCAGTTAAGACTGAATGTTAGGAGTTGTGTGAAGAGGATATGAAGGAAGAGGGAAGTTCATATGAATAGGGGTTTATACTCAGTTTTGAACTGATATATATAGGAAAGAAATATAAAGTGATATACTCTAGAGGAGGTGAATAGAGTAGGCAACGAAAAATTAGCTATTAAAAATTGTTAGCAGCAAGAACACTGAATATTGCACAAATATGTAAATGTAAAAGTAGAGAGCAGAGAGCAAACGTAAACACAAGGATGTATACTGGTTTTCCTCTATTTATAGGTTTAGAGAGAAGAGAAGAGAAGAGGGAGGTGTGTTGAAATGATAAATTTTTTTCTCTATTTATAGGTTTTCCAAAGGAGAATTCGGGCAGAATTCGGACAGAATTCAGGCAGAATTTTTTGGGAGAATCTCGCCAAATAGCCGTTGCATCCGTAATTGCAGGGAGACCAAGTTCAAAAATCCAACGAGCAACCAACCGAACTTGGGGCGAATTCGGGCCGAACTCGGGCTTAGTGTCCAGAGTTAATTTTTAGGGTTTTGTAAATCGAATTTTGGGCTTTTTAAAAAGTCAAACAGTTAGAAGCTTTTTGTAAATGGGCTATTCTCAAATCAAAGGATATTTTGAAAACATTTTGGGGTAGCCTATTTGCCAGTACGACTAGGTATACATTGTATTCCTAGACTCAATAAATTATGAAAATTATATTGATAAAGGAAATACTGACTCAATGGCGAAACTGGTTCATGTCTTGAACGGTAGCAGTAGCAGTTCTCAACAGTCGTCCAAGTAGCCCTTATATCGAGACATGGTTAGATCAATTCTTAAAATCAGGTTTGACCATAACCAATGGGCCAACAATCTCTCCTATTTTGATAATTGACAAACCGTAACCGATATAACATCTTGATTTTGATTTGTCAAAAAGATATCAAAATTATAGTATTTGTTGTTCTGTGTACTTGTATTGTACTGCGTCATTTTAATTTTTTTTTCTGTATCCTGCAAAAGATAATAGATTCTTTTTCTCCCCCGTTGTCACTTAGCAAATTAATTGCAAAGAGAGAAGCTCCCCTGCAATTCATGCTTAAGAAACGAACGTTAAAGAAATACAGAAAATATAGATAGAATAACATATTTTTACAGGCAGTACTATGAAGAAATTAAAAACTAAGATAATGCTACGCATATAATAAAAGAGAGAATGCATACAAATAACAAGAGAGAGAACAATTCACACTGAAATGGTAAATACATACTAATAAGAGTTTGAAAAATATATCAACTCAGTAGACAGTCACAATGCTAATTAAATAAAAGATAAAGTACTATTTTGGAATGTCGGAGCATTTTCAAGCATACATAGGCAAACTATAGAGTCTAATCAGATACCATTTAGACAAAGTACAATAACATCAAGATCAAAATCCTCAACAGCTAAACAGATTCACCATCGTCATCGCGATCAGCATCGCCACCATGTCCAGAAGGACCAGCTCTAGAAGTGCCAGCTCCATGAGAAGGATGTGGAGTAGCACCAGAACCACGGTACTAGTCATAAGCATTACCGGGCTCAAAGAAGTGACGAACCGCCTCATCCTCATAGCAGTAGCCAGAGACAGTAGGATCTCGTGGAAGATAACTGGCATGCAGACCAGTCTATGCGAAACATAGATCCGTCAAGGAGTTTGCCAGGGCCTAAAACCGATTAGAATTTCGAAACTCACGTTCCCTTAATTTGTTAGTCACAAACGCTCGTAAAGAGTTGTGCTCATCCAGCTAAGCATGCCGCATATCAAATAGGTTCTGATGAATACCCTCAAAAGACATAAGGTAATCTTAAGAAGGTGGAGGTGGTGCAGTAGGAGGAGTAGGAGGAACAGCTGCGCTACAACGAGATAACTGAAGATACTTGGGCTCGGAGTCACGAGCACAAGTGGATAGATCAATGTTAAAGTACTGAAAGATGATTGGAAGAATCATCGCGTAAGCAAGGTTCCTATGCCTTTTGCGACATCGATCCATCATCTGAATGATCGTCTTGGGGATAGAAAAATGGAATCACCTTACGAATATGATATAAAGCAGGCATTTCAAGGGTGGTCCTATCGTCCTTGGAAGTGGATTTGGATAAGATAGTGGAGTAGACGATGTGATACAATTCATAGAAAAATAAGTTCAAATGTGTAGCTTTGAACTTTCCAGAATGAACTCAATAAGGAGAACAAAGTTCATTCTTAAAACTGTTTAAAGTTGTGTCTCCTGGAAATTCAAATTCAGTGATATTGTCTATTGGAGCATCTTCATTTGAAATATCAAGGATTTTTGCTAGTTTGGCATCATTGAATTGAATGTCATTTCCAACAACACGACTCTTAACAAAGAAAGTATCAAGGGTAAAATTGCAGTAAAGTAAATGAATAACATTAGTTGCGATGGGATATGAATGAGTGACAAAGTTGGGCAATCCAAATGCTTCAAAACAAGTTCGGTGGGACGAAAATATAGTCCACTTGATCGGTGAGCCAGGACATATGTTGTGAATAGAGAAATTCGTATACCATAATAGGAATTGGTCATGAGTTTCAAAGAAAAACTCATTGAATGCCCCGTCGTCCGCTTGGACCGATGAAAAGAGCGATCCTTGGATAGGATCCGAAGATGAGGCTTCTTCACTAGCCGTCGTCTTCTTTCTCTTGAAGGGGTTATTGATTCTAGGCATAACTTCTAGAAAAGTATAGAAATTTATAAAATTGAGATAGAGAGAAGGAGGAAGTTATACCTTCTGAAATTTGAGTATGTGGAAGATAACAAAATTTTACATACGAATCCAAAATTTGGATTGAAAATTCCAAAGGTTTTGAGAGAAATCGAATGAAGAAAATTTAGGGTTTGGACCTCTCGGGTGCAGCTGCTGCTCTATTTTGGAGGAGGAGAGGGTGATAAATAGGATGAGCCACATTCAAATCTGACTTAAAAGTACCCGACACCAATAGAACTCGGGTCGAACTCGAGTCAAATTCGGTGCGAGTTCGCCTGGGGTTCTGTTGAGGTATTTTTGTACAAAAATAAAAAGCAATGCCACTTTGTATTCATCAATCCTTTTCAATTATTTAATTCCAAGTTTAGTGGTGTGCTATCATAGGCATCCAAAAATAAAACCTTTACTCTTAAAATTATTTGTAGATGCGAGAGTAAGGATCGATCCCACGGAGAGTAACTAGTACAAATATATGCTATGTGAACAAGGAGGGGGGAAGTGTCTTGAATATGATAAAATAAAATTTAAGGAGAGCTAAAAACAATTAAAGTATCGAAATCAATCAAAGGAACAAATATTGGTCTCAGTGAACATTCACCATCGGGATCTTAAAATTGATCATCGATGTAAGCATAAATTAAATCATACTTTGAATATTTACCGTTGGAAGTATCTTCCTCTCTCTCTTAGGCTTAGTTAAGTAGATACAAGCGACCTAATTAACTTTAGTCACTAAATAATGTAAGACAAGCGCTAAAGATTTAATCTAGCAATTTCTTAAAGAACAAAAAGATCGATAAAGCAAAATAACACAAGCACAAGCGGTTGCATTTAATTATGTCAAAACTTCTTCTCCTAAGATCTAATAAAATAAAGTAGTTCATTAAATCTTGGCTGCTTCACAAATTAGAAACATCAAACAATTACGGATTTGATATCTAATTTAGCGGTAGATCGAAATAAAAAATAAACTAGTAGGCCTCCTAGTAATTAAACAAAACAATCATGAAAGTTGGCATAGAAAAACATTTAATATTCAAAGTATAAATCAAAACATATAAAAAAAATTTATATCTCACAAGTTTCTTGATTCAAAGGCTTCCGTACACTTCGACCAACAAGACTTTTAGCCGCACATGTTCAACAAAACTTCAAAAGAAAAGTTGGAGAAGAAGAAGAAGAGTTGTGTTGTGTGTCTTTCCATGATTTCTACCCCCTTTTGTACACCCTAAATTAGTTGTTTCAAGCCCACAATATCTCCCCACATATCCTCTAAAAGTTACAACTTCTCAAACAAAAAAAAAAGTCTTAAAACAAGTAGAAAAATAGTTAGTTTGGTTCCCATTTTTGTTTACAGCATCTTTGATCCAACTTGAAGACTGATTTCGTCCATGATTCAGCCTGAATCTCAAAAAACTTAAAATAGAAAAGTTGTAGACCTTTGTCTTAGCTTTCCAAATCTTTTTGAATTGCCTCAATTGATTTTCGGATGAGAAAGTTATGCTTCTTTTGGTAAAAGGTGTCAAAACTGTCCAGAATTGTAATTTAGCTCCATTTTGCACATTGTCTCCAATTGCATCCTAAAGCAAAATATAAATATAATGAGTACATTTAGTTATAAAATGAGCATAAAATGGTGAACATGAAGGGATAAAAATATTACATTTTATGTTCTCATCAAATACCCCTACACTTAACTTTTGTTCGTCCTCGGACAAAACTCAAATTTATTTTTTCCAAAACACTTAACTTTTGTTCGTCCTCGGACAAAACAAAATAAATAATGAATAACCATGCTCTTCAAAACTCATAACATATCATGAAAATATACTCTTAGACAACTTCTAATTACTTAGTAAGTATTTTTACTTGAAGATAGAGTATACTAAATTGGTAGACCCTCACGGTAATAAACACTCAACTCTCATGTATTTGAAGGGTACGTGTTTCGCTCAAATTCATTCCAAAAGAAATGGTCTACCATAGGCTTGCATATCTTCTTATTCTCCACCACTTGGACTACATGCAAAACACAAATCAAAAGGACTTTCATGGATTGTAGTGGGGCTTAGGATCAAGGTGGGATATATTTGGGAGTGTAGCTCGAAAACCATCAAAACTAATGGAGCAAAAATAATTTAACTCAAGATCGAATATATAAATATGTAAAACCAATCACCCCATTTAGCTTCTTCAATTTAACTTTAAAGCATTCAACATACCACTTTATTGAAATTGGAGGAGGAATTATGAAAATGAATATCAAAAGTAATTTCCTCCATCACTGTTTTTCATTACTTCTTCTTCTTCTTCTTCTTATTCTTTTTCTTTTTCTCCTTTTTCCCCTTTTCCTTTTTTTTTCCTTTTTTTTACAATAATGGAACTCAATAATTTAAGAATAAAAATATGTAGCCAAACTAGAAATTCAGATACCCCCACACTTATTCCTTATACACCCACACATATCATAAAGTTCCACTAGTATTTCGGCCTGGGTAAGAACTTTTTTTTTCTATGTTAAAGCTTGTAACATGGGTTCACAAAATAAAAGCAATAAGACTCAAAGGGGTTCAACCAAAGGAAAAATAATTTCAGGGTAGGCTATTTGACTTATGTAGCATATAACAAAGATGGCCTTAATTATATTCATGTATGCACGTGTCGAAGTGACCTTGAAAAGAATTAAAGCAAGTTCTAGAGAAACAAATCTATGGAAGAATATCTCTCATCAAAGAAAATAGTGAGACTGATGTGTTAGTCCAAAGGCTCAAAATATCACCGGCTTTTGTCTACCAAATTTAGTCACTACCATCATTAAGGAAAATAACTAGACTAATTAATTCTAAATTAAAAAAGAGTACTTATTCAATCATGTTATAAATATTTTAAACTTAGGTCAATCTTGTTCATGACATACACAACTAAAAAATATTGAAAACCACGAAAAAAGTCTTTTTTTTGAAAAAAATAAAAATAAAACTTTATTGAAAACCACAAAAAAAACAAAACTTATTTTTTTTAGAAATAAAAAAACTAAAACAGCTTAAAATAATTTAAATCCCCTCTCCCACACTTAAACTGACATTGTCCCCAATGTAAGGCTAAATGCAAAGAAAATACAAAAATAAACAAAAAAAATGCAAGAATAAGAACAAACTCCCCTTGGGTTGCTTTTATTATCGTAGATGTGTCGTCCTTCAATTGGTATCAGTTGGATCCTCAAGGTTCAATTCATCCACATTCTCTACTTTGAAACCTTCATAGAAAAGCTTGAGCCTTTGGCCATTTACCTTGAACACTTTAGAAGTTGCTAAACTTTGAATTTCAACTGCACTATAATTAAAAACATTAGTAACAACAAAAGGTCCAATCCAACGAGAATGCAATTTACCCGAAAACAAACGAAGTCGTGACTGGTATAGAAGGGCTTTTTGACCAACTTGAAACACTTTCCTAGAGATCATCTTGTCATGAAAAGCCTTCATTTTCTCTTTATAAATTCGAGCATTCTCATAGGTGTCCTTGCGAATTTCCTTCAACTCTTGTACTTGTAACTTACTATGTTCTCCATTTTCATATGTCTTCATATTGAGGCTCTTGATAGCCCAATAAGCCTTATGTTCTAACTCAACAGAAAGATGGCACGATTTCCCAAATACCAACCGGTATGGTGACATACCGATAGGCATCTTGTAAGCAGTTTTATACGCCCACAAAGCATCATCCAAGCGTAAACTCTAATATTTTCTACTCGGATTGACCGTCTTCTCAATAATGGACTTGATCTCTCTATTTGATACCTCCGCTTGTCTACTAGTTTGTGGATGATAGGCAGTTGACACCTTATGCGTCACATGGTACTTTCTTAGCAAAGTCTCGACGGTTTTATTGCAAAAGTGAGTACCTCGATCACTTATTAAGGCTCTCGGAATCCCAAACCTGAAGAATATGTTGGACTTGATAAAATCTAAAACAACTTTAGAATCATTAGTCCTGGTAGCTTTAGCTTCTACCCATTTTGATACATAATCAACAGCAAGCAAAATATAAACATAACCAAAAGATACAAGGAACAGTCCCATAAAATCGATGCCCCAAATATCAAAAATTTCACAAAATAATATAGAATTTTGTGGCATTTCATTCCTTTGAGATATATTACCTGTCTTTTGGCAATTATTGCACGTTTTACAGAAAGAATATGAATCACAAAATAAATATGGCCAATAGAAATCCCATTCTAATACTTTTCTTGCCGTCCTCTTAGCTCCAAAATGTCCTCCACATGCATAAGAATGACAAAAGGTGAGAATTGAAATAATTTCATTTTTATGAATGTACCTTTTTATTATTTGATCTGCACAATGCTTCCACAGGTACGGGTCATCCCACACATAGTATTTGGCATTACTCTTAAGCATATCTCTTTGACAAACCCGGAGGATACATATTAGTAACCAAATAATTTACAATTTTTGCATACCAGGGTAATGTCGCAATTGGAGCAAACAATTGCTCATCAGGGAACGTTTCTTGCAGACGAAGTTCATCCTCCACATGAACTAAATGACTTAAATGATCTGCAATATAATTTTATGTTCCTTTTTTGTCTTTGATCTCCAAATCAAATTCACTCAATAGAAGTATCCATTGGATTAATCTTGGTTTTGTCACTTTCTTTGTCATCAAATAATGAAGAGCTGCATGATCAGAATAGACGATAATTTTATTACCAAGCAAATAAGATCGAAATTTTTCTAAAACAAAAACAACAACTAAAATTTCTTTTTCAGTAGTAGAGTAATTTCTCTGAGAATCATTCAAAGTTCTTGAAGCATAATAAACTACGTGAGATGCTCTTCCAATCCTTTGACCCAATACAACGCCGACTGTATAGTCACTTGCGTTAAATATTATCTCGAAAGGCACGTTCCAGTCAGGGGGCTGGATAACTGGAGTAGAAGTCAATAGTTTCTTTATTGTATCAAATGCCTTTTTACACGTCACATCGAATTCAAATGCGACATCCATTTATAGCAACTTGCATAAGGGTAACGCTATTTTGGAGAAGTCTTTAATGAATCTTCGATAAAAACCTGCATGTCCAGGGAAAGAACGAACTTTCCACACACTAGTAGGATAAGGTAAAGATTGAATAATATCAATTTTGGCTTTATCTACCTTAATTCCCTTAGATGAAACAATGTGACCCAAAACTATACCTTGCTCAACAATAAAATGACATTTTTCTGAGTTTAACACAAGATTAGTTTCTATGCATCTTTGGAGAATTAGTGTAAGGTTATTCAAGCATTTATCAAAAGAGTATCCATAAACACTACAACAAAAAACCCTTTTAATGACGGCTAAAAAGCGTCATTAATGACGAACCATGACGTTTTTTTCCACAGCAACCATTATGAAAACGGGTGTTATAAATGTTTTTTAAAAGCGTCATAAAATAACCGTCATGAATAGTTTCTATAAAAGCGTTATGAATAGTTAATATATAGTGTACAATTCAGAACAATTTTAAAACATCATGAATAGATAATATATACAGGCTCAATGCAGCACATTTATAACACTTTATACTATTCAAATTAGCACATTTATAATGCTCTATACTGTACAGTATATATTACATTCCAAAAACTTAACATTATATATCACCATCTTTATTACATTTCTCAAAATAGAGTACATATCAATATCTTCATTACATTGAATATCCAAATAAAGAATGTACCCAAAAAATAGGAATAAATCTCTCTTTTGCTAACCAAATTATTAGAAATATTTACTTATGTAGATTCTGACCATGGATCTTCTCTCTGCCATCTCTTGAAGATATCGGGAGTCCCAAAGAGAAGTAGTGTCGCAGCTGAGCGACGACTTGGTGCTGCTGCAGCCGACGCAGTCGTGGGAGAGCCTCATCCTCTGATCCCTTACTCTCGCCTGAACCCTCACCAGCACCATCAGTACATCTACTACAGATGGCAAATAACTCCTCTTGGCCAGCATCTCCACAGATATCACAGACTTTGACCTACAACCATATTGCATTTGGAATGTCATACTTCAAATAGGAATAGCATCATGAAAGGATAGAAAATTAAGTTGCATACACTACTCTGCAAGCTGGAAGACAGATGGAGAAATCACCATTATCAGAGGATTAAGGTATAATAAAGTAGCTTGCAATAAAGTAAGGAACCTGCAGGGGTTTTTCCCACCAACTGCCAATAGATATCTCATACAGCTGCAAAGTGCAGCAAAAACCAGTAGCAAACAATGAACTTCCAATAGTCCTCCATTGCAATGACAAATGAACTTAACCCACTTATGTAACAGAATAATGACGTATCCTTCAAAAATCTTTAATAAGTCCTTTACTTGCTAGTGTAGCTTAATAAGAGAGAATGAAAAATGACAAAGGAAAAAAGAAAAGAGAAAAAAAATCTGCAACTGGAACCAGAAAAACTAATAGATGACTAGTCTTTAAGACCTTGATGTGCCAAATGATAAACTTAAGTAATCCAAGCTCAACTTGCTGAACAAATTGTCAAACAATATCAAATTTTTAAGCCAAACTTGAAGCTAGTTATGGACCACTCACTTTGCTTACAGATATAACTGAAAAAATAGTAAAGAAATTACCTTTGAACCTTTAAGATCTTCTATCTTCAGTTCATTGGCCTGAAAATGATAACATAAGCAGAGAAAATGATAACATAAATAGCTCCAAGAGGTACATAAATTAGCGAGAAGAGGCTCAGATTCAGCTTCAGTCCATGATTACTCACTCACAATTGGAGGTGGACCCCCACTCTCATCATCCCTTCTTCCAACAAATGGCTGCAATGGAGCTGCCTCGCCATCTGAAGGAGCAGCCAAATCATCATTGCCAAAAAAAATTCTTGTTCTTCTTCTTTTCCTTTTCCTTTTTTTCCTCTCCTCTCCTCTCCTCTCCTTAATTCTAATTCCCCTGACAAGTAATGGCTGTACTGTGTGCCACGCCATTGGCCGAGGAAGAGAAACAAAGACAAAATTGAAGGATAAATGAGAATACAAGACGAGAAAAAATGGTAGTCTAAAGTATGAATTCAGACATCATATAATACAATGTTAATTTTCTCTACAGTTAGCAAAAAGTGCAAGATTAATGGCACCAGCTCCACAGCAAGTTGCAAATGAATGGGAACTCATCACTTTCTACTAAAACAGTTTTACTTGCCACCAACCTTAAAAGAATCAAGAAGGGATAAAGGGGAAAGTACACTTTCTTTGTTTAGTTGTCATCATCGCCTAAGGGGAGCTATACACTCATTCAATTTAATGGAGGATCTATCAAGATTGTTGGCTCGATATACCTACAATGCTTAACCGAGTTTTGCAGCATACAATGCTTAACCGAGTTTTGCAGCATATCTATCTCGGAATTTTCCCAAAGTCACAAGCTCATGGATTGCTGATATATATAGGGAAGAAAATAAGAATTTTACAGCAGGGGGTGGTAAGTGTATGTTACATGTTCTTATGGTCGATGGATCGGCCATGAACAACAGAAGATGCAACCAATGGATCATAACATCTTCTTCACCTCCAAAATTTTGAACATCAGAAGATGAACAACAGAGGGGGGATGGTAAGTGTATGAGTACATCTTCTTCACCAATGGATCATAACATCTTCTTCACCTCTAATTTGAATCCCGACTTCAATGGCTAACCCACAGAACCTCTCTCCATGCAGCTTAACCAATACCAATACCTATACCTGCAGTACCAAAACTAATATCCTTCCTCTTTATCGCCAGGACACTGACATGACTGGTGTCCAAATCCGATACCGACACTACACAAAGTGTCCTAGCACATTTACAAGGCACAGATACGGCACCCAATGCCAGGGCTTCTCTGCTAGAAATCTTCAGATTTTAACCGATATAGCTCAAAAAAAGAGGGTAGTAAGTAATTACCAGAAATTAAACTCGGGAAGGCAGCGCATGAAGGGCTTGAACTCGTTGGACCCCCTCGTCGGTAGCGAGGCCCCGTCCAGTCCCTCAAACTCCGGATCTACGACCGGTGAGAGGAAGCCGATCAAGAGGTTGAGCAAGTAGATCCCCAATCCGTAGGAGACGACATAGAACCCCTGGATCAAGTAGACCCTGAGCGCGTAGAGGGACGCGATCGCGAGGGTCCCCAGCCACCTACCCACGGGGTGGTGGGTCGACCGGTCGAGGAAGTGCTGGAAGCGGCGGGAGAAGTCCGATCTCCATTTCGCGAAGGGGAGGGAGATGGATGCGTCGATCGGTGATGTCTCCATTTTTTTTTCTTTTTTCGGAGGAAGGATGGGGTGGGGTTAGGGTTAGAGTTTTGAGCTCATTTGTGGATAGGAGTGGGGGAAGGAGGAAGAAGAAGGGGAATCGACGACCAGCGGAAGCCAAGAAGATAACTGCTTGGCGGATCCCACTAAACCCGATCCGAAGCCGACCCGCGCCGCCAGCTCCCTCCCCATCTCCTCCTTCCTTTCTAACTAGGTTTAGGGTTTTGTATCTAGGGTTAGGGTTTTGGAGTTGGGGGAAAGGAAGGAGAAGAAGAGGAGGATAGGAGGGTGTTGCTAAACTAGAGTTAGGGTTTTGGATCTATGGGATTTTGGAGTTGGAGGAGAGGAGGGAGAAGAAAGGATCGGAGAAGGAGAAGACCAGAACCAGAGGGAGAGAAAACTTTTTGTTGAAGCGCGGGATTTTGTCAAAAAATAAACTTAACAAATATTACAAGTTTGCCACCGCTCTAAACTATTAATAACGCTTTATTTTATAAACGTTATAAAAAGCCCAGAATTAGCCCAAACCGTCATAGAAAAAAGGTAATTTTCAACTTAATAACGCTTATGTATCAGCCGTCATTAAAACTCCTTGTCGAGCGTCATTAATAGGTCTTTTTGTTGTAGTGAAACTACAAATTGTCTATAAATACTTCTATAATATGCTCAACGTAATCTAAAAAAATGCTAACCATACACCTTTGGAAAGTGGCAGGCGCATTGCAAAGACCAAATGGCATGCAACGATATGCAAAAGTTTTAAACTAACATGTAAAAGTTGTCTTTTCTTGATCCTTCGAAGCAATTGGAATTTGGAAATAACCTGAATAACCATCAAGAAAACAATAGTAAGTATGATCAACTAACCTTTCAAGCATTTGATCAATAAAAGGTAATGGAAAGTGGTCCTTGCGAGTTTTATCATTTAATTTTCTATAATCTATACAAACCCGCCATCCATTCTGGACACGGGTGGAAACTAGCTCATCATTCTGATTCTTCCCGATAGTTATTTCGGTCTTTTTAGGAACCACTTGTAATGGACTAACCGGCCCACTGGCTATCCAAAATAGGATAGATCACTCCAACTTCAAGAAGTTTTAGGATCTCCTTATTTACTACCTCCATCATGGGTAGGTTTAATCTTTTTTGCGATTGACGGGATGGTTTTGCTCCTTCCTCAAGTAAGATGCGATACATGCACGTAGATGGGGTAATTTCTTTTATAACTACAATTGTCCAACCAATAGCCGTTTTGTGCTCCTTAAGGACATGTACAAGCTTTTCTTCTTGTGTTGCACTAGGTTTATTAGAGATGATCACTGGTAATGTTCCTCCATCTCCAAGAAATACATACTTGAGGTGACTAGAAAGATGCTTCAAGTCTGGAATAGGGGCTTGCAAAATAGAGGGTGAAAGCTTCTTGTTAGAAATTAATAAGGAAATAGAAGAAAAGTTACTTGATGGTTGTATTTTTGGAAAATCATTCAATACTGCAATAGTTTTCTGTAAATCAGTACTCAGAGCTAACTCCTTATGCTCTTTTTCAAGGTGCTCACTAATGGCAACTTCCAATTCATCTTTGCCATTAAGTTCAAACATATCCTGTGCTAAAGAATTAACCACATCAATAAAATAAACAGTATTGTCATCATCAGGATATTTTATGGCATCATAAATATTAAATTTAACAATTTCACTATCAAATTCCAAAGTAAGCATGCTATTATCCACATCTATCTTAGTCTTGGATGTCTTTGAAAATGGTCTTTCTAACAAAATAGGAGCAATTTGGTCACCATTTTCCATACCAAGCACATAAAAATCAGCAGAAAAAACCAAAATTTTAATTTCTACAAGAATATCCTCAACTAATCCCCTAGGATAGGCATTAGATCTATCAGCCAATTGAATTACAACACCAGTTTTATTTAGAGGTCCAAGATTTAAAAATTAATACATAAAATATGGCATAACATTAATAGAAGCTCCTAAATCTAACATGGCTTTCTCATATTTATTGTTGTCTATCTTACAAGGGATAGTAAACATTCCTGGATCTTTGCATTTCGTAGGGAGTTTTCTTTGAATTATTACAGAAATACTCTCCCCTACTTTTACTTTTTCATATCCTTTAAGTTTTTGTTTTCTTTTTATTGTACACAATTCTTTTAAAAAATTAGCATAACGAGGTACTTGTTTGATAGCATCTAAAAGTGGAATATTTATCACACATTTACGAAAAGTCTCCTATAACTCATTATTCTGTTCATTTTTCCTAGATTCTACTAAAGCTTGAGGAAAAGGAGGTACTGGCTTATAATCAGAAAGAGGTGGAAACTTATAATTGGGTACCTCATCATCATTGGGGAAGTTCGTGTCTGCAACATTTGTTTTCTCTTTCTCTTATTTTGATGATGTAGGTGCTTCTTTTACTTGAATGTCAACCTCTTTACCACTTCTCAAAATGATTGCACTTGCATTTTCTTTTGAATTTACTATCATTTGAGATGGTAGCTTCCCTGAACTTTGTGCCTCTAGCTTATTAATTGCTATAGCCATTTGGCTCATTTGATTGTCTAAGCTTTGAATACTGGCCCTTGTCTCCTATTGAAATTATAAAGTATTAGTGGCAAGAAACATGACAATTTCTTCTAAAGACATACCAGAGTTAGAAGTTTGGCTTAGTTGTTGTTTGGTGGGTATGACTGCTTGTACTGTTGGTAACTTGGCCATTTTGATTGACATACTGATTTGATTATGGATTCCTATAGTTGAAATTGGGATGATCTTTCCATCCTGGATTGTATGTATTTGAGTAAGGATCATGCTTCCTTTGTGGTTGTCCAAGAAAACCACCTATCACGTTCATTTATTCATTGGGCTCCTCCTGAAGAGTTGGGCACATGTCAGTTGGATGCCCTGCTTTTGAACAAATCTTACAAGCCTTCACCATTTGTATGTTACCTACAGCTATTTGATGAACAAGAGAAGTTAAACTAGCAATTTGTTGTTCTAGGGAAGAAGTATTTACCTCGTTGGCGTGCCTAGATAGAAGATCTAGCCTAGTTCCAAATGGTTGAGAATTGGTTGCCATATTTGCAATTAAATTTCTTGCAGCCTCAGGAGTTTTATCTACCAAAGCTCCTCCACTAGAAGCATCTATCATGCTTCTATCATTTGATAGAAGTCCTTCGTAGAAGTACTGAATAAATAACTACTCACTAATTTGATGATAGGGGCAGCTTGCACATAACTTTTTGAATCGTTCCCAGTACTCGTGGAGAGACTCTGCATTGTGTTGTCTTACCCCACAAATTTTTTTCGGATATTGGCCGTCCTTGAAGCTGGAAAGTACTTTTCTAGGAACAATCTTTTCATCTCGTTCCATGTGACAATACTTCTGCAGGGTAGGTAGTAGAGCTAATCCTTAGCCGAATCCTTTAAGGAAAATGGAAAGGCTCTTAATTTAATTTGCTCTTCAGTCACAACAGTTGGCTTCATAATTGTGCAAACCACATGAAGCTCCTTTAGATGCTTGTGAGGATCTTCACCTGCAAGACCATGAAAAGTTGGCAATAATGTATAAGTCCAGATTTTAATTCAAAAGTAGTGGTAGCATCTAAAATAGGAAATGTTATGCATAAAGGGTGTTGGTTCAAATCAGGGGCAGCGAGTTCTTTCAAAGTTCTATTTGCAGCCACGACTCCTTCTTCAGGATTGCAAGAGAATCTGAAATCCAGAGCGAGGTTGTTCTCGTTTCTTTGAGTTTCCTTCCTTAAGCTGTGCATAGTTCTTTCTATTTCTGGATCGGTCTGAAAATTACCTTGATTAGAAGATCGAGTCACAACCATAAACAATCAAGTACAATATGGAAAACAATTCAAAAAAGAGAGAATGAATAACTACTAATTTTTTTAAATGAATAAAAATATAATTAATTATAAGGGAAAAAAATAACGATCACAAAAAGCAGAAAATTCAACTAGAATTACTTTTTGGCAATGGTGCCAAAATTGGGTGTGCTGTCGTAGGCACCAAAAAATAAAACCTTTACTTTTAAATTTATTTGTAGAAGTGAGAGTAAGGATCAATCCCATGGAGAGTAACTAGTACAAATATATGCTATATGAACAAGGATGGGGAAAGAGTCTTGAATATGATAAAATAAAATTTAAGTAGAGCTAAAAACAATTAAAGTATTGAAATCAATCAAAGGAACAAATATTGGTCTCAGTGAACATTCACCATTGGGATCTTAAAATTGATCATCGATGCAAGCATAAATCAAATCATACTTTGAATATTTACCATCGGAAGTATCTTCCTATCTCTCTTAGGCTTAGTTAATTATATACAAGAAACCTATTAACTTTAATCACTAAATAATCTAAGACAAGCGCTAAAGATTTAATCTAGCAATTTTTTGAAGAACAAAGAGATCGATAAAGTATAACAACACACGAACAAGCGGTTGCATTTAATTTTGTCAAAAGTTCTTCTCCTAAGATCTAATAAAACAAAGAAGTTCACTAAATCTTGGTTTCTTCATAAATTAGAAATATTAAACAATTACAGATTTGATATCTTATTTAGCGGTAGATCGAAATGAATAATAAACTAGTAGTCCTCCTAGTAATTAAACAAAACAATCATGAAAGTTGACATAGAAAAACATTCCATATTCAAAGTATAAATCAAAACATATAAAAATAATTTAGATCTCACAAGTTTATTGATTCCAAGGCTTCCATACACTTCGACCAATAAGACTTTTAGCTGCACATGTTCATCAAAACTTCAAAAGAAAAGTTGGAGAAGAAGAAGAAGAGTTGTGTTGTGTGTCTTCCCATGATTTCTACCCCCTTTTGTATACCCTAAATTAGTTGTTTCAAGCCCACAATATCTCCCCACATATCCTCTAAAAGTTGCAACTTCTCAAACAAAAAAAAACTAAGTCTTAAAACAAGTAGAAAAATAGTTAGTTTGGTTCATATTTTTGTTTATATTATCTTTGACCCAACTTCAAGCCTGATTTCGTCTATGATTTAGCCTAAATATCAAAAACCTTAAAACAGGAAAGTTGTAGCCCTTTGTTTTACCTTTTCAAATCTTTTCGAATCACCTCAATTGCTTTTCTGATGAGAAAGTTATGCTCATTTTGGTAAAAGGTGTCAAAATTGTCCGAAATTGTAATTTAGGTCCATTTTGCACATTGTGTCTCTAATTGCATCCTAAAGGAAAATATAAATATAATGAGTACCTTTAGTCATGGAATGAGCATAAAATGGTGAACATCAAGGGATAAAAATATAACATTTTATGTTCTCATATTTAGTTATTTTAAATTTCAATCAATATAATTAATATTATTTTTTGAAGTAAATTTTGTTATATAGCGACTGTCTTAAATTAGCTATAGGGGTATTGTCCTAGCTAACGGAGGTTCACAGGAGAATGCTTGAGTACCGTTTCGCTTTGACCTTAGTCGTAGTGAGAGACAGACCCTTTGCAGGCTTGTATCGAAAACAGTTTTTGTATATTAAAAAATAATTAATAAAATAAAAATAAGTTAATATTATTGACATCTAAAGTCCCTAATTCTCGATGTAAATAATTGAAACGATCTTTCGCTAATGGTTTTATAAAGTTGTCAGCCAATTGGTTCTCTGTGTCTATATATTCATGGTTTATATCTCTATTTGTTTGATGGTCTTTAAGAAAATGATGTCAAATCTCAATATGCTTAGTGCACGAATGACATACAGGATTCTTAGTCAAATTAATAGTGCTATTGTTGTCATAGAAAATGGATATGTGTGAATACTGTAAACCAAAGCCTTCTAAGGTTAGCTTCATCTATAAAATTTGTGCATAACAACGTCTTGCGATGATATACTCACCCTCAGTAGTTGATAATGCGATAGAGTTTTACTTCTTGCTAAAATAAGAGACTAGAGCCTAACCTAGAAAATGGTACGTGCCACTAATACTTTTTCTATCTACTTTGCATCCAGAAAAATCATCATTCGAGTAACCGATTAGGTCAAAGGACATAGTTCTGGGATACCATAAGCCGACAGAAGAAGTGCCTTTAAGGTATCGAAAGATACACTTAACTGCGCACAAGTATGATTTCTTAGGGTTAGCTTAAAAATGTGCAGACAAGTAAACACTAAATATTATATCAGGGCGACTAGCAGTTAAATAAAGTAAACTATCAATCATGCCTTGATACTTATGTATGTCGACCGGTTTGCCTTGTTCATCAATATCAAGCTTGGTTGAACTTGCCATTAGAGTGCCAAAAGGTTTGACGGTTTCTAGATCAAACTTCTTTAGTAAATCTTTTATGTACTTGGCTTGATTAATGAACGTCCCATTGTTGGTTTGTTTGATTTGTAGTCCAAGAAAGAATTTGAATTCTTCCATCATGCTCATCTCAAACTCATTCTGCATACACTTTAAAAATTATTGATAAAGAGACTCATCAGTAGATCCAAAGATAATATCATTAACGTAAATCTAAGTTAAAAGAATATTTTCTTTTAAATATTTTATAAACAGTGTAGTATCGACCTTCTCTTTTGTAAAATCGTTATCAAGTAAAAAAAAGCTTAAACGATCGTACCAAGCAAGATGTGCTTGTTTCAAACTGTATAGGCTTTCTTCAACTTGAAATCATAATCAGGGTTTTTAAAATCAGTAAATCCTGGAGGTTGAGCTACATAAACTTCTTCTTTTTACGTCCATTTGAAAGAGTTTGAAATTATGAAAATATACAAATATATATAATATGCGAATGAATTCTAATCTCGCAGCTGGGGCATAGGTCTCATCGTAGTCGATACCTTCCTTTTGGTTGTATCTTTGAGCTACGAGTCGAGCCTTGTTACGAGTGACTAAACTATTCTCATTGAGTATATTTTGGAATACCCAGCATGTGCCATTGACCGAATGATCAATGGGCTTGGAAACAAGTTCCCAAAATTGATTTCGTTTAAATTGGTTTAATTCCTCTTGCATAGCATCTACCAAAAATTATGGCTACATGATTCTTCAATAGTTTTTGGTTATAGCTGTAAAATAAATACAACACAGGAAACTATCTCTGTTAGAGGAACGAGTACTTACACCCTTGATAATCTCACCTATTACCAAGTCCTTGGGATAGTCAGCCATAAATTTTATTCTTTTTGGCAGACTCTCAAGGTAGCTGGTTCTGACTTCTGGTTCTGTACGTGCTCTTCTTGGTGGATCAGCAGGTACTGTGTTTGAAGGTTTTACAGGTGCTAGTACTGACATCTTCTTCATCATCATCGATTATCTGTTGATCCAGTTTGTCAAAAGTGATATTGATGGACATTTTGATGATCATAGTCCTTTTGTTGAAGACTCAGTACCCTTTGTTTTTGGCCGCATAACCTAAAAATATACCTTCATTGGCCTTTTTGTCAAACATTTCCAAATTATGTTTAGTATTAAGAATGAAACATTTGCATCCAAAGATTTTAAAATAGGAAACTGTGGGTGTTCTATCAAACCGTAACTCATATGGAGTCTTTTTTGATTTTGGTCGAAAAAACCCTATTGAGAACATAACAAGCTGTATTGACAACTTCAGTCCAAATGCATTTAAGTAGACTAAACTGGTTTAACATTACTCTAGCCATTTCAGATAGAGTCATGTTCTTACGTTCCACAACACTATTTTGTTGTGGAGTCCTAGGGCATAAGAACTCATGCAAATAACTGTGTATGTTACAAAATTGCTCAAACTCTGTATTCTTAAATTTGCCGATATGGTCACTTCGAATACCAGTGATTATGAATAATTTCTTATTTTGAACTTTTTTTTGCAAAAGAAGACGAATTCAGATAATGCATCGTTTTTGCGTGCAAGAAAATATACCCACGTGTATCTAGAGAAATCATCTACTATTACAAATGCATATAACTTACCACCTAGGCTAGCAATTCTACTAGGCCTAAATAAATCCATATGCAGTAATTGTAGAGGTCTAGTGGTACTTATAGCATTTTTGGACTTAAATATGGATAAGGTACCTTTATTCTTTTTATATTCACTACATACCGTATCCTTCTTGAAGGTGATGTCTGGTAAGCCTCGTACCAATTTCTTTGTGGATAGTCTTGAAATCGTGTCCATATTTGTATGACCGAGTCTCATATGCCATAGTTGACTCTCATCATTCTTGACGATTAAGCATCTACCTGCTTTGTTAGCATCTTTTAACAAATAGAAAACATATATATTGTCTTTCCTAATACCTTCAAATATAGTACTACCAGTTAAGCTATCAACTATAGTTCATTTGTCTTTGACAAAGTTAATGCCATAACCATGGTCAGCAAAATGGCTTATGCTGAGTAGATTATTTTTAACTCGGTTACTAGACAGATATCTTTAATCACAGGATAGGAAGCCTTACAAATATTGTCGATACCTATTATATACCCTTTAAGATTATTACCGAAGGAGACATATCCTTTTTTCTTCTTTGACATTGTTGTAAATAATGAAGCATCACCGGTCATGTACCGTGAGTAACTGCTGTCGAGGACCCATTTACTTCTAGCATGCCTAGGGTGTTCTACCTATAAAAGAATTTGTAGATGAAACTTTTGGTACCCATTTCTTGTAGGGTCCTAAGATGTTAGTCTTTGATATCCATGCACATAACTTAAAATCAACTAGCTTTCTTACTCTACATGCAGGAGATATATGACCATTGGTGCCACAATAATGACATCTAGCATGTTGAGTGTTAGATGCAGTGTGTTGTGCATGATTGGTAGGTCTTGGTTTTCTAGTTGGATACTTGTAATAAATGCATACCTGTTAGTTTTCTTGGGCAAAGGTTTGGTTGGATTTGGTCTGACATTGTTGGGTTGGACAGTGTTTCGGTGTTTTGGTAAGTGACACATATTAGGATAGGAAGCAGCAACCTCGGACTATTTTCCTAACCTAATTTCCAATTTTTTGGAAGTGTTATATAGTGTATTATAGTCAGCAGTGAGTACATCGTTTCTAATTAGTGCTTGATGAAGACTCTTCTTCTCTTTGAGTAGGTCTTCCTCTAGTTTTGTAATGGTCTTGTCTTTCTCTTCGGATAGTCTTATGGTCTCGTGTAATTGTAACTTAAAATAAGAAATCTCACCTACCTCACTAGAATTATTATTACTTCTAACTTGAGCTAGTAGGTCGGTAAGTCTTCCTATTTCACCTTTGTACTCTTTGAGTACCTTCTTAGATTTTTGGTATTTGCTACATAATTTTCTGTAGACACCTAAGAGGTCACTAAAGGCTTCACCTAACTGTTTAAAGCTAAAATCGTCATATGTATCAAACAAGGGGTTAGTGTTTACCTGATCATATGCCATTAAGCATACATTTGCAGCTTCATCTGATTGTTCATCTTCTGAGTTGCTAGCTTCGCTTTCATGCCATATGCCTGTGTTGGCATACATTCTGGATGTTGATTTCTTTAGGTAACCCTTTTTATACTTTTTACTTTTCTTGGTTGATAATGATACTGTCGGACAATCCTTCTTGATGTGTCCTTTTTTTCTTGCAACCATAGCAGATTGGATCTTCTTCATTATTGCTATTGTTGTTGTTGTGTTCTTTTATTCTTCTATTGAATCTCATGAACTTTTTGAACATCCTTACTAGAAAATCTTGATCTTTAGAGTTAGAGTCACTGTCTTCGAAATCATCTTTGACAGATCTTCTATGTTGAGCTTTGAGGGAGATTGACTTCTCCTTTGGTGCAACTTCTTCAAAGTCTTGAAGTTCCATCTCGTAAGTGAGTAGCTTACCCATGAGTGTTTCAAGAGACATAGTAGTGAGGTCGTTTCTTTCAATAATTGCAGTAGCCTTTGAAATCCAGTTCCTCGTGAGAGCTCGTAATAGTTTGCGAATCTTCTCTTGATTATTGTATTCTTTGCCTAGGGAAGACAAGGGGTTTAAAATATCTAGAAATCTTGTAAACAAATGAGTGACAGATCCGTTTGGCTTCATTTTGAATGTCTCGTACTCTTGAGTAAGGCGACTGATCTTTGACTCCTTGACATGTGTCATGCCTTTATGAGTAACTTTGAGAAGTTTCTACACTTCATTGGATGTTGTGAATGTAGACACCCTGTTAAATTTATCCTGTATAAGGCATAAAATAAAGCGTTAATAGCACGTGCGTCAAGACTGGCATATTTCTTTTCAGCTTCAGTATACTTGTCATAGGGTTTCTCAACCAACTGTCCATCAACAAGATACGAGAAGGCTTTTTATAGCCATCAATCATAATAGACCATAAGTCAAAATCTAGAGATTTCAAGAAGTAACTCATGCATGTTTTCTAGTATGTGTAATTAGTACCATCAAACAATGGAGGTTTATTTGTGGCTTGGGCTTCACTTATAATTTTTTCAGTTGCCATGTGTGATATAGTAATCTATGTAACAACAGTATTGATAAGAATATAATAACAGTGTTACCTCGCTTTACCTGTATAACCTGCTCTGATACCAATTGTAGGAACGAAATGTAAAGTGCTATACTCTAGAGGAGGGTGAATAGAGTAGGCAGCAAAAAATTATCTATTAAAAATTGTTAGCAGCAAGATCACAGAATATATCACAAATATGTAAATATAAAAGTAGAGAGCAGAAAACAAACACAAATATAAGGATGTATACTGGTTTCCCTCTTGTGAGGACTAGTCTAGTCGGAAGTACTTTAGCTTCTAGTTGAAATCCACTATGAAAAAATGCTGCAAGTTTACATGCGAAGTTCTTGCAACTTCTACAACACGAGATTTGATCCGAAGTACTCGACCAACTTCAATTGTGAAGTGTCTTTCTTCAATCAAGCCTCTGATTATAATTACTCTGAAACTTCTAGACCGTACCATAATGGAAAATCGACTTGAGGATTGTAACTGGCTTGAGATTTGAAAATGAAAATGCTTAGAACACTTTGGAATACCATA
Source organism: Iris pallida (assembly GCA_029216955.1). Taxonomy (NCBI): domain Eukaryota; kingdom Viridiplantae; phylum Streptophyta; class Magnoliopsida; order Asparagales; family Iridaceae; genus Iris; species Iris pallida. The sequence continues at coordinate 3,621,370 of JANAVB010036019.1, forward strand.
GTAGGCTTAGAGAGAAGAGAAGAGAGAAATGTGTTGAAATGATAGAAATTCTTCTCTATTTATAGGTTTTCCAAAGGCAGAATTTGGGACAAAATTTGGAAAGAATTCTTTGAGAGAATCTCGGCAAATAGCCGTTGCATCCATAACTGCGGGGAGACCAAGTTTAAAATCCAATGGACAACCAACCGAACTCGGGGCAAATTCGGGACAAACTCGGGCCGAATTCTCTTGGTGTCTAGAGTTGATTTTTAGGGTTTTACAAATTAGATTTTGGGCTTTTTGAAAAGTTAAGCAGCTAGGTGCTTTTTGTAAATGGGTTATTTTTAAATCAAAGGATATTTTGAAAACAATTTGCGGTAGCCTATTTTCCAGTACGACTTGGTATACATCGTATTCCTATACTCAATAAATTATGAAATTATATTGATAAAGAAAATACAGACTAAATGGTAAAACTGCTTCACGTCTAGAACGGTAGCAGTAGCAGTTCTCAGCAGTCGTCCAAGTAGCCCTTATATCGAGACATGGTTAGATTAATTATTAAAATTAGGTTTGACCATGACCAATGGGCCAATAATATGGAGTATCGGTTCTAAACTGATATGGAGTATCAGTTCCAAACTAATATTGAGTATCAGTTATTAAACTAATCTTAGGGATCAGTGGGCTGACCCTTTGTTCAATCCAGAACTGGTATGGAAGGGTAGGTAGTTGAGATGAGGGGATATACCAAATTGAACTGAATTTAGGGAGAGGAGTTGGTGTGTTCGAATCAGTCCACAAGGACTGATTGTGGCATCAATCCACAAGGACTGATGTAGATGTGGGTGAATTTGATGTTCATTAACTGAATGATGGGGTGGGGGTAAGACATTTCAGTTTTGGTCAAGAACTGAATTAGAGTTCAGTGTAGTATAAGGGAAGGGTTCAGGGGATTAGTTAGGATTGAGGAATTTGTTTGAGTATTAGATAGGCATAGGATTCAAGTGTAAGTAGAAAATGGGGATATATATAAAGTTAGGTAGAAAGGAGATATTGCTACCTATATAACTAGTATTTACATACATTATATAGTACTTACTATACAACACTCAAGTATATTAGGATACTCTAGGGTATAGGTACTCTAGTATCACGCAAGCTATATATGCGTAGATATTTAGGGTATGCATCCAATAGCTTGGTTATAGGCACATACAACTTAGAAATGGATAGGTTGACCAAATTTGACTAGATTAACCTAGAGTTGACCTAGTTTGACCATTTGACCTAGATTTGACTATTTGATCTAAAAATGAACTAGTATGACTCATTTTCAATTTCAAACATGATATTGATACAATATTCCATATTTAGGTCTTCGAGGCACCGTGTCGGATGTCGTTGATATTTCACAATTGATCTCAGGCAAGTACATTCTCTGATAATTTTTTGTTTATGATATTTTTTATGTTTCGTGTATTTAGTGTAGATATCCTTGATTCTTGACACATTGGTCACATAGATTGGTATTTTTGGATCCCGTCATGAGATAGTATTCTTTGTTCATCTTGGTGTATCTTGTGCAAGTCCCGTTGTAGTTCTTGTGTAATATATGGATACCGATTCTCGAGAAGACTTGTTACATTATCCTGGAATCCTGTGTCGTAATGTGTTATGGTTGGATCTACTGTACCAGTTGGGGGCGGGGAATATTAGTCTAGATGTATAGTCAATACCCTCCTTATGCAAGTATAGTTTCTTGTGAGTGTTAATCATACACCTCACGTATGATTAACCAGGCCATTAGACCTTGTGCAAGTTCCCAAGCTGGCCACATGTCAAAGCTAATATTTACTCACATAGATAGTATGATTCTTAACTCTTGTACATGATATAACCAGTTTTACTTCCTCTAGATCTAGTTTACAGCTTTACCCTTGCCATGCTACTTTTATATACACTCTATTTATTCTTGTATATTCTCTCTATTTACTGTTACATAGTCCACATCATTTACTGGAACTGTTGTTGGAAATGTGCTTCGCTCCAATCCTGACTGGATATATTTTTCAGATGGCGAGGACGAGTGCACCACCTACTATGGTCCACATGACGTAGTGGGTATAGACCAGAAGACCCTAGTTCAGCAGGGTTTAGTTTCAACTAAGGAGGCTCTAGTAGGGACTCAGTTAGAGTAGGTTTTGACTGGACCATATCTCCAGCTTATTCAGTTTGCCTGTTTATTATTTTAGACATGTATAACTATATTTTGACACAGACTCTGGATATGTATTAGATACTTTGCTATCTGGATTTGTCTCTCATTATCATTATCTTTATCGTGCCATATCTGTGGACACACATAAAAAGAAGAAGAAACACTGTGTTTTCTTATTGGCGCAAGACACCACAAATTGAGTACGCCTGAGAGATCCTGCACTGAGGATCCCCGAGTACAAAAAAATTCTGGGGAATGGGACGATAGAGATCGAGCGGCAGTTGCTCCTTTACTCCGTTGACACTCCGATTACAAAAGTGGAAGAAAACTTAAGAAAATTGCTAATTCTCGGATCACTGGCAAGAAGGGCAGCAATTTGCCTCTTGAAATACTCTCGGTTCTGTCTTTTGAAGAGGTATGAGACCCCTTTTTATAGTCATTTTCGTGCTGGAATGATATTATTTGCCCATATGAGAAAATATACTAATTTTTATGTAGAGGCATAGTCCTGCTTTGGGCGCATAGAGTGTAGGCGCATGCAGACTGCATGATCGTGGGTTGATCGTGGGCTTGACGTGGCCGCATGCTTCGGTGCATGACTGCTCGTGGAGACTGATATGGCCGTATGCTTCGGTATACAATTGATCGTGGGTGTTGACCGAGTCGGGGGGCTGTCCTGACTTAGGCGCATAGCTTGAAACAGGGCTATGCGCCCCCTTCTGGAGGAGTCCAGAGTGGGCGTATAGGGGGTGTATGCCATCAACATGGGCGCATAGCTTGCTCTGGTGGCCTGGGCGCATGTGGGATGTCCTGGCTTGGGCGCATATGTCTCCCTGGCTTGGGCACATATGACTCCCTGGCTTGGGCACATGGTTATCAAGAATGCTGAAATTTTCATGCTTCTACAAGACCCCCTTCAAAGTTTTCGATACTTGAACGAGTTCGAAATACTTTGAAAGAAGCATGGACCGTATTCTCGTGATGTAATGGGCACATAGCATAGCTCTCCCTTTGGGCACATAGAGTTTGGCCAGACTGTTAGAGAGATGGCTGTTGAGATCTTTCTCGAAAATCTGAACTGACAGATTAATCGAGGTGAAATTTGAAGAGGTCCATCCTTCCTGCGTTGTCCATGTCAGCAAGTGGTAGTTGCATAATGTACAAGAGGCTGGGTCTTCATGTGAGCGCATAAGCCATAGTGGGTGCATAGTATGCAGTGGGCGCATAGGATAGGAGTAGTGGGCGCATAGTGTTTGGCCCGTGCCTATAAATAGGCCTTGAAGAGAGAGACGATTCATTACTCTCTTTTCCTTCAAAACTTTCAAAAGACTTTTCATTTCTTCTCTGCACGAACCATGTCTTCCAAGGCCGCCAAGAGAGCTACGAAGGGCAAGGGGATTGTACCGAGTGGCTCTCCTCTCGCGACAACGTCTTCGCTAGTCTAAGACCCGATCCTGGGTGAGGCTACGTCTCTAAACAAAGTCTTGAGCGTTAATTTGTGATGCTTAGACTTTTCCTCTGCCTGGGCGCATGTGCCCAAGGTAATATGTTTCTGTGACAATTCATATGCGCCCACAGAAGCATGCGTCCACACTGTGGTGTGTTATGCGCCCACATGCTGCTGCATGTTATGCGTCCATATGCCACTGCGTGTTATGCGCCCACATGCTATTTGTATGTTTATGCGCCCACATGCTGTTTGGGTGCATAACCCTTTGGGCGCATTGGATTCCTCCAGCACTTAGTTTTTTTTTTTTTTTTTGCAGATTCTGAGTCTGACTTTCTCTTCTATCCTTGCAGTTAATATTTTTGTCCCAGAACTTGGTGGAATCCCTTTCGGCTCTGCTTGCCAAGTCCTCGGCACAAGCCTCATAACCAACATGGTTAGAAAGGTTCAGGCCAAGATCAGTCATAACCAGCCTACGGAACGGATGATCGCCATACTTGAATAGGACAAGACCTTCCTGAAGCAGATGATTAACGACGAGAAGCTCTTGTTCGGAGGGGCACATCATTTTAAGAAGCCGTACTTCCTGTTCGATGACAGTATGGGGTTCGAAGATGGAGAGACGATACGCTTGAGAAGTCCACTGGTGGTCAGGCTGAACAATCAGAGGATGTGGCTACCATTGATGGAGCGTCAGTATCCTTTTTCTACGTTCACTGTCTTAGCCCTGCGGCGACAGATAAAATGGAAGCTAACCCCAGAGCTCTCCGAGGTCGTCTTCGGAAGAATACAGTTCGACTTGGAAGATCGGAAGAAGGACACTTTCAAGTGTGTCAGGGGCTCTATATCTTACTCTACGAGGGGGCTGCAACCTGGTGCCGTAATAAACGACATCCCGACTGACCTCCACCCTTATGCTGCCGACACGCTTTACAATCCGATGATGTTGGGAGACGTGTCGTATCCCGTGGGAAAGATACAGATGGAAGGCTGGAGGTATCCAGTTTCATTCTAGAGCAACCTCACTGACTGGGTGCTTTCCACGTATGAAGCCACCGTGAAGACTGCTGGCCTTTTTAAGCTATTAGGGCCACCCAATAAGGCGTAAAGGTTAACTGGCCAATGTTTGTCTCCTTGGCGGAGTTATACAACCTTCACACTTGTACTTTCTTTACTCTGGACAGGGAGATGGGATTGGCACTCCACGAGATGAACGAAGTATCAAAGCTTCCTTGGGATACAGAGCCGTATGAAAAGTACGTGCCTTGTGATGAGGAGCTCCGAGACCAGAAGAATAAAAACTCCGAGATGATAGATGTATACAAGGAGTTATTCTGCCACCTTCTCATCTGCCATAGGGTCAACAAAAAAGGAAGGACCGAGGGGGTCAGTCCCCACACAAGAGCTTGGACGGGCTACGTCTTCGTTCAAGGAGAAGGAGAGGATCCAGCCTCCTTTTCGATTTTAAAACCTATGACCAAGTCCGAGGTAGAAGTTCGGATGACAGATTATGATACAATAGATGCTGAGGACAATGATGATCCTGAGGGGAATTTCCCGATCGGCCACTACTTCCGTCAAGCTAAGTATCCGTTGTCGGAGAAAGCTGTGCTGGCATCTTTCTTGATGATCTGGCTCCGTGACTGTATAGTCCCTGGGGGTTAAGGAACTATTGAGAGGATGAGACGGAGCATAGTACTTCCGAATGTGAAGGCCTTTCTTCCTGCGATGGTCTGTGCCACCAAACGGGGTCTCTGGGATTTTGTTAGAAATGCGGTGACTACTGACGGCAGAACCATCTTCGCCCGGACCGAACTTCCGTATCATTTCTTGATGGGGCAGCTGCTGCTGTACTGTCTTACCCTGATGAACACTGGGCCGACGGTGGACTCTTTGGCGGGAGACGCCTTTCTTTACAGATTCTATGATGCAAACTGGGCCGTCACTGGTGTACCCGCTTGTAGAAGGGCTTTAAGCTTCTTGCAGAACTACGAGTTCTTCAGGGTATCCCCTCCGCCCAGCAGTGGCAGTGCATGAGATACCTTAGTGGATGAGGGAGTTCATACCACAAGCTTGACTGTTGGGGCGTTTCACTGGCTTCAATCTATTAGGCCGTCGCATCTGGTGCTCAGAAACAGGAACCATGCCTATCTGGAGCCATACTTGCTGAGTCATTTTGTACGGCAGTTTGGCTATAGCCAGCTCCTTTTGGGAAATACTAGCCCACATTTGGAGATAATAGGCAGCATAATTGATGGGGTGCGTGCCTAGATATATTACAACGCCGGATGCACGGAGGTAATCTTCACTCTGCCCGCAGATAGGCCCGAGACCCACATGTGCTATGCTGCCGCCAAGTTTTATGTTCAGATCAATACTTTTCATCCTCGGTATGATCGTGAACAGAGCTTGATTTTGGGGACTCTGTTTGGCCCCCCTTCTGCGAAACGAGCCCGACAGGTACCGGAGGGCCGTAAGAAGGAGCGCGCTGCTCCAGCCGTGAAGCCAGCCGTAGCAGCACGACCGAGGGCTATCCTTAGGGAGTCGGTAGTGCCTCCAAAAGAGGACACAAAAGATGATTCTGCTCTTTCCAATCCTACTCAGAAGAGGAAAGCTTCAACTGAATTGGCCCAGGAGCCAACTTTTAAGAGGAAGAAGAAGACTGTTGCCCTAAGGAGAGCCAAGGAAGTAGGTGTTGGTTCATCTCCCTTGGGAAGGTCTTCCCGACAAACTGGAAGAAGTAGAACGGCATCGCGGGCCGTTACCATTCGGGAGGTAGATCCCTTCCTAGATTCCATAGCCATTTTGGTCAAGCCATTAGAAGCTTTCTTACCCTTGTGTTTGTCCTTTGCATAGGACCCTGAAATTGCAGCTGAGGCAGGTGACTCCTCGTCTGAGGAAGTGGACGTGACAACAGTGTCCCCTCATTGTCCTCGATCGGCAGACGACGTTCAACCTTCCCCAGTCAAGGAGGCTGAATCAAAGGATGATCAGGGTGAATTCCCAGATTATGGTGGCGACCAGAAAGCTAGTCCTTCTTTCGATACCTCCTTGGGGGCGATGTCTGAAATTGGGGCCATAATGAAAGAGTTAGACGAGAATCAAGTCCAATCGGCTCACCCTCCCGCGGGTACGTTATCTTTGCACCTCTCTTCGGATGAGATTTTTTGACTTCGATTTTGCGTGCTCCTCATGAGGCTGACTGCCATTGTATATTCCCTTGTAGACAAGGAGAAGGAACCACTCATAGAGATAGCCCAAGGCATTGGAGAAGAAAAAGAGATTGTCCCTGGTTCCTCTAAATTTGTTGGTGCAGAGGGATCTGTTAGTAAGCCGGCATCGTCTGTAGAAGGAGAGGTTGAACAGCCTACTGAGGTGGCCGTTGCTGAATCTGCTCCCGGTCCAGCTGGGGCCGTGGAAGATACCCAGCCTGATGCTGTTCGAGGCCTCGATATTGTTCTTCTTGAACAACCTGGGCCTGCTCTCGATTTTCGTAAAGCCAAGACCGATTACTTAGCCCAAGTTGGTACTGAGCATGCCGAAGGTACGAAATTACAACTCTTTCGCACTCTTCCTTTTTTGTTACTGATATATATTATTTTTTTGTCAGGTTTGGCTTCTTGTCAGGCATCTCTTCCTGGAGCGAAAGAACCTCATCAAGATTCCTTCCTGATGACCTCCATCGAAGACGACGAGATGGCCCATGAAGTTGTCAAAGCTTTCTATTCTATCTTGAAAGTAAAGCTTCCTGGGGTCTTGAACCGGAACGCCGCCTTTGGCCTTGTAAAGGCTATTGCTGAATTCCAGGTGGCAGTTCTTGAGAGCATCGCCAGCTATGAAGAGCGGGCTAATGCTCTAAGTAGAGTTCTAAATGATCTGGAGAGTCAGTTGGCCAGATTTCGGGATGCCAAACAATGGAGCCCGACATCGCTGTTCTGTGCAAGAGATGAGGCCTTAGTCGTGGCTCTCACGGAAGAGGGGGCTACTTTCCAAACAAGGAAGGATGCCCTCACTCAAGAGATCAGTGAATTGGCTGATCAGTATGAGCAGTTCAACGTTGCGAGTGAGGCACATGTTGCTTCAAAGAATAAGCTGGCTGCGCATACTGAGAAATATAATCACATTGTACAGATCTAAAGTGAGATTGCTCAACTGGAGTCCAGCTTGAGGACAACGACGTCTGAACATGAGGACTATTTGGTTCAGGCTGCCATGATCGCCACAACTTTCGACCACTTAAAAGAACAGCTGGTGAAGTTGGAGGGAGAGCACATGAATCTGATCCCCTTACAGGATGAAGCTGCCCGACAAGAAGAAGCGCGCCGTCATGCTACTGCCAAGTCCGAGACTGAGATTACGGCTCTAAGGGATAGCATTAATCGGTTGTGTATCCCTTAGATCTTCTTTTATAATAGGCTCAATTAGCCGTCAAGACTCTGTATCTTTTTCTTTTCTCCGTATTTTGATAGACATTTTTAATAAAGAATCTTTTAGCTTTCAAGATTCATGAATGAAGTTTGAAAAATATCACAACTAGAGGTAATGTGGACATAGTAAGGATATTTCTGGTGGGTATTCCGCTGGAGAATTGATGTGGACTTATTATCCGTTTTATATTCAAGGTTCTTGAATATAGATAATAATTTAAAAGAAGCCGTTAATAGAGGTAATATGGATATAATAGCAGAGGATGTTCTATATCTGACCAGAGGTAATATGGACGTGGAAGGATATATAACATTAGGTAGGAGTGGATAATTCAGAGGTAATATGGACGTGATTATCCTTGATGAATGCTTTTCTCAGAGGTTATATGGACGTGGCAAAACGTTTCTTAATCATCCCACTAGGGAAATAATTATCAAAAATAGTACAGAGGTAATATGGACGTGACTTATTTTGGTCAGACCAAGTTTGGGCAGAGTCCAAAACGAAAATAATTCTACTAGGAAATCTTTTTAGAGGACCTATTTGATGGAACTGGGGATTCCCAGGACCCTTACTTTGGTGTGCGTATTGATAGATAGAAAGTTAAACAAATTTAATACGTGTTCTAACCCTTCATAGGCGGAAACTAGGGTTTACGAATTATACCTGCGGTGGAAAGAAGACAAGTAATTCCTGGCAATCTCGAGCGGATGACCCCAAGATCTTCTGCACGTATTCCTTCCTCGAGTTGGACGTCATGTGGACGACGATCTCCCAACCTTTTTTCTCCTTGGCAGCCATCTCTTTCTCTCCTTACATGAATCACAAATTTAGAGAAAGCTTCAGATTTTTTGATCAATTATCTGGCGGCCAGAGAATAGAGGATATATATAGGCTACGGCAGGGACCATGAGAAGAAATTAGGGTTAGGCCTCCTAACGGATCTGGATATCCCGTGTTCAGCCCGAACACACAATCCAGGTCTATTAACAATAGCTCAGTCCACTAATGAGCTATTGTTGTACTACCTTCCTAATCCTAAATTATGTTTGTGGGATCCTTTTATTATATGCTCGTTTGGCTCCCCATGTTAAGATATCGTATGTCCGTCGATCAAATTAAGTTACTGACAACTATATTGATTCGACATCTTTTATCCTTAAGTAGTACCGCTCAACTTTATTTGTCATGTCGGATATATTCCACCTGCAGGGTTTAAATGACAATCCTTATGAGCTCCTTAAGGGGACATCATCAAACCGATGTATCGGGATATGGATTCCATTTATAATCAATAGCCCATCATACATACAATATTATTACCCAATTCATAGAGGTTGTTGATCCAAATTGAATCTCATTCTTTCTTAAGTCAAAGTAATGCACACTGCATATATATGTCTGTTATTATATCCGGATTAAGAGCACAAGCATCCATAATAACAGAGGTGTTTGTTCTCTTATGTAGTCAGTACAAAGAAAACAACCTCAAGTGGTCATGTTTAATACACATAAAGTGTACTAGTGTAAACCTATAGTCAAGATAGACTAATACCAGATTACACTACAACCTTTCTAATAGATTGTCTAAGTCCATCTAGGTTGTGAACTATTTATATACTCTATAGAAAACTGATAATATGATCTTCTGTGTGACACCACACACCATATTATCTATAATATAGAATATCAGACATTTGCATTAACACTTGCAACAAATACAATATGCAAATATTTGCCCATATGATTCTCATTCAAAAATTTAAGAAAATAAGGTTACTACAAAAGTGATGCTTTTAGTATATAACCCTAACAATCTTCCATTTATCTCAAAGCATTGCTTTTTCAGTATACTGTTACAAATCTCCCACTTATACTTAAAGCATGCTGCTACACATCTGACTCCCATTCCCTCAATGTCATGACCCGCACCCGCTTTTTGGGTGCGAGCTCGTGAACAAGCCAGCTACGTATCGAGCGAAATCCAGCCCGACTCGAGTACGTATAAGCTGTCAAGATCATGGTATCATGGCTAATATGGTAATCTACATTGTATCTTAATCCATAAGAATATATAAGACAAGAATGAACAAGTATGGGTCATGGTCTGCAGCCTATTAGCATATTGTTCGATTAGACTCCAAGAATGATATGAGTATATAAATAGGCAGAGTATATCATGGTATGGAATATAAACACGAGAGGATAATAAAGAAATATCACAAGCAAATACCTGTATCCCTGCAGGTATAATCACTACCATCATGAGCCGCTAACTAACTCTATGCAATCAGGTACCTGAAGAGATCATCAGGTCCTCAGGAGACAAAGCAAGATACATAAAAACATGCCCATCTAACAGTTTAATTATGCAATAATATAAACATGGTATAAACAGGAACTAGACATGAGACTGACATGTGGCTACTGATAGGTAACTATGAATACGGATACGGGATCAACTATGCATAAATAAACCGCTGAAAGAACAAGTAAACAAGAGATCAATGGAATACCAACCCTTGCCCCAAATGTGGACTCGTAGGTCAGTTTCAAGACAAGTCACCCTCGTTCCGTGTGTGGACTCGCAGGTTGTGGGAACTATACAGGAATAGCAGTTCAATTACACATACTTGTAGGCACGACTCAGTCAAGATATAGGTGACGACACTGTACAACTTAGCCATGACACAAGTAAGGACAACTCTAGCATGAACCATAATGTGAACAAGCCTGTTGTAACTATGCTATCAAGTCAGGTAATACAGATATACAAACAAGACAATAAACTAGTAAACATGGTATGTAGAAAACATCTGAATCCATATCAACTGGAGTAACTAAGTGATAACATACTAAAAACATAAGAACTATAAGCATGAAAATGAACTGTAGAGGGAGGCAAGGTATCTTGCCTGGAGGTTGCACGCAGATCCAACAAAGTATAGTCAACTGCTAAGCCATAAAGTCCGAATCAGCACAACTGTATCCGAAAGCTGAAATAAACATTACCAATGTTCTTAGAATAGTCAAATTAGCTAGGATTGCCTGTCCTTAAGTCCAATTTTGGACACAGGTGCAAAACGGTAATTTTTGGCAAAAATGGTATCCGCCGTTGGACCCGCTTTGCACCAAAAAGCGTACCAGAGTCAATGGTCTCTAAAGTCGTCAAACTACATGTTTACAGGTCTGGTTTTTCGATACAAACCCAACCGTATGTTCAAAGTTGGATTCCGGTAGACCGTGCACAAAATTGCCCGTTGAGTCGGATCGTAGAGCCCGCAAAACGGCGATCCAATCAACTGTCTCAGAATTGGACCAAACTTGGCATACAGGACCAGAAAAACAATATGGTCCTGTTGGCGCAAGTTTTGTTTCGATTTGACAAACGTACACAAAGTAATTAGAAAATTTGCACAGAGGCCGATACGGTGAATTTTGACGAATACGCATCAAATTCGTCGCGCACACGCAACCAATTTGAATTCCGTCAAAGCCCACACGTCCACGAAGCCGTTACGCACCTTTCGATGCTTTCGGTTCGCGACCACATCGCCCGGATTGGCGGGACGCACGTCGTATCGAAGGTTTTCGTGTTTTCGAAAAACAATTTTAAACCTATTTTTCTTAAAATTTGAAAACTAATTTCTTTGCACACAGTTGATAATATTCAAAACTATAAATTGGGTTATGGAGCCCTACATGTTGTCTTCAAGTGTGTCTAATTGGATTTTTGATACCGTCGATGAATCGACCAGAATCGATCTTCCAATTGAGGTACTTGAACTGTCTGAAACTGTTTCTGAAACAGTTTTCCCTTGATGTTTGCATCGATCTTCTGGATCAATGGCTCGAGTTGCTACTGTCCTGTCCTGCTTGCACTCGGCTATTTTCGCTGTTTGCTGCCGCTGCGTCGGCGACGGTTGCTGCCCAGCGGTCGGCCGATGGCGCACGCGGGCGGAGGGAATGGCTCGGGGACTGGGGCGGCGTGGTTTAGGGTTTTGGTTGCTCCTTATCGATCTCTCTCTCTCTCTTTCTCATATACACGGTCGCAGGGGGGGTCGGGTTTCGTTTTGTTCTATTGTGGGGAGTAAGGGTCGGCCTGGGCCTGGGCTTGTCAGGCCGGGACTGGGTTTGGGTATGGGCTGGCCTGTGTCCTATTGTTCCATTCCTATTTTCTATTGCTATTAACCTTTATAAAAACTATATATATATATATATATATATATATATATATATATATATATATATATATATATATATATATATATATACATATATTTCTCATCTATCCCAAAATACTCCAAAATTCACAAAAAACTTAATATTCTTTGCTAGTATAGGGTTTACTTATAACAATATGTACACACATAAAATTATATATTTATTTTCCTAGAACAGAAAATAAAAGATATTCTTAATACCAATTATCGAATCTATAATAATAATAATAATAATAATGATAACAACAACAACAACAACAATAATAATAATAATAATAATAATAATAATAATGAATAAACCAATAATATGTATAGTGTATCATATTACACCATCTTTCTTTGGCCCTAAAAACCCTACAAATATTCTAAAATACCATTAAATACATATAATTTACATATAACAAATATTTAGAAATTATTTGTCAATTCCTAAAAATAAATAAGAAATATTTGTACATACATAAAATATGTCTACATGGCGTACACTAAATGCCTACATAGGCTTTTGTGGGGTTCGGGTCAAGTCTGGGCTAAATCGACACCAACCGGGTCTCCTACAAGTAGATAATATAATTAATAAATAATTTAAAATGTCTTTAGAGGTTAAGTCGCAACTTGGCCAGGTTTTTCTAGTTAGAATAATCCTATGGCTTGGCTTTCTTCTACCATGGCTAAACACTAGTCAAAGCATGCTACTGCACTATTCGTGCCATAATTTCTGGTCATCTGGTACTTCAAAACTCTACCATGGCTAAAGTCATCTACCGTAATAATTAACTAAATAATTATTTATAAAATATAAAAATTACCATTTAAATTAAAAATAAATAAAAAAATATTTCAAAATTTTCGGAAAAGGGAGCTACAAATCTACCCACCTTAAAAATAATTTCGTCCTCAAAATTCTAATTCATAACTATGCCTTAAAAATCAAAGTCTACTATTACCTTAATCTCCTCAAATTTAAATTCTCAAAATATTTTATATCCTCCTCCTGATCATTTTGTAACTACGAAACCTCGAGGACTTCTACCCACCTTTGGTCAAACTACTCCTCAAAATACGGTCACTAAAATCTTATAATCTTCTAACCAGTTGCTAACAATTCTACCAACAGATATCTAGGGCATATAGCAACTATAATCCCTCAAACCTATAAACAACCAAAAATTCAATAATCAGACAATATTGTACTATATCTTAAGAATTTTTTGATGAATCCTAGACAACACGATCGTTCGTCACCCCAAAATAGGAAGGGACGAGAATCAAGAGTACAAGGAGGCAAGAGAGAATAATCGAGAACGAATATGAAGTTTCAAAGACGGTAGAGAAATTTCTAAAAGAATTTTCAAGGCAGTGTGGATTGAGATTTCTAAGGTTTAGTCATAGTCGCAGGCTCGTATCAGTACAGTTACGTAACCGATACGATATGCTCTGACCTGTATGGGCCACCACAAAAACTTGTCACGACCCGCACCCGCTTTTCGGGTGCGAGCTCGTGAACAAGCCGGCTACGTATCGAGCGGACTCCAGCCCGGCTCGAGTACGTATAAGCTGTCAAGATTATGGTATCATGGCTAATATGGTAATCTACAGTATATCTCAATCCACAAGAATATATAAGACAAGAATGAACAAGTATGGGTCATGGTCTGCACCCCATTAGCATATTGTTCGATTAGACTCCAAGAATGATATGAGTCTATAAATAAGCAGAGTATATTATGGTATGGAATATAAAGCACGAGAGGATAATAAAGAAATATCACAAGCAAATACTTGTATCCCTGCAGGTATAATCACTACCATCATGAGCCGCTAACTAACTCCATGCAATCTGCTACCTGAAGAGATCATCAGGTCCTCAGGGGACATAGCAAGATACATAAAAACATGTCTATCTAACAGTTTAATCATGCAATAATATAAACATGGTATAAATAGGAACTAGACACGAGACTGACATGTAGCTACTAACAGGTAACTATGAACACGGATACGGGATCAACTATGCATAAATGAACTGCTGGAAGAACAAGTAAACAAGAGATCAATGGAATACCAACCCTCGCCCCGAATGTGGACTCGCAGGTCAGTTTCAAGACAAGTCACCCTCGTCCTGTGTGTGGACTCGCAGGTGCAAACGAACAACCCTCTCCCCGTGTGTGGACTCGCAGGTTGTGGGAACTATACAGGAATAACAGTTCAATTACACATACTTGTAGGCATGACTCAGTCAAGATATAGATGAAGACACGGTGCAACTCAGTCATGACACAGGTAAGGACAACTGTAGCATAAACCATAATGTGAACATGCCTGGTGTAACTACGCTATCAAGTCAGGTAATACTGATATACAATAATAAACTAGTAAACATGGTATGTAGAAAACATCTGAATCCATATCAACTGGAGTAATTAAGTGATAACATACTAAAAACATAAGAACTATAAGCATGAAAATGAACTGTAGAGGGAGGCAAGGTATCTTGCCTGAAGGTTGCACGCAGATCCAACAAAGTATAGTCAACTGCTAAGCCATAAAGTCCAAATCAACAAAGTTGAAATAAACATTACCAATGTTCTCAGAATAGTCAAATTATCTAGGATTGCCTGTCCTTAAGTCCAATTCTGGACACAGGGGCAAAACGATAATTTCGGACAAAAATGGTGTCCACCGTTGGACCCTATTTGCACCGAAAAATGTGCTAGAGTCAATGGTATCTAAAGTCATCAAATTATATGTCTACAGGTCTGGTTTTCCGATACGAACCCAACCGTATGTCCAAAGTTGGATTCCGGTGGGCCGTGCACAAAATCGTCCGTTGAGTAGGACCGTGGGGCCTGCAAAACGACGATCCAATAAACTGTCTCAGAATTGAACCAAACTTGGCATACAGGACCAGAAAAATGATACGGTCTTGTTGGCATAAGTTTCGTCTCGATCTGACAAACGTGCACAAAGTAATTGGGAAATTTGCATAGAGGCCGATATGGTGAATTTCGACGGATATGCATCAAATTCGTCGCGCACATGCGACCAATTTGAGTTCCGTCAAAGCCCATACGTCCACGAAGCCGTTACGCACCTTTTGATGCTTTCGGGTCGTGATCACGTCGCCCGGATTGGCGGGACGCACGTCGTATCGAAGGTTTTCGTGTTTTCAAAAAACAGTTTTAAACCTATTTTTCTTAAACTTTGAAAGCTGATTTCTTTGCACACAGTTGATAAAATTCAAAACTACAAATTAGGTTATGAAGCCCTACATGTTATCTTTAAGTGTGTCTATTAGATTTTTGATACTATCGATGAATCGACCAGAATTGATCTCCCAACTGAGGTACTTGAACTGTCTGAAACTATTTTTGAAACAGTTTCCCTCGATGTTTGCATCAATCTTCTGGATCGATGGCTCGTCCCCGTCAGATTCGATTTATGGGGACTTCTAGAGGGTCATATGGGCTACACGTAGGAATTTACGGATTCGAAATCGGTTGACTATTCGAGAAGAAAATCCACAGCGAAGCGGCGTACCTGACTCGAGTTGCTACTGTTCTGTCCTGCTTGTGCTCGGCTATTGCCTTTGTTTGCTGCCGCTGCGGCGGCGATGGCTGCTGCCCGATGGTTGGCCGACGGCGCACACGGGCGGAGGGAATAGCTCGCGGACTGGGGCAGCGTGGTTTAGGGTTTTGGTTGCTCCTTATCGATCTCTCTCTCTCTATCTCATATACATGGTCGCGGGGGGGGGGGGGGGGTCGGGTTTCGTTCTATTCTGTTGTGGGGAGTAAGGGTCGGCCTGGGCCTGGGCTTGTCAGGCCGGGACTGGGTTCGGGTATGGGCTGGCCTGTGTCCTATTGTTCCATTCCTATTTTCTATTGCTATTAACCTTTATAAAAACTATATATATATATATATATATATATATATATATATATATATATATATATATATAATTTTTTATTTATTTTTATATATACATACCTATGTATAGATATGCATACATATATTTCTCATCTATCCCTAAATACTCCAAAATTCACAAAAACTTAATATTCTTTGCTAGTATAGGGTTTACTTATAACAATATGTACACACATAAAATTATATATTTATTGTCCTAGAATAGAAAATAAAAGATATTCTTAATACCAATTATAGAATCTATAATAATAATAATAATAATAATAATAATAATAATAATAATAATAATAATAATAATAATAATAATAATAATAATAATATAAAAAATGAATAAACCAATAATATGTATAGTGTATCATATTACACCATCTTTCTTTGGCCCTAAAAACCTTACAAATATTCTAAAACACCGTTAAATACATATAATTTACATATAACAAATATTTAGAAATTATTTGTCAATTCCTAAAAATAAATAAGAAATATTTCTACACGCATAAAATATGTCTACATGGCGTACACTAAATGCCTACATGGGCTTCTGTGGGGTTCGGGTCAAGTCTGGGCTAAATCGACACCAACCGGGTCTCCTATAAGTAGATAATATAATTAATAAATAATTTAAAATGTCTTTAGAGGTTAAGTCGCAACTTGGCCTGATTTTCCTAGTTAGAATAATCCTATGGCTCGGCTTTCCCCTACCATGGCTAAACACTAGCCAAAGCACGCTACTGCACTATCCGTGCCATAATTTCTGGTCATCTGGTACTTCAAAACTCTACCATGGCTAAAGTCATCTACCATAATAATTAACTAAAAAATTATTTATAAAATATAAAAATCACCATTTAGATTAAAAATAAATAAAAAATATTTCAAAATTTCCAGGAAGGGGAGCTACACTCAACATGACTATCAAAAGCCTTAGCTGGTAAGCTCTTTATAAAGGGATCAGCTAGGTTGTCAGCTGATGCTATCTTGATCACAACACGTTTTCCTTTCTTTACGAAATCTCGTATCAGGTGGTACTTGCGCTCAATGTGTTTACCTGTCTTATGGGCTCGTGGTTCCTTCGAGTTTGCAACTGCACCACTATTATCACAATAAAGTGTAATAGACTTAGGCAAACTAGGTACCACATCCAAGTCCAACAGAAAGTTTCTGAGCCAAACCGCTTCTTTGGCTGCCTCAGAGACTGCCACATACTCGGCTTCCATGGTGGAATCAGCAATACATTTTTGTTTGATACTCCTCCACACAATGGCTCCACCTTCCAAAGTAAACACATAACTTGAGGTAGATTTCCTAGAATCCCTATCTGACTGAAAATCTGAGTCTATATACCCCAAGGGAACTAAACTATCTGCCTAAAAAACTAGCATATACTCTTTAGTCCTTTTCAGGTACTTCAAAATATGCTTTACGACAGTCCAGTGCTCTTGTCCTGGGTTAGACTGATATCTGCTGACCATGCCTACGGCAAAGCAGATGTCTGGTCTCGTACATAGCATTGCATACATTAAGCTTCCTACTGCTGAAGCAAAAGGAACTGCCTTTATGTTCTCTATCTCTTTAGGTGTCCTCGGACACTGCTCCTTTCGATAGAGCAATTCTATGTCTAAAAGGTAAGAAAACTTTCTTAGAATTTTGCATACTAAAACGAGTTAGTACAGTATCGATATAGGAAGCTTGGAATAAGCCTAACATCCTTTTCTTGCGATATCGTAGAACTTTGATCCCAAGGATGTGACCTACTTCTCCCAAGTCCTTCATATCAAATTGTTTGGATAACCATACCCTTACATCATATTACACCTTCACATTATTTCCAATGAGCAAGATGTCATCCACATAAAGTACTAGGAACACCACCACGTTTCCATCGCACTTTCTGTATACACATGATTCATCCTGACATTAATCAAATCCATAGGATTTTATCACCTGATCAAAACATATGTTCCAAGATCTGGAAGCTTGCTTAAGTCCGTAAATGGACTTCTTGAGCTTACAAACAAGATGCTCTTGGCCCTTTTTAATGAACCCGTTTGGTTGCTTCATATAGATGTCTTCTTCAAGACTTTCATTAAGGAAAGCTGTCTTGACATCTATTTGCCAAATCTCATATTCGAGATGAGCTGCAATAGATAAAAGAATCCGGATAGACTTAAGCATGGCTACTGGAGAAAAGGTTTCCTCATAATCGATACCCTCTCTGAGTAAAACTTTTTGCTACAAGTCGAGCTTTAAAGTTTTCAACCTTACCGTCTGATCCTCTTTTTCTCTTATAGACCCACTTGCATCCAATGGCTTTTACACCAACGAGTGGTTCTACAAGCTCCCAGACCTGATTAGAATCCATAGATTCTATTTCAGATATCATTGCTTTTTGCCAATACTCTGCACCTTTATCTTGGAGTGCTTCATTGTAGGTACATGGATCATAATCTTGTTCCTCTGGGACGAAGTCTGACGACTCTCCCAAGAACATATATCTATTATGTTGTATCACAACCCTCCCACTACGACGAGGCACTATCGATTGTGGTGTAACATTTATGACACGTTGTGCAGTTATTTGTGGTTCATCCTCTTGTACTATTGGTTCTGAAGTACTTGCTGTCTCACCTTTCAGTTCTTCTATAACAACTCTACTTATGGGTTTATGGTTCATCACATAGTCTTCCTCTAAGAATCGGGCATTGGTGCTAACAATGACCTTCTGATCCTTAGGACTATAAAATAAACCTCCTTTCGTTCCTCTTGGATAGCCTACAAACAAGCGTACTTCTGTACGAGATTCCAACTTATCTGCTTTTCCATTCAGCACATGTGCTGGACTACCCCAAATGCGAACATATTTCAGATTAGGCTTACGCCCTATCCACAGCTCTGTAGGAGTAAGAGGTACTGACTTAGAAGGAACCAAGTTCAAAATATAAGCTGCATTCTCTAAGGCATATCCCCAAAATGAATTTGGTAAATTCGAATAACTCATCATTGATCTAACCATCTCCATAAGAGTTCTATTCATTCTTTCGGCTACACCATTCTGCTGGGGCATTCCAAGTGTAGTCAATTGGGATGCAATCTCAGCCTCTGATAAATAATTCCTAAACTCTCCAAGAGGTACTCACCACCACGCTATGATCGTAATGACTTGATACATTTTCCATGACGTTTCTCCGTTTCAGCCTTGTACTCTTTGAATTTCTCAAAGCACTCAGACTTACGACACATGAAATAAATGTATCCATACCTTGAATAATCGTCAATAAATGTGACAAAATATTCAAAGCCACCTTTAGCTTGGATAGTCATGGGTCTACACAAATCAGAATTAACCAATTCCAACACATCTTTGGCCCTATACCCCTTTGCCGTAAAAGGCCTTTTGGTCATTTTACCTTCCAAGCAGGATTCACAGACTGGTAGTACCTCCACTTCCAATGAACTCAAAGGTCCATCTTCAACCAGTCTTTGAATCCTTCTTAGGTTAATTTGCCCCAATCGTAAGTGCCAAAGATATGTTTGGTTCATACAAGAAGGTTCTTTTCTCTTATTTAAGTTAGATGACATGTTATTTATTTCCATAAGTTGTATTGTGGGCAAAATATGATTAATGACATACAGATTATCAACCAATGCACCAGAACAGATAAAATGTTTATTCTTTTTAATAACAATATTGTCATTAAAATAAATTGAATATCCATCCTTAACTAACATAGAAACAAAAACTAAATTCCTTCCAAGTGAAGGTGCATAAAGACAATTTCTCAATGTCAAAGACTTATTTCTACCAAAAGATAAAGTAACATCTCCTAATGCAACGACCGATACTTTTGTAGCATCACCCATGAACAAGCTCTCTCCATCACTGAACCGTCTGGTTTCCTGGAACCCCTGTAATGTATTGCAGACATGATTAGTGGCTCCTGTATCTACACACCAGGTGCCGGTAGATGACACCGCTAAACATGTTTTAACTACTAGTAAATGAGATATACCTTCTTTGTTCCCTTGTTTGAGAAGTGGACAATCAGTCTTACAATGTCCTGACCCTTTGTACTTGAAACATTTGCCTTTCAGTTTTTTCACCGCGCCCGAGGTCCCATGCCCTTCTTTGCTGAGTTTGCCTTTTCTGAATGTTATTCTTCTTCTTACCGCCTTTTGGCTTAGAAGTAGAAGCTTTTTTAGAAACAAAAATATAACCACTCTGCCTAAAGAGAGATTCAGCATCCTGTAGCTCTTTTGTAAGTTCTGCCAAACTATACAACCTTTTGTTCATGTTGTAATTAAGGCAGAAATTGTCAAAACTTTTAGGCAGAGTACCGAGAATGATATCGACCTGGGATTCCCCATCAATTTCAGCTCCAAGGATCTTCATCTCATTCAGATGACCCATCATCTTGAGAACATGATCCCTTACTGGTGTACCCTCAGCCATTTTTGTATTCATTAAATATTTTATAGCAATCTACCTAGCTGCTCTACTCTGATGTCCGAAGAGTTCCTTGAGGTTATACATCATGTCGTAAGCTGTGGCCATGGCTTGATGCTGATGTTGCAGTACATTTGACATAGATGCCAGAATATGACACCGCGCCATCTTATATGCCTTTTTCTACTTCTTATAAGCCTTTTTGTCCTCTTTATCAGAGTTAGCATCAGGCTTAGGTGGGCATTCCTCAACAAGTACATATTTGTACTCCTCAGCAGTCAGAACAATGTCCAAATTATGTTTCTAGTCAATATAATTAAGTCCAGTAAGTTTGTTTTCTTTAAGAATCACCATAAGTGGACTGAAAGAACCCATTTTTGAAATCCTGAGAATCACATAAATAAAATTATGTAGGACAAAAAAACTTTTTGAATTAATTAAATATTGATTCCTTCAAAACAATAATAAGAAATTCACCAACACCTTGAACACCAAGAATTTAGCATGCCACGATAGTGTGGACGTATACAAATTCAACTTTGTTCAAGTAGGTTTTTCTTATTTATTTTACTATCATGTCAACATAACTTTATGACAAATAAAATTAATATATTTGCCTTGCTCTGGTCATACAAATAATAACAGTGACTCTGATGGGGTGGATACCATTATTTGTATCTAAGTGTATACCATTACTTAATACTAAGTCTATTACCTTGTAATGAGTTCCTTCAGATAGAGAAGTGAACACATACTAGGTAACTTTCTACAATTATCCCTAAGGAAGTTTGTACTGGTGATCCATAATTATACTCATATGATATGGAGGAAGGCACTAAAGCCAACGCGCAAGTATAATTACATCACCTACAAACCAGTAATGGAGATCATAGGATTTATACTAAATAAATATCCTCTCCCACTTAGTTATTTAACAATGAGGGTTTTTCTACTAGTTGATATTATGTCCATGTTGTCCATTATTAATATACGCTTAATTTTTCAAAAAAAACATCCACACAATAATAAACATACATAATCAGAAAAAACAAAATGACAACAGATAAGAGAAAAATATCCAACTATTGTGGTCATCTTTCCTGCTCCGTCCTCAACTATCCGAATCCAAAATTTGGCGCTGCGGAGATCTATTCGGGGTTCGACTTGCCCGTTCAGGTCGCGGGATTCGGGGCAGCGCCCCGATTTTATTTATTCTTTAGGTTTTGGGTGTCGATTCCTTCATCGAAAATCATCTGTCTGCCTCTGGACTGCTTAAAACCAGCATCTCGTCCGGCGTCAAAAAACATTCACTACCGTCATCATGATTGATAAAAAATAATTAAAATTACATCAATCCTATGCCTCCCGAAAGAGTTCACACATAATCTGGATTGAAAACTCAAATAATAAGCACGATAAACCCTCGTGATTCTAATTACATCTACAGCAACAACAACATCCATGACATGTCCGTGGTTTAAAGAACACAATCAAAAACATGTATTGGACCATAATAGTTGGATCTAAGATGCCTGCAAAATCGAGTTAGAACAGATCTATATCTACCGACTATTACACAACATAGGTTTTATTGGACAACATGGACGTATCAATCAATACGCAGATCCAAAGTGGCTCTGATACCAATTGATGGAACTAGGGATTCCCAGGACCCTTACTTTGATGTGCGTATTGATCGATAGAAAGTTAAATAGATTTAATACGTGTTCTAACCCTTCATAGGCGAAAACTAGGGTTCACGAATTATACCTGCGGCGAAAAGAAGACAAGTAATTTCTGACAATCTCGAGCGGACGACCCCAAGATCTTCTGTACGTATTCCTTCCTCGAGTTGGACGTCGTGTGGGCGACGATCTTCCAACCTTTTTTTCTCCTTGGCAGCCCTCTCTTTCTCTCCTTACGTGAATCACAAATTTAGAGAAAGCTTTAGATTTTTTGATCAATTATCTGGCGGCCAGAGAATAGAGGATATATATAGGCTACGACAGGGACCATGAGGAGAAATTAGGGTTAGGCCTACTAATGGATCTAGATATCCCGTGTTCAGCCAGAACACACAATCCAGGCCCATTAACAATAGCTCGGTCCACTAATAAGCTATTGTTGCACTACCTCCCTAATCCCAAATTATGTTTATGGGCTCCTTTTATTATATGCTCGTTTGGCTTCCCATGTTAAGATATCGTATGTCCATCGATCAAATTAAGTTACTGACAACTATATTGATTCGACATCTTTTATCCTTAAGTAGTACCGCTCAACTTTATTTGTCATGTCGGATATAATCCACTTGCAGGGTTTATATGACAATCCTTATGAGCTCCTTAAGGGGACATCATCAACCCGATGTATCGGGACATGGATTCTATTTATAATCAACAGCCCATCATACATACAATGTTATTACCCAATTCATTGAGGTTGTTGATCCAAAATGAATCTCACTCTTTTATGAGTTAAAGTAATACACACTGCATATATATGTCTGTCATGACCCGCACCCAATATTTGGGCATGAGCCGTGGGTACGTCCATCCTACGCCACAGTATCGGCGGTAAAACGCTGTCTAGTCATCTCCATAATTTATCAAATATAACCACACAGTTTATAAATTTCCACAAAAGACCAATTTCGCATATCAGGCCACAACAATAAATTATATATACATTGACCATGATGAGAGAAACAAACTAATAACTAAAGAGTTCACAAAGTGTAGAGACCAAAATATGGTAGATAAAATAATCTGAAGATAACCAAAATATACCAAAAGGATGTCCACTACTCAACTCTCATAATCCACCATCAAAAGTAAAATACAATAAATAAAAGAGTTTCTGCAAGCAACTTGTGCTCTATTGAATAATATCTAGCTAATAGTCTCCTGCGGAAGGTAGCCCCGCATCCATGTCCTCCTGCATGCTCAGATCAGGGTCCACCGTCTGCTCATAGTAAGTGGTACAGAACTCCTCTAACTTATCACCTAAAATGTTGGTTTTCCAGTAAAAAATAGAACAAGTACACATATGACCACTATCCGAGCTCCAACAGAATCATAAACATGTATGTAACATATGAGAATGAAACTAGAAAGTAACTAGGATCATGGTATAATGGAAAAAGACATGTAAACTCTATCAATGAGAAATATCTACTAGAAAACAAATATATAGATCATGGTGACATGGCAAGTGGCAAAGCAAGATGAAATGACTGGAATAAAGCTATCTACGTGTGTTAAAATATCTTGTTCGACGTGTGAACGGCTAAGGGGTAAATTCGGCACCTGCACGTGTCATGTGCAGCTGCTATTATTCACTAATAGACATCATAGGGATGGAATGGGTAGTCCACACGTCTACTAAGATATTTTCCCGCCCAGCTAGTACGCATGGAATTAATTATAGTAGAAAAATATGTAAAGGACAGTCAAAATGTACTATAATTCCATGAAACTAGTATTCGTGTGACGATCGTGTCAACAAGCAGCAAGACATATGTGTGACATGTAAAGAAAACTATCAGAGATGGTAACAATCAGTATATGCACTTGCCTGAGGTCTTGAGCTGCAGATACGGGTCAGACTCCGTATCGAGATCCAAGTAACCTGTTCGATAATTCACAATTGTCAATAAGTGGCACCAAATCAAGACTAATCTACCTACTTTGGTTTAGGACTTTTGAAGTATATTCTAACTGTTCTCTTAACTTGGATAGATTGTCTTAGTCTTACAATTTATATGTTAGCTGCTTACCACTGTTTGTACCTTCCCTAAGTTGGCTCTAGTATCCTATACTGAACTCTACCTCTATTGATACTTCCTTGACACATAACTCAAGGTATGACATAACTTAAATTTTGATAATTACATTTTACTCTAACATACTACACACATATGTTGTATGTCTCTATGACACTATTCCCATAAGGTAGCCTCCGACTACTATTACTATAGCAGGATACTAGTACCCCAGTCCATCCCAAGGTACTGATTGCTGCTTAACCAAACTGTTACATGTAATGTGCAATAGGCAAACCTCCCTTTGGCTACTGCAGAGCAGTATATACTGTTTGCTTCACATATACACAAAATTTTGTCAAGACCCCACATAATCACTGTAAAGCAATGATATCTGCTATCGGATACATAGGCTTGACTGAAGCAGATATACATGCCCTCATATTTCTGTTCATACTGCTCCTTAATGTATTCACTATTACATATCTCACACTGGTCCAACTTAGTCTATAGTTCTCTGCACATTAATGTTGCTCTTGTCTAAGGTGGTTGTTGTTGTCAAAGGCAACTTTTTTCCAACCAATAACTCCTCATGTTCATACATGTTTTTCCCAATGGCAAATAAATCTATGTATATTGACCTCACCATAGTACTATATGTGTAGTGGCCTATAATGCATAATCCCACACTTAAATGGTGTGTGCGAGTTGCAGTTCAAAGTCGAACTGTTCATACGTTTACGTATAATATATCACTATCTTTGATACCCCGGTACCTACTCAGCATGCTTGATGTGGTTGCCTGCCCCTACTATTTATAAAGCCAGATACTTCCAAGGGTATGAACATCTACCTCTGGCTTATCGTTTCAAACCTAGTCTGGGCTTTGTCAAACCATTATTAGATATAAGTGTTTCCTATCATAGCAAGGCTATCTTTGTTGCTACATGACCCAAACAGTAACTCATACTACTGAGCTTAACTAAGGGAAACAAGATCAATGAGTATTTGAATTGCTCTCATGGAACTGACCCCCTTCCCCTGTTCAGTAGGACTGAAACCAGGTATGGTGTTGCTGGCATGGGAATGAAAGGTTAACACTTTGCTAAAAAGAACTGAATCTTGCCTGAATGAATTATTCAGTTCACAAGTAATTGAACTAGAGGCTGCCTAGGAGCAATAATGGATCAAGGGTCTGCTGTCAGGACTCAAGGTAACAGATGCATAGGCATGTGCAGAATACACATACACCCCCATAGCACCTATCCATGGCTGCACAGACCCAGTATAGCCTTCTTACAGGACCAATTTCTCCCATTTGAACTAAACATATGACCTGTTGGTGTCCAATTCGAATTTATCCCTATCTATATGATAGATGCAAAGGAATGACTGAACCAATTCACTCATAGTTCTGGTCGGAGTTGACCTAGAGTTGACTTGACTTAGAAGAGCCTATAATAATATAGATTGCTTGTAGAGATTCATTTATTACAACTTGAACACCTTGTAACCTGTGTTGCTTTAAATAGGACTCTGTGGCTTCAGTTGGACCTCTATACCTATCAGCTGTTCAGGTTATCAGGCGAGTACATTCTTTGATTATTTCATATCCTATTTAGGAGTATATTTCCTGCTTTAGATTACTTTACTTGATGCTGACACGTTGGTAAAACGGATTAGTACTATATGGATCTTGTCGTGCAATGTTATCCCCTTAGCGGATACATCGGGCATTTCGTGTTCGTGTACTTTATTATGAGCATCGTGTACTCCTTGTGTTCGTGCTTTTCATGTACAAATCGTATGAAATCATGTATACCCATGTGCTCACATGATATTCGTGTACGACTATACTTCGTGTGCAATAACATAACTTGGCTAGATCCTTGTGTATTGATTGGAACAGGGGAGTAGAAGTGGTTATGTAATAATCCAGTAGATTACTCGTGTACAATCTCTTTAGATTACTCGTGTACAACATCGTGCCGTTTACATAACTGTCTTGTACTCTGAATCACTAGCACTGATAGTTCTCGTATATATTGTATCTATTTACTTACAGTCCCTCTCTTTTTACATCATGTTGTTCTTTAGTTCATACATCTTACTCTCTAGCATGATTATATTTCCTAGCCTGTTATGATTTGTTGAGATGTACTGTACTTGCTCCTGTCCTGACTGGACCTGTTGATAAATTTTACAGATAGCTTGGAGGTTGCCTGCTAGCCTAGAGGAGACACAGTAGAGGTTGTATAGATAGCTAGGGTTTTTCTTATAGCTTATTTTCAGTTGTCTTGAGCTGTATTTACTCTATGGATTACTGTATTTAAGATTTGAGAAGTTTTCTTGATTTGTGTATCTTAGACACTCAGACTTCTATCTGTTGTATCTATTTGTGGATTTCATGTTTTATCTATCTTTTATCATGCTCTACCTTCGATGTGATTGAGACTGTATTTGCTATGTCACCTCCATTCGGAGTGTATATACTATACAAGTACCTTTATATTATTAGATGTTTGACCTAGGACAGCGTTCTATCGCCGACACTGCGACGTAGGCTGGACGTACCCACATCTCATGCCCTTTCTCTAGGGTACGGGTCGTGACACATGGCCTTGGCTAGAGCACCTGCGAAACATCACAAAGGCACACACCTGGAGAGATCACCAGGTCCTCAGAGGGACGAAACAAGATACAAAAAGAATATGCCATATAAATATTAGATATAAAATATGCCATAAATAAAAGTAAGTGACAAGACATCAGTATGGTGACCTTGTAGGACCGACTGTAGGAACGAGTTGTAAAGCGCAATACTCTAGAGGGGGGTGAATAGAGTAGGCAGCGGAAATTAACTATTTAAAAAAGTTAGTAACAAGATCATAGATAATATATCCCAGATATGTAAATAAAAGTAGAGAGTAGAGAGCAAACGCAAACACAAGGATGTATACTGGTTTCTCTCTTATGAGGACTAGTCTAGTCGGAAGAACTCTAGCTTCCAGTTGAATCCACTATAGAAAATCACCACAAGTTTTTATCCGAAGTTCTTGCAACTTCTACAACGCGAGCTTTGATCCGAAGTACTCGACCAACTTCAATTGTGAAGTGTCCAACTTCAATCAAGCCTCCGATTACAACCACTCTAAAACTTTTAGACCGTACCGCACTGGCAAATCGACTAGAGGATTGTAACTGGCTTGGGATTTGAAAATAAATAGCTCAGAATACTTTGGAAGAAGTAGTAGGCTTATAGAGAAGAGATATGAAAGTGAATGAGTGTGTTGAAATGATCGAAATCCTGCTCTATTTATAGTTTTTCCAAAGGCAGAATTCTGACAGAATTCGGGCAGAATTCGGGAAGAACTCTATGAGAAAATCTCGTTGGGATCCGTAACTGCAGGAAGACCAAGTTCAAAAAGCAAAGTTCACTAACCGAACTCTGGCCGAATTCGGGCCGAACTCTGGCCGAGTTCTGTTGGAGTTCTGTCAGAGTTTTTGTAAATTGGTTTTGGGCTTTTTGAAAAGTCAAACAGATAGAAAGTAGTTTGGGCTTTTGTAAGTGGGCTTATTTTCAAAATAAAAGGGTATTTTGAAAATGTTTCTTGGGTAGCCTATTTGCCAGTACGATGCAGTGTACATCGTATTCCTAGACTCAATAAATATGAAAAATACATTGATAAAATAGGAAAACCAAGAGCCCTTTGATGCCGCCTTTCTTCAAATATTTGAGCAGACTTGATGTCACGACCCACACCCGGTTTTTGGACGCGAGCTCGTGAGCAAGCCAACTACGTATCGAGCGGACTCCAGCCCAACTCGAGTACGTATAAGCTGTCAAGGTCATGGGTATCATGTCTAATCTAAACTATATCTCAATCCACATGAATCATATAAAACAAGAATGAACAATTATGGGTCATGGTCTGCAGCCCATTAGCATATTGTCCGATTAGACTCTAAGAATGATATGAGTCTATAAAATAAGCAGGAAGTATCATGGTACTGAATATAAAGCACGAAAGGATAATAAGAAATATTACAAGCAAATACCTGTATCATAGATCGTAATCCTCTACCATCCTGCTCTGCTAACTAACTCCATGCAATCGCTAAACCTGAAGAGATCATCAGGTCCTCAGAGGACTAGCAAGATACATAATATACAAGCCAACATGTAACAGTAAAAGAAGCAAGAAACAATCAAGGGTATCCAACGAGACAAAATGAACCAAGACACAAGATCTAAACACGAGGATCCTAAGACACTGGCATGCCATACTAGAAATGGCTGGCTATAAACTGCAGTCAAGGCAAGTACTCACAATCTATAGTATCTCAATCGCCGTCAAGGCAAGTACACACAACCAAGACAGTAGCCAATCCTAGTATAAAATCCTATAGACCATAGTCAAGGTAAGTACTCATAATCTATAAAATGTCAAAGTCAAGTCCCACTCAAGTCATGTCAAGTCAAGTCAAGTTATAATCAAGTCAAGGAAATCGTGGTGTAGGACTAGATGACTCTATCAAGCAATAAATATGAGACTAACACAGTGTAACAGGTAGAACTATCATAATAGGAAAGAACAAGAATGTACAAGCAACTAGAAACATGTAAAATGAACTATAACAGGAAAAGTGTAATAGACATGGAATAAAGTAGTCACGACTGTAAGGAAAAGAACAGCAACGAGATGGTGAACATGTATATAAATTATACTGTACAAGTTGGCAAGGTATACTTGCCTGGGGGTTGCACGAAGAACCAACAATGTATCGCCAATCACAAATCAGAAAGTCCAAGTCATCACAACTGTCTCCGAAAGATGAAATAAACGTTACCAACATTCTCAGAATAGTCAAATTAGCTAGGATCGCCTGTCCTTAAGTCCAATTCTGGACACAGGGGCAAAACGGTAATTTTGGGCAAAAACGATGTCCGCCGTTGGACCCGCTTTGTATCGAAAAGCGTGCCAGAGTCAACGGTCTCTAAAGTCGTCAAACTACATGTCTACGAATTCAGTTTTCCGATACGAACCCAACCGTATGTCCAAAGTTGGATTTCGGCGGGCTGTGCACAAAATCGTTCGTTGAGTCGGACCGCGGGGCCCGCAAAACGGCGATTTTGTCAACTGTCTCAGAATCGGACCAAACTTGGCATACATGACCAGAAAAATGATACGGTCCTGCTGGCACAAGTTTTGTCTCGATCTGACGAGCGTGCACAAAGTAATTGAGAAATTTGTAAAGTGCACGATACGGTAAATTTCGACGGATACGCATCAAATTCGTCGCGCACATGCGACCAATTTGAATTCCGTCAAAGCCCACATGTCCACGAAGCCGTTACGCAGCTTTCGATGCTTTCGGTTCGCGACCACGTCGCCCAGAATGGCGGGACGAACGTCGTGTGGATGAGTTTTTATTGTTTTTAAAACGGATTTTCGGTCAACTTCGAGATCCGATTTCTCGGTGCGTAGTCGATGAAATCGACTTCTGTAAGAAGGAATTCAGAGCCCTACATGTTGCCGAAAGGTGTCTTCAAGTAGTTTTTCTAATATTGTACTGGATCGATCGGAATCGATCTTCGAACATAGGGGTTTGGGCTGAACTACGACTCTGTTTCGGGACAGATTTCGACCAATTTTGGTTCTATTTTTCTGGGCGATATAGTTTTCTTAAATTCAAACTAATTGATGGAGGTCGAAGGCGGTTATGTTGGCTTTCCGAAACAGTTTATGGTACGTAAAATGATCATGTATGGGAGGAGAACGATACTTACGAAGTTTCGCCCTTGCCACTGCTGTTCACGCGCTACTGTGCGCGCGGCTCCTGGCCGACTCCGATGGTCTCCCGGCCGGCCGACGGCGACCCAGGGCGGCGCGCGCACGCGCGGGGTGCGCCCTGGTGGTCGCACAGGGATGGGTCGGCACAGCGGGGAGTAGGTGTTAGGGTTTTCTTTTACGAACTCCTCGTCTATATATGCAGCTGTGCGCGTGGGTTTTGAAATCTCGGTTTGGGTTGAAGGGGATTTCCCTCTCGGCCTGTGGGTACATATGTACTCTTCCGTTCTGTTAAGCTTTGCAGGAAGAAAATAAACGGCCAGCTGGGTTTGTAGGCTTCTGGCCCGACTGGGCTGGGAGTGGGTAAGGGGTCGGTTGACTACAGTTGGGTTTGGCTTTCCTCCTTTTCCTATCTATTATACCTTAGCTAATACATGTATACATATATGTATACTACCTCATATATACACTCAGTTTATATATATATATATATTTTTTATACACTCTATTATACCTTAGCTAATACATGTATACATATATGTATACTACCTCATGTATACTACCTCATATATACACTCAGTTTATATATATATATATATATATATATATATATATATATATATATATATATATATATATATATATATATATATATATATATATATATATATATATATATATTATATATATTCATATATACACACAAATACATATATAAATATATATTTTATATATATATACAATTATTTATATATCTATATATATAATCACTTACGTATATATATATTTGCATATATACACATATAATGTTTATATATATATACACACAAAAATATATAATAATAATAATATAATAAGAATAATATAATAATAACAATAATGATAATAATAATAAGAATAATAATAACCAACTAAATTGTCCACTAAGAGTCCTTGGTGAACATATCATAACCCATCTAGTCCTAGAATTTCGTACAGTTATTTGAAAACACCATTTAATTAAACTATTAAATATTTAGAAAGTAGTTGTCAAGTCCTAAAAATAAATAAGAAAATATTCGTATAAACATAAAATGTCTACATGGCCATCCCGAGTTTCACTGCATGCCTACATGGGCTTGGATTCGGTTTGGGCCCAGTTCGACTAAGTTGGTACAATCGGGTCATCTAAAAACAATATATTTAATAAATAAATAAATAGTTCATCGGTGGGGGTTAAGTCACAACTTAATCTGGTTTTCCTAGTTAGGACACTCATATGGCTTTGCATTCCCTTACCATGGCTAAATACTAGTCAAGGCACGCTACTGCACTATCCGTCCCATGATTCCTAGCCGTCTTGTACTTCAAAACTCAACCATGATTTAAAATCATCTACCGTAATAATTAACTAAATAATTATTTATAATATTCTAAAATTACAATTTAAATCAAATAAATAATAAAATATTTTGAAATTTCTGGGAAGGGAGGCTGCAAATCTACCCACCTTAAAAATAATTTCGTCCTCGAAATTCAAATTCATAACTATTTCTTAAAATTTAAAGTCTGGTATTCCCTTAATCTCCTCAAATTTAATTTCTCAAAAATATTTACGGCCTTCTCTAATCATTTGGTATTTACGAAATCTCGAGGACCTCTACCCACCTTCGGTCACACTACTCCCTTGAAACACAGATCACTAAATTCTTATAGTCTTCTAACTAGTTGCTAACAAGTCTACCGATAGATATCTAGGGCTTGTGGCATCTATACTCTCTAATATATATAAACAATCAAAACTCAATAATCATGCAATATTATAATATAATTTAAGAATTCCTAACGATTTTTAAACAGCACGATCATTCGTCACCCCGAAATAGGAAGCGACGAGAATCAATGAACGAAAAGCAAGGAAGTATAATCGAGAGCAAAATATAAAATTTTTAAGGACGTAGAGAATTTCTAGGAGAATTTGCAAGGCAGAGTGGATTGAGATTTCTAAGGTTTAGTCAAGGTCGCAGGCTCGTATCAGTACAGTTACGTAACCGATACGATATACTCTGACCTGCATGGGCCACCACAAAAACTTGTTACGACCCGCACCCGGTTTTCAGACGCGAGCTCGTGAGCAAGCCAGCTACGTATCGAACGGACTCCAGCCTGACTCGAGTACGTATAAGCTGTCAAGGTCATGGGTATCATGTCTAATCTAAACTATATCTCAATCCACATGAATCATATAAAACAAGAATGAACAATTATGGTTCATGGTCTGCAGCCCATTAGCATATTGTCCGATTAGACTCTAAGAATGATATGAGTCTATAAAATAAGCAGAAAGTATCATGGTACTGAATATAAAGCACGAAAGGATAATAAGAAATATCACAAGCAAATATCTGTATCATAGATCGTAATCCTCTACCATCCTGCTCTACTAACTAACTCCATACAATCGCTAAACCTGAAGAGATCATCAGGTCCTCAGAAGACTAGCAAGATACATAATATACAAGCCAACATGTAACAGTAAAAAGAAGCAAAAAACAATCAAAGGTATCCAACGAGACAAAATAAACCAAGACACAAGATCTAAACACGAGGATCCTAAGACACTGGCATGCCATACTAGAAATGGCTGGCTATAAACTGCAGTCAAGGCAAGTACTCACAATCTATAGTATCTCAATCGCCGTCAAGGCAAGTACACACAACCAAGACAGTAGCGAATCCTAGTATAAAATCCTATAGACCATAGTCAAGGTAAGTACTCATAATCTATAGAATGTCAAAGTCATGTCCCACTCAAGTCATGTCAAGTCAAGTCAAGTTATAATCAAGTCAAAGAAATCGTGGTGTAGGACTAGACGACTCTATCAAGCAATACATATGAGACTAACACAGTGTAACAGGTAGAACTATCATAACAGAAAAGAACAAGAATGTACAGGCAACTAGAAACATGTAAAATAAACTATAACAGGAAAAGTGTAATAGACATGGAATAAAGCAGTCACGACTGTAAGGAAAAGAACAGCAGCGAGATGGTGAACATGTATATAAATTATAATGTACAAGTTAGCAAGGTATACTTGCCTGGGGGTTGCACGAAGAACCAATAATGTATCGCCAATCACAAATCAGAAAGTCCAAGTCATCACAACTGTCTCCGAAAGCTGAAATAAACGTTACCAACATTCTCAGAATAGTCAAATTAGCTAGGATCGCCTGTCCTTAAGTCCAATTCTGGACACAGGGGCAAAACGGTAATTTTGGGCAAAAACGATGTCCGCCGTTGGACCCGCTTTGCATCGAAAAGCGTGCCAGAGTCAACGGTCTCTAAATTGTCCACTAAGAGTCCTTGGTGAACATATCATACCCCATCTAGCCCTAGAATTTCGTACAGTTATTTGAAAACACCATTTAATTAAACTATTAAATATTTAGAAAGTAGTTGTCAAGTCCTAAAAATAAATAAGAAAATATTCGTATATACATAAAATGCCTACATGGCCGTCCCGAGTTTCACTGCATGCCTACATGGGCTTGGATTCGGTTTGGGCCCAGTTCGACTAAGTTGGTACAATCGGGTCATCTAAAAACAATATATTTAATAAATAAATAAATAGTTCATCGGTGGGGGTTAAGTCACAACTTAATCTGGTTTTCCTAGTTAGGACACTCATATGGCTTTGCATTCCCTTACCATGGCTAAACACTAGTCAAGACACGCTACTGCACTATCCGTCCCATGATTCCTAGCCGTCTTATACTTCAAAACTCAACCATGATTTAAAATCATCTACCGTAATAATTAACTAAATAATTATTTATAATATTCTAAAATCACAATTTAGATCAAACAAATAATAAAATATTTTGAAAATTTTCGGAAAGGGAGGCTACACTTGAAGACGCCTTTTTCACTTGACGGCGGTCGTCCCCGGATAGGTCGTTAGGCGGTTCAGAGAAATTTTCTTGTATGACGCCGTCTTTGGCCCATCATTAATACTCTATTGCATATGTCCTGGATTGACAAAGCTTGATCAGGCTTACTGCATGTCTATAAGAACATGTTAGACGAACAAAACAATATGATACAAGCATAGCAATATGATATAGAACCTTTAGGACAATGCTAATATTAGGAGAATGCTAAGTTTAAGTAGCAACATGATAGTGATTACATGAATATTAGTGATGTCATTATGTTAAACTTAATTGATTAGCCATATTCAAAAACATGATATAATCATTGGGCTAACAGACCTAATCGTACTAAAGTGAACATGCAGTTGAGAAACAATCCTTTCGACGCATGAGTCCTGGCTGTCAATGGGATCGACATAGTCCCCATATAGGGCACCAGGGACCTACGTCCGTAACGTCCGAAGATCGTTAGAGGGCATCATGTGCAAGGGGTACGTACATAAAGCTCTGGAAAATGTTAGAGGGCACCTGGAGCCTGCGTCTCCGGAGGAGCGCACAGGTAATCAGGAAAGTGCAAAGAAGCCCATACGTCAGGTATTGTTCTTCCCTCCCAATGCTCTTATTTAAGTCGCATCTACGATCTTATACCTCTACTAACTGCTAAGTCTCCTAACTTGCCTTTATTAGTAGTTAGACCTAATACATGCGTACGGGTGATTAGCCAACATGCAAGGACCTCTACATGCTACTCATCTCACACATATCTCGTGGTACAACTGTGTCAAGGTTTATGCAATACACTACAGATGGTAGTACCTTAACTCTAGATCCATATACAATCGAAGGATAATAATAAGCTGGAAATATAGATGCAATAAATACACAATAACTGAATAATAAAATGCAACTAAATATAAGCAGTAAATATGGCAAGGTATCTTGGTTGGTATGTCGTCTGATGTGGTGTGATGATCCGACAGGTCATGTTTTATCCAATAGCCGAGGTTGATGTGTAAGGGTCCAAAATTGCGAGAAAATAGGAATATGATCATTCATGATCAATGGGGATAATCGGAAAAAAATTCATGGAAATAAATACATATACTCCTTTTGGAATTATTTTATAATACTTGAAAAACTAAATTTACTAGTAGAATATTTTTTTGATAACTTATTTGAAAATATCGAAAGATCGATTTAGGCTAAAAGTATGATTTTAGATAGAACTACCTTTTATTAGTCAGAATACATTTTTAGGAAAATACCTTTAAGAATAAAAATCATTTTTGGGCTAGTTATACGTTTGTAAAAGTATATTTTTGTAGAAAACTAACGTTTCATTAGTCACCATATTTAATAAAAATCTAAGAAATATTGTAGGACTACTAAGTTTTGTCAAAATAATTTAAAAAAATATTAATTATCTATTTATTTAATAAAAATAGAATAATTGAATAATAATAATTCAAATAATAAACACATGTAACAATTTATTTACTAGTAATATAATTACTTTAATCACTATATATTATACTGTATTTAAATCCTAAAAATAATAATAATAAAAATAAAAATAAAAACCATATTAAACTTATCAGCAACACATTGCTGCTCTCAACGTACTCACCATTAAGTAATACTTCTCGAAAGAGAGAAGTAAATAATAACACAAAAAGGAGCTTAGGAAAGAAGGAGTGTGGGGGAGAGAAAGTCAGAGGCCGAGAGAGTCAGAGAGGGAGCATACTAGAGAAGGAGAGGCCGAGGGTGCTCGACTGGATCGCGGAGGGTCGGAGGTGCGGAGAATGATCAGCGGCGGCCTGTCATGGGGCAGAGACGTAGGGCCTCGGTGGCGGGTCCGCTCCCGGCTGCTTTGGGAAGTGGTGGGGAGCGAGTACGGCGCTGCGAAGGTCGGTCAACGGGTAGTGAGGTGGCAACGGTCGTGAGGATGAGGTGGACGAGGCCGACGTTGTAGCCTCGACGGGGTATTGTTACGGCGGAGTGGAAGGAGTTGGGGAGAGCCGGAGGGACTCTCGGCGACTGCAGGCTTGCCGGGGCTGGGCGCTCTGCAGTCAGAGCGGACGGTGATGGTGGCTGCCGACGCAAGCTGCCGAGTGTGGCAGAGGGAGGCCACACGAGGACGGGCGGTCGGCTCAGGTTAAGTTTTATTTTCCTTCTTCTTGTGTTCTCTGGTGTTGGTGGTGATGTGAGTTTTGGGACGGTAGTCGGCCACACCGGTCATGGTGGCTGGGATGATTGGGGATTTTGGGTAGTGTTGCTTTCTTATCGGGACGGGGGTAGTGATGCAGTCCGGAGACGGCCAAAGGCGAAGGTTGTCTAGTGGTGGTGGCCTTGGCAGCAATGGTGGTATAGGTGGCAGTATGGTTTTGGTCCGGTGGTGACCACGGTGGTGGCTCGGCGTTGGTGGGGCTGGTGGCGGAGGTCAGGTGCAGAAAGGAAATTTTGAAATGGAGGTGGTTGCGTTGTCAGCAAGGAGACTGGAGGTGGCGTGGGCTGTGCAGCCGGGGCAAGGGATTGGAGACGGGGCATGGTGGTTTATGGTGAGGATGGTGATGGTGGTGGTGGTTACGGCTAGAAGGCGGGTGGCGGACAGAGTCGGTGGTCGTGGGCAGCAGTAGGTTTAGGGTTCTGGCTTTGCGTTGTCAGGTTGGGTTGTGTCGTGTCAGGTGTGTCCTACACGACATGGATGGATGTCCGCGATTGTCGGACACGTAGATGATATTTGTATTTGTAATGGAAAAGGATATAGTGGACGGGAAGGGGCACGGACACGATGCACAATGCACAATTTTGGTGGAGAAATTGGTTCGGTGGAATTTCCATGAAAAAGGAGCAACGGGGCCTCTCCTTATATAGATGGTGGAGGCTACTATTTAGATAAGGATTGGGAAGGTTTAAACCCTGATGGACAATTTCATCTTATCATTCAAATCGATTTAGAAATTAATCAATCAAATCTGAATCAATCTAGATAAGACCTCCTTTAATTTAAAGTCTATTTAAAATAAAATCTTTTTCAGTTTAAATTATCATAATTAATCAAATATTAAATAAAACAAAATTTTAAATATCTTTTTCATAAATATTAAAATATAATAATAATTAATTTTGAAAATCATGATAAATGTTTGAAATATCATTTTGTAATGAAATAATTATAATTCGTTTTCATAAAATCAAAGTGGACGTGAAACAAATTTCATGGCACTTGCACACAAAAATAATATATTTACATAAACAATAGTTTTCAAAATTACTACTTATATTTGTAACATAAAATAAAATACCCCTTTTTATAAATAAATAAGCAAAATGAATTTTGGCAATCTTGACGCAATGCAATAAATAAAAATATTTATTTTTTACTATTTTAAAATATACTTCGCATATACGTCTTCGCACGCGATGTACAAATACGAATGAGAACAAAAATCATTACCATTAAATACCAAATAAAAAAAAATCACAGTAGAAATTTAGGGGGTTTATATACTACCAAACTTAAAAGAATTTTGTCCTCGAAATTTAAGAATAATTAGGGTAGTTAGGGCGAAGGGTATGGAAAGTGTTTAGTCGATAAGAATCACGATTTAAATCATCGGACGAGAAGTTCAAGACATAAGATAGGGAAATGGGTAAGTTAGATAATTCCAGTTGAATAAAATTAACAGTTCGAAGATGGTCAATGCATGACAACCCATGAACGTTTACACTCTATCAATACTACCATTATCTTATAGATTTGAAACCTTACAAATAGGCAATAACCCCCTTATCTCAAGTCTCAATTACTAGCTCATTAGTGTCGAATCAAATTTACTTGTGGGTTTCCATGTTAAATCTTGCTTCGTCATTATCCTCTTATCACAAATCTTTAAAATATTGATTTCTTCTCACAATTGTTATTCCATCAAACATACTTTCCTAAATTTGAGATTTATGGACAAAACTTAGATGTCAACCCATATATACCTTAGATATCTCGTAATAGAATGTCTTAATTTAGAAGTTTTGGATCGAATAATTCTCTAGCAAATATCTTCCTCACCCCAAATCTTTCGTCTTTCAAAATTTTCTAAAATAAATCAGTCAACCTTTAATCAATTTAGTCGAAGATCAATTCAAAGTTACTTCGATACAAAATTATATCCAAAATCTTAAAATTTGATAAGACCAAACTTCCAATTCAAATAATCTCTAATACTGTACTTCCTACATATTTTCTCTCAAGCTAACTTTCTCATACAAAATTTCCCTTTTACATTAAAATTTCTTCACTCAATTTAGCCAAGAGTAAAATCAATCTCACCTTAATATGACCTTCATATTTACAATCATCACATAGTTAGATTCTTAATCATTAAGAGTTTAAGAAGTTACACTCTTCTTGAAATCTAATAACTCCCAGCACCCTATTTATCATCTCATAATTTTTTTTCTTAACAATAGCTTTCCACAAGGAACCAATTTGTCGATTAAGAATTTTACTCTCATTTGATCATAAAATATACTCCGTCTAATAGGTTTTACCGCAAGATTTCACTTATGAATATTGAATCATCTTATTCAATTTTTTACCACTACTCTCTTCTAGGATTTTTTATCCTAACCTCTTTCCAACCAAAGGATGTCATGATCAAATTTCATCTTCGCATAAGGGAATCATATAAGAACAAGGTTTACGTGAATCATGAAGGAGTTTATAAAATTTTCTCAAAGAGGGAAGCAAAATAACTCGGTTAGGTTCAATGGTCGTGGTAGAGGTTTGGACAATAAATAAAGGTCGCTAATTATTGCATGAAGAGTAAAAGATGTTATGGGTCTAAGTAAATCAAGATAATAAGGGTCAAGTAATCAAGATAAAATATAAAGTTAAGCATTTAAAAAATTAAGTAGATCACCCTCATATATTGGGTCAAAAGAATTGAGTCAAGGTTGAGTCCCTATCTGTAGTCGAAGAGTATTCTGGTAACATGGTAATGGTTATAGTTAGCCCTTTTTCGACTTGAAAGTCGTATCATAAAAATAGAATACAACAGGGCATGTTTTAGTGGGACATGATATATGTATATGAAGGTGGAGTCGTCTATGTCTTGTATGTGAAATTTGTTGGAAGGTAATAGCTGGTCTCGTGCTCCGAATATTAATGTCACGGTAGGGGATATCAATGATTTAAATAGAAAGTGGGAGTTCAAGAGGTACTAATTAATGCAAAAAAAATAAAAATGATCAATTTAAAGCACGAAATAAAGATAAATAAGGAATCTAGTAGATCAAAGTAAAATAAGTTAGGGACACGGTTTTTAGAGGAAGAGTCTTCTAGGTTAGGGTATATCAAAGGAACGGTTCTAATCATTTCCAAGTGTCAAATGATTAGAAAGTTACGATGATAGACCTAGTTTTTAAGGGAAGGACGAGTAAGTCAAGATGCAGATATAGTCACATGGCTTGGTCGATGACTACTAAACTTGTGTACATACAACTATCATGACCATAGATGATATGGCAACCAATGTGGAATGCTTCTATACCATTAGGGTGACCTTGCTTGGTTCTTGGTTCTCTATCAATATATTCAAGCTTCCACAAAAGTCTTCTTAACATAATTCAAAAGTAACCTACAAAAATATCTAACCATTTTAAGCTGTCAAACATAATCAAAATTTAAAAATTTAAATTCCTTTAATTAATTTCAAATAACTCTTATCATATCCAATGCATCACAAACTAAACCTTCAACATTCACTAGTCGTTTTGAGGTCTTATCAATATCATAACATTAGTGTTTCAATAATTCGAACAAATCTTGAGATAACTCTTAGCATATCACAAATCAATCTCCATACTCATATTTTTTTTAGCAAACTTTCATATCCATAATTGAAACTTTAACTTAAATTTTTTTTATCAATCATAGATCATATGACACAGTTGAAAATTTAAAATGTTCCTCAAGTCGAGTCCATATACCCAAAATAGATATCTTCATAAATCAAAATAAGTCATAAATTTCCTCACACCTTCAAAATTTTAGAATCACTTGGTTTCTTGATCATTTATAAATTCTCACTATCCTTTTGTAAATACCACTTATTAGCCTCAAAAATAAATTTTTATCAATCCTTCGTAGTTGGAACTATCGCTACTACCCAACTTGAAATTAACTAATCCCACAAGATCATAGGGTTCCTCAATCCTTAAAGTAGACTTGCCTTTATGACTCAAATAGGAATTTTAATGCATACTACTTGCCAATGTAATCCTTCTAACCATGTGTTTGACCTATGAGCATATACTAGTGTAGTCATCTTCCTAGCTATCACTAAGCACAAAAATAAGAATTTACGGTAGAGAGGAATCAAGCAAGAAGCAAATCATGGAAGGCGAATAAAAGTTCAAATTTTGGAGTCAAGGATGGATGCCAAGTATGTGGATCAGATCTTAGACTATAATCCTATATGCAGGCGCGCTCGGTACAATAACATAACTGAAAAGGCTAACTCGACCTGCATGGGTGTCACGACCCGCTCCCGAATAATCGAACACGAGTCGGACACGTCCAACCTTCATCGTTGGACACGACGAAGTAAGCTGTACCAAGCTAGGAAAACTACAAGGCAATATGAATAAGTATAAATCACAACATCTATAATCGAATCCAGAATCCAAGTACATGTCTAAGAATTTTATTACATTTATCAAACAAGGTAAAGTAAAGTCTGAGTCTCAGGTGCAAAGAAATATACACTGCCAAAGGTAAGGTAGCTAGGCCTCCTCGGCCTCTAAGTTTAGAGCTACTCCAGCTGGGTCTACCACGTCAGCAGTATCCCGCCCCTAGTACATGCCATACATAGCCTATATATCACCTGTAACATATCTAATCAGGAGCGGAGCAAAGTACAGTTCTAGGTAATGAACAATAACATCATGATATAAAATGGGTATGGGAAAACATGGTATGAAAAGAACCTGAAAGTAAAGAACTGAAAGTACGAGAATGTAAAGTACAAACATGTAAACCTGAACCTGAAGTACCAGAAGCTGACATGTGCATAATATTTTTGAAATACAACTAGGATATTTGACCGGCTGGGGGTAAGCACATGAGCACAGGAATAATGGTACGACTTAGCACCCGCGTGCACAGAACGAGGCCTAAGCTATTCACATGGATTTGTTATCTTGGGTTTGGTCACATAGCTAGTGTATTTACCCTCCCTGACCACAAGTAAGTATAAGACATGAAAGTACAAGGGTACCAGATATCGTGTCTCAATGTGTCACAAAAAAAGACAGGATATGACTGTAAATAAACATAAACCATAGAATGTACTTGCCTTGCTTCGGGTAACCAAGGGTAAAGAATGGAGCTGGATGTCCTCCTGTTAAATGATTACAAGTTGATTAAAATCTAAATAAGTTATACTAGCTAGTCACATCTTCTAACCAAGTTCAATATTTACATGGTTTACTAGTTGTACTAGATAAGGATAATAAGTTGTTTAATTACTAAGCAAGTATCAATTAGCCATCTTTTCTAATCATGTTCTAGCTAGAAAATATCTATAAGGTATAATGGTGGTACTCTAATCTAATTAATTATAGACTAATAAGTTTGCACTTAAGAATTGAGTTGGGACACATTACCACACCATTTCTATTACATCTGTATATTGATATGGACTATAACAAGCATTACTATTGGCATGCTAACCCAGTTTATTAATAATCCTGAACCCATCAACCACACAGCAGACACACATTAACTTGGTCAATTTCCAACTGCATTTGAACACCACACAGTACTGCACCTGCATATACTAAGTGTTGTTGTCCCCATCACAACCTTCCTCATTCAATAATATGTGATTATTCATAATTTAAACCCTCTCACCCAGGTTCACCCATACTCAACTCATTCAGGTCATATTTAGCTTTACAAAGTTGGCAAATGTACAATTGAATTTACCATTCTAGGGAAGCACATAGGATCCAACAGTTACTTGAGGATGGGTCATAACCGAATGCTAATACTCCACTTGTGCTCCAGATTGTTATTAACTCACCCAAAAAAAGATAACAGAACATCAATCACCATCACACGACTTAACTAACTACTCAAACTCAAATAATCAGATTGAGCATACTGAGTGATAAGATCATACTTAAATTATGTATACTGAATTTAAACTAAGATCCAAATTAATATAAAACCCAAACCAAACAAGGAAAAGTTATACAAAATAATTTTATACTGAACTTCAACATCAAAACTCAAATCAAACTATTAGGCTTCGACAAAAGACTCCCAATGCAGCACCACCATGTTTAACTTAACTCCAGTTTCAACCTCCACACTGCCATA
This sequence comes from Iris pallida, assembly GCA_029216955.1. NCBI lineage: Eukaryota > Viridiplantae > Streptophyta > Magnoliopsida > Asparagales > Iridaceae > Iris > Iris pallida. The sequence goes on from JANAVB010036019.1 coordinate 3,663,892, forward strand.
ACAGGAACTAGACTCGACTACAGTCAGACATAAGAAGACACAACACAGACAGGGTCTTGGACACGTACAACACTTGGATACGACTACACACATCCTGAATACAACTATACGTATTAAAATTGTAGCAAGATAATTATAACATCAACAAGAATAGGGAATTTACCTGCAGTGAAGAATCTAACCCGAGGAGGACACTTCTCCAAAAACTCTGACATGGTTCCTCTAGGTATCAGACACGATTGTCCTGATTCAACATTAAACCAAACAATTTGATATAAAAATCAAGCACATAAAGTTGCAGCTTAACAATCCAGAATTCTTGAGGGATGAATAGGCAAGATAGAAATCGACACATAGTTGATCGATCTTGGATCAAGGAATGAATTAACACATACCTACTTACGAATCACAATTTCGTTCCTGCTCAAAATAGAGTTGGTGCGATGTCGAGAAAGAATCGATCCCTCACACCCGATGGTCCGATCAGTGTCATTTCCTAGCTTCATCCGTTTTCCAGAGTCAAGAATCAATAA